>OY751313.1:24896559-25126559 GCA_963564615.1 Rhorus exstirpatorius
TCTTTCTATCGCAGCAATAGCGGGCTTTTTTATTATATTTTTCGATGTACACCGAGTATTCGGGTATAACACTACGAGATTTCTCGATTTCTCGAGGTGCGTGAAACGCACCATCAGCGGAGCATCAGCAGACTTGTGACGGGAATCTCGCGATTCGCGTCACCTTCGGCCGATCTCACCATCCTCCACGCCGGGAGAGCCATTGAGCGCCAGGTAATCTTTTTAATTCAACGGCGGGAATTACCAAACCCGCTAAACGTAATTTTATCTGAACGGAACAAAATAAACGGGAACGAAAAACTTAACCAAAAAAGGACGCCGGCGTGTTGGATGGCGACAATGGTGACGGTATACCCGATTCGCTCAGGATGTAGGTTGTGGTGAGAGGGCGTGGACGGCTGGCCAACTCTCGAGTGCCTTCGAAAACGGATTCTGAAATTAAAACTCAACACGAAAAAAAATATGGTATGGGACCTTGGTTCAGGCTAATTTATTCACTTATTTTCGATAACGTACAAGAAAATCAGATCTTTTACCGAAAGCACACACAAAATAACTCATGACGAAATTAACGAGAACTGATGAGCGAAGCGATAGTGAAGGAAAGGAAAAGACACGTTGTGACGAGAACAGGGACAGAATCGATAGCATAACGGGAGCTCTCAGAGCGGTGAACCACTCTGGTCGAGGGACGCGCAGCAAGTCTCTCTGAATCGATCACTCGATCGAAAAGGTAACGCGGGAAGAGGGGACGATTACGCGCACGCGTAATTAGATTCCAAGCCCACTCTTCTCCTTACGTCACACATACAATAAACCCCATCACAAACAGGAAACTGGGGAAAAATTAGAGCGGTAGCACGAAACTCGAACGACGAAATATCGCTGACCAATCGATACCTGAAAAATGCCAAGGTGTTATGGCGTGGGGGTTACTCTTTACTTCGGGGATCGTCCTCTGAGGGGTATTCTTCAGGTATGGGGGAGATCCAGAACTACCTAAAACTAAGCCTAACGATAGCGGTGCGATCGGGCAATCCGTGGCGGCTGGGGGGATCGCAAGCCCCGCCGACAACGGCCTTCTATACGTAAACGGAACTCAAACGTAACCGTCCTTCTCCCCTCTATACCATACACATGAAGCGTCGAGGTTTCCACTCGATCCTCTATACTCCCCTCGATTACTCTCCCAAGAAAGGCCGAATATACCGGGTGGCTCGTTATTTTGGCCCGATCTCACGGTAACTTGGTGTCCTTTCTGTGATTGACCACTTAAAACAGATTTGAAAACTGAAACGTACGATAACGCGAAAACTGAGGCAAACGATAACAAATCCATACTCTGAATATTAAAATTAACCGAATTATTCGCATATTTTCTCGTAACCGGAGGTCGGAACGACCTGTGACGCTAAAACACAAAAATTGCGTCACAGACTGCATGCCTTCTTTGCTCATTGCTGCGAATCTCTCCTTATTCTTCATTTAATGTGTTTTCGTACTTCACGCTCTTTATAGTAATATAATTTTAATATATTTAGGCCTCAAGACCCATTAAGACTTATGAAAATTATTGAGACCACCCACTTATTTCTCGTTTGTAAAAGTATATTTTTTTGAAAATGATATTAAGTTTTAAAATGCATATCAAAGCTAAGCGATCTCCACTTCGTTGCGCTTTTCAAAGAAGTCGCTGTTTAAAAAATTTGATCAGAGTCTCGCTATATCATGTTACATTGAAACAATAAGAGCATTTGGAATGCTTATATACATATGTGGCGAGATCTTGAAATCTTGATATCTTGATATCTTGATATCTTGATACCTCATCATGCGTATTTTTGTGTCGCAAGGGGCATCGATTTTTGATGGCGCTGCAATTTAAGTAAATGAGTAAACTCGCTCACAAGGCTAGCGCTAAAAAATTTGATCAGTCTCGCTATATAATGTTACATTAAAACAATAAGAGCATTTGGAATGCTTATATACATATGTGGCGAGATCTTGAAATCTTGATATCTTGATACCTCATCATGCATATTTTTGTGTCGCAAGGGGCATCGATTTTTGATGGCGCTGCATTTAAGTAAATGAGTAAACTCGCTCAGAAGGCTAGCGCTAAAAAAAAAAAAATTTGATCAGAGTCTCGCTATATAATGTTACATTGAAACAATAAGAGCATTTCGAATGCTTATATACATATGTGGTGAGATCTTGATATCTTGATATCTTGATATCTTGATACCTCATCATGCATGTTTTTGTGCCGCAAGGGGCATCGATTTTTGATGGCGCTGCAATTTAAGTAAATGAGTAAATTCGCTCAGAAGGCTAGCGCTAGCGCTAAATATTTATATGGAAAGAACAAGATGCAATGTTAATCAGTCTCAAGGCAGCAGGGTATTATCACGTATCGTTATCAATCATGGCAGATCGAGCACTTCGCGAGTGTATATTAAATCTTTTGCGTTTGGCCATATTACATAGTTCTCAGCTTCGTCGTCGGTGTAACGAGCAATGGTGCAACGAATTAAATCGATTATCGGGCGATAGACTTATAAGACGCCTAAAATATATTGTATGGTGGGCGCCCTTGCGAATCATAGCGGCAGCCTACAACAGAGGCATACTAAATGGTCAACAAGTGCTAGCGTGTGTGTTTGAAGAGCTGCAGCGTCGAGGATTGGAAAACGCGCCGTGTGTCCGCGGTATTGTCGCTGAAATCAGAAGTAAGTTCTGTTCTATCATAAAAAATAATCATGTATATTTGTAGTACTTAAACTGTATTGAAAAATTTTTTCACGACGCCATTATTACGCTAGCACGGGCAAGCCTTATTTATCGAGCTCTTCTCTTTGTGCCATGCTTCACGTGGTCCCGAGCTCTCTACCGCTCCTTGTCTCTCTCTCTCTCTCTCTCTCTCTCTACCTCTCGCTGGCTCTCTTTCATGAAAGCGATACAGAGCTTCTGTTATCGTTAGAAAATTTTACGAATTTCAACGCGAAATATTCAAAAAGTATTCTTATTGATCAATTTCCTCTTTCTCTCTCTCTCTTTCGTTAAAGCGGTATGGATCTTAAAGCGTATTGAAAAAATATTTTCACGGCTGTTATTACGATAGTATGGTCAAACCCTATTTATCGAGCTCTACTCTTTGTGCCATGCTTCGCGTGGTTCCGCATTCTTTGCAATTCTCTCACTCTCTCGCTCTTTTTTCATGAGCACGATGCAGAGCATCTGTTTGCGTAAGCAGAGATAATCGTTATTTATCGAGCTCTACTCTTTGTGCTATGTTTCGCGTGGTTCCGCGCTCTCTACCTCTCGCTGTCTCTCTCTCTCTTTCATTAAAGGGGTACAGAGCGCCTGTTATCGTTAGAAAAAATATTTTACGAATTTCAATATGATATATTTAAAAAATGTATTCTTATTCACCAATCTCCTCTTTTTCTCTCTCCTTACATTATTATCGTAAGACAAACATTTATATGAAATTTTAACACGGTTCGTTTACTGGAAAATTATGAGTTAAAAGCACTACTTCTATTAAAAGAGGGATATTATTTTTAATGGTTGTGCACCTAATATAGTATATCGACAGCTCTTGGATGCATCGCCGAATGAAGAAGCAGCTCTTATAGAAGGGCCTTGTGCTGTGGAATTAGCATGCCAGCAGAGGAGCGCAACGAGTCAGCACCTGTCATGCACCAAGCTGAATGATGAGCGACCTACGAGTACGGTTTCAAGTATCGAGCATCCTTCGGACATATTTTCTAATTCGTCGATTTTCGAACGTAAGTTGAAATTAAGGTGCAAAAAAAAATAAAAAAATTAAAAATTGGTGTGGCGTCAATTTTAAATTATAAATTTATCCAGAGGGCATAGATAGGGAGAGGGTAACAGACGCTGCTGTACCAGGCCCATCAGGCCTATGTCATTCTCGACGACGAGCAACCCCAACCTCCGACCCTGATGATGCTTTTGACCATCGCGAAAATCAGCTGTGGGAATATCCGATCGAGAACGAGGGAGACGAGGAAATAGCATTTCAAAGAGCTGACGATTGGCTTCAAATGCTCGTGACTGATGACGACTCTGGTAAATAATTTTTCTTACACATGAAAAAATTAATTAACCATGTAAGTAAGTGGATCCTTTTGTAACAGGGTATTCGTCAGCATCTTTGTTTGAGTGGTGATATCGGTCTATTTAAGCAGTACTATGATGCGCGAGAGGTACAAATATTGATAAAATTTAATAATTTCATATTAATCAGCTCTAGAATCTAATACATGTCTCTTTTTCCAGAGTTGCAAAGTGGGTCAGGCAGGCAGCGTACTGCAGCAAGGAGCGAGCCGCTCCATGAAATACACCCGCCGGGAAAGCATTTTGAGATCATCGGTGATTACACGAGGTACTTCAAGCGCTTCAAAATACGGGGGCGTGAAACGTCGTTGCGAATTCGTCAACCAGTCTCTGGAGTTAGCGTGGTGGACTGGCTCAACAGTGCGTTTCGTGATCTGTTAACACACATCATGAGTTCCTGCGAGGGCGGCGATTATGTAGGCGTTTCGTTTACAGCGAATAGTTTGCCGCACGGACCCGTGTGGTTATCTTTCCGACCGGCCGGTCGGGCGCGGTCGGAAAGGGCGCGGTCGGAAAGGTCTCACTCACGAAGCTGTCGCAAAACAATCTATTCTTTCGATCAGAAACACCGACAATCTGTGTTTACCGCGTTCGCTGGTAGCAGCCCGAGCATACGCAGAACGAGGAGAAATACGGGCGGGTAGCCTTCATAATAAATGGCAACGTATGAGACAAATTAACGGGTCCGTACAAAAACAGGCAGTGCTCGAACTTACAAGAGAAGCAGATGTCCACGTACCTGCAGAGGGCTGTGGTGTATACGAAATCGCGCGCAATCAGAATTATTTGGCACGAGACGGCTTAGCAATTGTCGTTTACGAGTTTTGAACTTTGGGTCGCGGGGAGGAGCCTCTATTTGACGGAAGACAGGGTGTTCTGAACAGCATAGGCACAATTCAGCACACCCTGTATATATTGCATTACGAGCGTTCACATCATTTCGAGCCTATTCTCAATCTCAGAGCAGCTGTCAGTAGTAGAGATTTTTGTTCCTCGTGTAATATGGCTTATCGTCGACTCGGTCATAGATGTTTAAAGAAAAAATGTCCTCGATGCTGGGGGCTACAGGCGTGCAATACGCGCTCGCGCGATATAATCAGATGTGAGGCGTGCAATCGCGATTTTTTTGGAGAGGACTGCTTTCAGAGACATAAGGTACCGATCGTGATCATGAGGCGTAGAAAGCCTAGCGTTTGTGAAGCTCTGAAACGATGCCGGAACTGCTTTCGAGCAATAAGGCCTTTGGAAAAATCAGAGAAGCATAAATGCGGAGTAGGGTACTGCAAAACGTGCAAATCCGATCAACCGAATAACCATTTGTGTTTCATGAAACCGATTTGTAGTACTCCAGACTTGAAAAAAATACGATTCATTTTTTATGATTTTGAAACACAGCAGAGCACACCTGTGAAGAGTGATGCGACTACTCTTGTACACGAACCAAACTTTGCGTGGCACAGCGCGTTTGCACGTTTTGCTGCGTTAACGACTCTATAACCGAACCGTGCGAGCATTGCGGGGAACACGAATTTGTGTTTAGTCACAGCCCCGTAGCCCAGCTTGTCGAACTAGCCATGCAGCCGCTCGAAGGTTTTTCGCGTACCATCTGTATCGCTCATAATGCAGGGGGTTTCGACGCTCAATTCATCCTGCGTTATTTCATCGAAGAGAAAAAAACTCAGCTCCTCACACTAATCATGAACGGTACGAAAATTATTACGATGCGCATCGGAAAGCTCGTATTTCTCGATAGTCTGAATTACTTTCACATGCCTCTGAGTGGTTTACCGAAAGCCTTTGGGCTTACCGGTGCTATCGTTAAAGGCACTTTTCCGCACTTGTTTAACCGACCGGAAAATCAAAATTACGTAGGCGAATTGCCACCTCTCGAGCATTTTTCTCCGGACACGATGCGCGCCGATGAGCGCCGAAAATTTCTCGATTGGTATCGCGAAACAAAAGACAACAATTACGTATTCATTTTTTCGGAAGAGCTTATCAACTATTGTAAGACAGATGTCACGATTTTGCGACGCGCGTGTATGGCTTTTCGCAATAAATTCATTATCAGCGGTCGCGTCTGCCCGTTTGATGAAAGTACAGCGATAGCCTCAGCCTGCTTCAGAGTTTTTCGAAAAAATTTCTTGAAAGACAACTCGATCAGAATTATATCTAGCGGAGGGTACAGATGGGCGCATAATCAATCGAAAAAAGCGGTTTCATGGCTATCGTGGATGGAGCCCTCGCTAGCTGTTCGTATTATTCATGCTGGTCGATCACGCGAGTTTGGACTACCCCAAAATCTCTTGGTAGACGGGTATTATGAGACCCTTAATGGGGCTCATGTATTACAATTTCATGGTTGCTACTGGCACGGCTGCCCACGCTGCTATCCCACAAATAGAGACAACCGACAAAGCGATGGAATATCCATGCACGAGCGTTTTAAGAGAACTACTGCTGTAGCTGAGAGAATTCGAACGGGAGGGTACTTGCTCACGGAAATTTGGGAGTGTGATTACGATCGCTTGTTAAATTCGGAAGCCAAGATGAGGACTTTCCTGCAAGATAATCCTTTAGCTACAGCAGAGCCTCTCAATCAACGTGATGCTTTTTTCGGCGGACGGACAGAAAACATGGTTACGCTCTACGACGTTGACGCTACGGAAAAAATGCGTTACCTAGACGTTTGCCCACTGTACCCATATATCTGTAAATTCGGTAAATACCCCATGGGCCATCCGAAAGTATACGTTGGTAACGAGTGCATGGAATTGACAGGTCCTGATAACACCGATCTAACTCTCGTTGAGGGTCTCGTAAAGAGCACCGTATTGCCGCCTCGTAATCTTTACCATCCTGTATTACCAGTGCGTATGCATAACCGCTTATTATTTGCTCTATGCCGCAGCTGCTGTGAGAATATGAATCAGGGCGAATGCACACATGAAGACCCTCTAGAGCGCGTGTTCAAGGGTACATGGGTTGTCGACGAGTTGCGAAAAGCCGTGTCGTGTCGGTATAGAGTGATAGACGTGACTGAAATCTGGCAATATGAAACGACACAATTCAATCGCGATACACAGACAGGGGGTCATTTTGTCGAATACATTAACACGTTTTTAAAAATCAAACAAGAAGCCAGTGGGTGGCCCGACAATTGCTCCGAAGATAACGCTGCGCAAGACCTCTATATAGCCGATTTTGAACGATCGGAAGGAATCAAGCTAAATCGCGACTCCATAGCTAAAAATCCGGGGCTGCGATCTGTCGCAAAGCTATGCCTCAACTCATTTTGGGGGAAGTTTGGGCAGCGGGAAAATCTACCGCAGACAGAAATAGTTTCGACACGTAAAAAGCTTATGGAACTATTGAGTAGCCCCGAGTACGAAATCACGGGGATTTTACCCGTAAATAACGACATATTGTATGTACGCTACACGAAAATCAGTGACGCTGTTATACCATCCAGCATAGCGAACGCCGTAGTAGCAGCATACACCACAGCCCAGGCCCGCCTGAAACTTTATAGTTACCTAGAGCGTCTGGGTCATCGTGCTTTGTACTGCGATACCGATTCCGTAATTTACGTATCGCACGAAGAAAAAGACGAGTACGAGCCTCCAACGGAACAGCTCTTAGGGGATCTCACAGACGAGCTGAGCTCTTATGGGGAAGTTAGTTATATTAGAAGTTTCATTTCAGGCGGACCAAAATTTTATTCTTTTATCGTATGCACTCCCAATGGAGAGGAAAAAGAAGTATGTAAAGTAAAAGGGATAACGCTTAATTTTGCGAACAAGGGATTAATTAATTATAACTCAGTGCGCTCCTTTATAACCGGTGAGAGAGAGGAGCCTGCTGTGCTAAAGTATGACGCTATACGGCGCACGGCGTTTCATCAGGTCGTCGCACGTCCTGAAGCCAAATCATGCAAACCATCGCGCGTCAAACGGAGACGAGATGGCGAATATGGCACTCTTCCTTACGGTTATAAAGAATAATGTATATAGATATGGACCGCGCACTACTTTGTAAATAATGTATATAAATAAAACTTTATGTTCTTACGTATATTCGTCTTTTCGAACCCTATATATGTTTAAGCTAATACGATGATTGTGCTCATTCGCAAAAATAGATGTGCGGTGGAAACATCCTTGGACGGCGATGGTTTGCGGGCCCACGGGCTGCGGTAAAACATACTTTGAGAAAAAGTTTTTGAAATTCATTTCGCATTTGAATAGTGAACCGTTTCAACGAATTATTTTCTATTATTCCAAGTTGCAACAAGCGTATATGGAGTACGGTTCTTCGATAGAGTTTCGCGAAGGTTTGCCGCAATCCTCGGATTATGCAAACGATCCGCGTGCAAAACTTATAATTATTGACGATTTGATGCGCGAGGCATCGAACAATAGCGTTGTCGACCTCTTCGACAAGGGGAGTCATCATAAGAATTTGAGCGTGTTTTTTATAACGCAAAATTTATTTTATCAGGGCCACGGGCAACGGGATATATCGCTGAACGCTAATTATATAGTAGTTTTCAAAAATCCGCGAGATCGCGCTCAAATACAGCACTTGGCGCGTCAGGTTTACCCCGAAAACCCCTGATTTCTGCAGGAAGTTTATTACGACGCGACGAGCAAACCACACGGTTATCTGCTCTTGAACTTGAAACAATCGACTCTCGATAACTGTAGATTTTGAACGTGTATTTTCCCCGATGATCCACAGCATTTCGTTTACGTGCCGCGAAAAAAGTTAAAAAGCACCGACACAGTTGGAGAAGTACCAGTCTTGCGGCTGTGATGGCGGGTAACAGGTCCTCTCTCTGCAAGAAGCACGTTGCAATATTGCGCGCACTCCAGCATCTCAACAAGGAGCAGCGAGACGCCGTTTTGCGTAAAGCCGATCCACGAATAATTCGTTGTATTTGTGAGTGTGCGTTAAACATTCTACGTGGTAACGTGCCTTTGAAGCCTGAACAAAGAAAAAAGTTGCGTCGCCACGCATCTATTCTTCGACGACTAGCTGCGAAAAGCGGTAGTTGGAAGAGCAAGAAACGTTTTGTCGTTCAAAACGGTGGGTTCCTACCGCTGCTGGTCGCCCCCGTACTGGGTACGCTCTTGTCACGTTTGATCGGCGGTAGTGGATAATGGAGCATGCGAGAAAAATGGTGCTCGTGCCTGAAGAGAATCTTCAGCATATAGGTGTGCAGAATAATCGACAAACGGAATCTGTTCAACGGCAACAGCAGCAAACAGTGCAAACCCTTGGTACGACACTGAGTAGATTGGACACTGAGATGAACGATATTCTGAATTCTAATTCGTACAAGGATGAGAGGGAAAAGTGGTCGGCGTATTTCGCGGTGTTGCAGCGTTATCTCCATTTTGCCGATAATGAGCGAGCGCAGCAGCATCGTGCACTCGCAAAAAATGATGATACATCACGACACCTATAGAGGAGGAGGGGCATAGTGGAAAAGGCGCTGAAATTCCACGCATAAACGACTCTATGATCGTTGAGAGTGTCCCGACAAAATATCGCAACAAAGCAAAACTATTGCTCCGTCGTTTACGCCTTGTTCCAGTAACAGAGTTCTGCTGGGATCCTACAGGCACCGTCTCTGTCGCAGGCAAAGGAATCAAGGACTCCAATATTGTCGATCTTATAAACGATGCTATGCGCGCGAGAAAAATCTCAACGCCGGCGGGTCGTCATGCATTTGCAGGACTTTCAAAGCGGCAAAAATTCCACGCGAGTTTGTTGGAAACCAGGATCTGTGGAGGTCCGATGTGCCCACCTCGTCGCCTTTTCGGAAAAAAAGAAAAATACCTGTGCACTCCCACGACTTGTCGTTGAGCGACGCGGGAGCCAATCACAGCAGCGACGAATCGACCGATCCCAGTATTTATGAGCTCTTCAGCACCTCTGAGAGGGAGCAAACAGGCGCTGGCCAGTGTAAAAAAGAAGAAGAAGAATCGTGTAATTTGGGCTAACCTAAAACTCTAAACCATGAAAACATTGGAAAAGCTGTACTATAATCCCTCCCACGAAGCATCGTTCTCAGGCGCTGCAAAATTATTACACGCAACGCGAAAAAAAATTTCTAACGAAAAGACCACGCAGTGGTTGGAGACACAGGATGCTTACACGAAAGATCGTCCTGTAAAACATCGATTTCCACGACGTCATTACAGCGTGCGAAACATTGAGGATGTTTGGGAGGCTGATCTCGTAGATCTTCGCTCGATCAAAGATTACAACGATGGTCATACCTATCTCCTCGTAGTCATAGATGTGCTCAGTAAATATGCATGGGTCGAACCTTTACGCGACAAGACTGCTGCGTCTGTAGCTAAGGCTTTTACGCTGATACTCACGCAAAAAGCCACTAATAGCCGATCACCCGTATGCCTGCAATCGGATCGAGGCAAAGAGTTCATGGGTGCTGCATTTCAAGAGCTCCGAAAGAAGAATGATATTCAGATTCGAGCTGCACAGAATCCTGTTATAAAAGCCGCAATTGTGGAAAGATTTAATCGAACATTGAAAGAAAGAATGTGGCGATACCTTACGTATACTCGCGCGAAGCGATACATCAATGTGTTGCAAAATATAGTGTCTGCATATAATAATGCCCGGCATAGCAGCATAAAAATGGCCCCGGTAACGGTGACTCTTGCCACTGCAGCTCAAGCTCGTGCTAATTTGATGCAGCGTTACAAGGATTCGGAGCGAGAACCCATCCCTAAATACGGGATCGGTGATGTTGTACGAATCAGTAGTGCAAAAGCGGCCTTTGCAAAAGGTTACGAGAGTGGCTGGAGCAGCGAGCTGTTCAAAATTCATCGCATATCGACAACTAGTTGGCCGACGGTGTACTTTTTACGCGATCTTCGCGGCGAAGATATTGACGGTATTTTTTACGAGGCCGAGTTATCGAGAGTTCGTACTATTACCGAAAAAAATAAAAAATCACGATGAGAGACGAATTTTATATCGTTTTACCGAGCAATAGCAGTATGAAATATTACCCGGAAAATACGACAACGCGTTATACCACACGATTGCCACAGCGCGTATCTTTGCAAGGCAATTGGGTCGTTGGACTTACAGAAATACATATACCCATGACGATTCTGCATATACCTCAGGAAGACGAGCAGAACTTCATCAAGACCGCACCGTATAAAGTACAATCGGGTATTCACGATTCTGCTATTGACTTTGAAAAGAGCTGCGTGTATGATCCACCCGGTGTATATAAGAGTATAGACTCATTGCGCGAAGTAATAAATGAACTACAGGGCGTTGATGGTCATTTACTATTTCAGCGCACTCGCAATGGCTACGTCCAAGTGACCCGTATCTGCGATTCTTGCGAAAATTTCATTCATGCTTTCCATTTCTCACCAAGGCTCAACAAGATTTTAGGGTTTACCACACCCAGCAGTGTGGCGCTCCCGCCTGCATTCAGAGATGTTCGCTATACAGGCGCACGACCTGCCAGCCTAACTAATGCTATTCCCGATATGTTATTCGTTTATACGGATATTTGTGAACCCTACATTACCGGCGATGTGCATGCACCTCTGTTACGTGTTGTACCATCTTATACCGCGGATAGCAACAATTACGGCTCTGTAAAGATTAGAGGTTTCTCGCCACCACGCTACGTACCTGTGCTTCATACAAACTTTCAATCGATCGATATCGATATACGGGATGAGTTTGGACAGCCTATACCATTTGAGTACGGGACGCTGACGGTGACATTACAGGTCAAGCGTACTGATTAGAGAAATCGTCGCAATGACTTATTACGATGAATACTTTGATATGCAAACGGGCGGTGCTCGGACCGGATATGGGGGTATCAGTAACGTGTACATAGGCTCACCGAATCAAAGGGGCCGCGGGATTGGCAGTTTTCTCGGGGGTCTTTTCCGCCGTATTATACCTCTTTTGAAGAATGGAGCACGGGCTGTCGGCAAGGAGGCTCTGCGTCCCGGTGTTAATGTTGCCACCGATATAATGGACAATGGTGTACGACCAAGAGAAGTGTTTAAAACGTGTCTACGCGAGTCTGGCGAAAATCTGAAGCGAAAGGCGGAGGAAAAAATTGGTACGCTCATGAAGGGTTCTGGCTATAAAATGGCAAAAATTAATCGACCTCGGCATTCCATTTCCGGCCGCGGTGTGCGACGTATCCATAGTGTGAAAAAAAGAAAGAAAGCTACGTCTTCGTCGAGAAAACCGAGAAAGAGGGCAACGGCAAAGAGGAGAATAAATAAGAGAAGGACAACCAAGAAGAGGAAGGCTCTACGAACGGTGACTGATATTTTCGCATAGAGAGAGAGAGAGAGGGTGAATATGGCTTTCTTACATACACACTCTTGCGAGTGTTTAAAGTCAGAGCTCGAGCTATTTACACTGCCTCCTTACAATTACTCCTTACAAACCACCATCGAGGGATCACAATGGGTGTACTACAAACCGATCTCATCTTTAACGGATGATTCACCAATTGAGTTTGTGGTACCTGGTCAGAGTGATGAATATATTGATCTTGCTCACACCATGCTAAGCATGCGCGTTCAAATACAGTGTTTGGCTGAGAAGCCCGATTCAACGGTTAAAATAGGCCCCGTCAATAATCTGATGCATTCAATGTTTAATCAAGTAGATGTGTTTTTCAATCAGAAACTTGTATCGCCCCCGAATAACGCGTATGCATACAGAGCATACATTGAAACACTGCTAAATTATGGAGACGGCGCAAAAAACTTTCATCTTACGAGTGTGCTCTGGTTCGCCGATACACCGGGAAAAATGGAGGATACAGATACAGCCAACGGTGGGCTTGTTAGCCGCAGAGACCTTCTTAGCAGTGGAAAAACTATCGATCTCCTTGGTCATCTTCACTGCGATGTCTTTAATCAAGAGAGATTCTTATTGAACGGTGTTGAAATGCGTCTGCGACTCGTACGCACGAATAATTCATTTTGCCTTATGAGCGGGATGGCAGACTATAAAATACATATTGTCGAAGCGTCGCTTCTCGTACGCCGCGCCAAGATAGCACCTGGTATACTTTTAGCACATGCAAGAACGCTGTGTAAAGCTACGGCAAAATACCCCCTGACACGCGTGGAGGTAAAGGCTATATCCATGCATAGCGGAGTACATGGCGAAACTCTCGATAATGTAATCCTCGGCCAGCTACCAAAACGTATTGGTTTCGTCGATAATAAAGCGTTCAACGGCTGCCTCGATAAAAACCCGTTTAATTTTAAAAATTATCAAATCAATTATCTATCGTTGTATGTGGATGGTATGCAAATACCGTCGAAGGCTCTGCAGCCCGACTTTACAAAATCGAAGCTTTACGTAGACGCGTATCATACTCTGTTCTCCGGAACGGGTATTCACTTTCTCAATTAAGGTAATTGTATTTCACGGGAGGCCTACCCCGAAGGGTATTGCCTTTTCGCGTTTGATCTTACGCCCAATTTATCAGCAAACAGCAGTACTCATTGGAATTTCGTAAAACACAGCAGTGTTAGAATAGAAGTACGATTCGAAAAGGCTCTCGCATCAACGGTAAATTGTATTGTGTACGCCGAGTATGATAATGTGCTGGAGATTGACTCGTCCAGACAAGTAATCGTTGACTTTTCTGGATAGTCAGCAGAATTTGTATCCGCCGAGCTAGGTCTCCGTGACGCAAAGAGCTGAACAGTATTATCAGAGAGAGCAACGAGAAAGCATCATGAATATCGCAATCGATATACAGGGTTTGCGAGATAAAAACAATCGTTTTGTGCCGAAAGAAGTTGCGATCATTCGCCTACACGGACCGTACACCGCTCATTGGCTTGTGTCTTCACCTCACGATAATGAGGATCTATCACCGGCGCTGAAGCGTCAGAATTCCTGGTTGACTAGAAATCATCATGGTTTACAATGGCGTGAGGGCGATACAACGTCGCAACATACGGAATCAATTTTGAAAAATATTGCGGAACAGTCTGATCGAATATTCACAAGGGGTTCAATAAAATCAGAGTGCCTGGCGCAACTGACAGGTTGCTTCATTATAAATTTAGAGGAGGAGGAGAAGGCTCCTTCATTCCGCTATCTTCATCAGGATGACACTCGTTGCATATACCACGGATCGCTACATAACAATCTCACGCACAAATGTGCGCTGAATAATGCGAAACAAATAAAAGATTGGCTTTGTTATAAAGATCGCATCGACTCCTTATGGGAATATAGAACGACCACGAGCTGGCGCTTAGACGGGCCTCGCGAGGAAAAGAAAAAGAAACCTTCTGCTTCAGGCTGCTATGAACAGTCTAGAAATTCTGCAGGCCTTGCGGAACATACCAGACCACACGATAGGCGTATACCCAGCCGATCGTATCCCGAAGGTGTGGACGTGGCCGACAGCTTTTGTCGTTAATACCGATGGCCACAAATTGCCCGGATCCCAGTGGGTCGCCATGTACATCGATCGAACTGGAGAAGGACGATACTTTGACAGCTACGGGATCCCTCCAATTGTCCCGCAGCATTTCATCTGACTCCGAAGAAACTGCAAGCTTTTCCGATGCAACACTATTCAGCTTCAGGGTCCAGATTCGCAGTGTTGCGGACAGTATTGCATTATGTTTCTTCATTATATGTCTACTGGCTTTCGTATTAATAAGTTTCCAAGCGTATTTTCAGATGATTTATCCCGAAACGATAAAACAGTGAACGATTATTATAATGCGTATATAAAAAAACGCTAAAAGTCTAAGCCTCGGGGCAAAGTTTTCAATATGGACTCTGCGGTTGGTGGTGGCTGTGGTACAAATAATTTTAATCATAAAAACTTACACTGTATACAGAACTGTTATTCCCGTGTACGGCAATAATGAATCTAATTTTAATATAAGAAATAAAATCGACATTGAAATTTTTCACGTTTTATTTTTTCTACCTATCCTTGAACTACGATCACGCGCCTTGGAGTCAGCATTCATTGGGTACAAAAGTCACTTTTAACGACTATCATATTTCAAGCGGAATGTGCATCAAACCATCGATTCTTCGAATCGGTAGGAAAAAAATTCTTTTTGCCTTTGTTATGTCTAAGGAAATGAGTCATCATTATAGGGTATGATATGTAGACGATCAGATTTCTTTTTGTCTTTGGTATTTCTAATAAAATGAGTAATCTTTATAGTGGGGGGAGGTCTCGTGGAGGGGCGACTGCAGAGTATAAGTTAGACCCTGGAGAACGACCATCATTCGCGATCAAACCGTGGTCAGATATCGAATTAAACTTCAAAAACTCTTAATGACTTTCATTTGCTGTCATTTGAGGTGTATGCTGAGAAAACGACGCGAATTAAAGCGGCGAATAGAAGCACTTTCACACGACATTGCGAGTATCAAAGCAGTAATACAAGCGAGATCGCAATTTCTCTCTTTAACACGAAAATTTGACGAACTCAATATTTACGATGGATTTTGCACGAATCAACAAAGTGGGACAAGCGGCCGCGTTTCTACCTGTGAAAAAATTATCGGAACTAGAGCTCAAAAAATACTACAGCATCGGCGACATAAGAACCGTTCAAACTAAATGGGGCACGCGTATCGTCATCGACGTGGAAAACACATTTGCGTGCTTCCTACCAGCCAGATTCGTCCAACTGTTCGAAAAAGACGATCAGCTATTTCAGCAGATGATAGCCGCAGCCCGTGAAAATAATTTGGCCATGGAATATCGTGGAACAAAATTCAATAATCTGGAATTCAAACTGTCAACAAATCATTAAGTCCTGCGATGTATGCGAAACGTGCTAAGAATCTACGTGCGCTACTGCTACCATTTTCCTATAAGCTAAATAATTTGGGGACGAAATCTGTGTGGGTGGGCCTTGATATTTGTCGGAACCGTACGTTACGGCCTGTGATTAGCTTCAAATGTTATATCCATGGTTGTTTAACTATGGACGGTCGTTCTTGGCACGATTTTCAAAATCATTTTAACATAGAGGATGAAGAAGACCCTGCACATCGCTCGTTACCGATATTCTGTTTTACAAAAGAGCAATTCATTATACTGTCATTATTACAAGCCAGTATAAACAGAAATATCTCGTGGCTTCGTCGTGTTTGCAACGAGGTAACAAATTGCAGAGACTCTCTTGTAGATGCAATAACATCAGAAACATCCATTTTTACAACGAGCTGCATACGCCGTAATATTCGCACGAAGCGTGCGAAAATACGAGAGAGAGCTACCCAAAAACGAACATCACCGAATAATTCATATAACGAATTACCTACTTGTACAAAAACAACGATAATTGACAATCTACTGACGCATCATTTGGATCACATCGTTAAAACTGTTATAGCCCGTAAAAGATAAATCCTTTTCTTATTGTATAAAAGCATTACGTATAATTAAGTGAAAATGTATATAAAATTAAATAAAGAGAAAAAAAGTATGGATTATTATTATTTGAATAATGATAATAATCGGACCACTCTGGCGAACCCTCAGAACTCTTTCCCCCCACCACCTCTCCCCACCACAAACCCCACCACGCTCGGAAAGAGGCTCCGACGCGGGGGGAAAGTGGAGGGGATAGGAGTGGGGGTTGCCAGAGTAGTCCATATACTACTCAGATCAATTAGTGAATTGCACAATTACGGATTCGAATGGATATTTTCGGAAGTCGGGTCTTGAAAGTTTGGAGTAAATATTTTAATAGTCGACATTACTTAATAGTCAGAGCACAGTTGGAGTACTCAGTATTTATATCTCGTGTCCATACAGCAGTATCGCAAGCGTTGAAACAATGGCAAGCAAAAAAAGGACAAAAATGAATTGATTGCACATAGCTGATGTAGAAACGTAATGGATATTTCAGGGTCCCTGGTCCTCAAAATATGCGATCGGTATTCTAAAATACGTTGAGTGGTGCAATTTAATCTCATAACGAAAAATTACTGTTATTAGAGACCCCTCATACCAAATAGAACGGGAATAGGAAGGGTACACATCTACAAAAAATTCTTGCAACCGACCATTCGGTGGATTGTTCATTTCCTAACTTGAATTGATACATCGTAAACGCGTGTTTGGTATGCAAATTGCATGACTGAATTGTATTTTAATACACATGGAGTAGTGAGATTCTATCTCATAACGAAAAAAAGCTCTTATTACATATCTCTTCATACCTGAAAAAACGGGAAGAGCAAGTGTACATGCACAATCGACCACTTGGTGGATTCTTTATATGCTAACTTGAATTGACACAACGAAGATTGAATCACAATTGACCTTTAACCGGAAAATTTGATAATGTCAATCTGCCTCTAGAGTTTGCGTTCTTTAAATGGATACCTCACAACACTCGTTGAACAATGTCCAATTAAAACCAGTTGATTTGTGGGTTAGATTAACATTTTGTAGATTATTTATAATTCTCAGTCTCGTTTTTCTGAACTATGCAATTGTTACTCATGCAAGTTGCTCATGCTCTAGTTACTATGCGATTGCAATAGTTACTATGCAATTACTCAGTACTTATATTTCGTTCCGAGACAGCAGATTCGCATGCGTAAGAAAACGGCAAGCAAAAAAAAGACAAAAATGAGTTGCATGTACACTGCTGATGTAAGAACGTAATGGGTATTTCAGGGTCCCCGGTCCTCAAAATATGCGAAAAGTATTCCCATATATTTAGGTAGTAATTCGATCTAATTACGAAGAATCGCTGTTATTAAACACTCCTCGTACTTAATGATTTTTCAGCGTTTAAAATCTCATTCCTCATTGTTAAATAAGAACTTTCCCATCTTCATTCGTAACAAGTCAACAGGATAGAAAGAAAAATGCGTTCTCTTGAGCAATAGGATAGTATTCGTTTATAATGGTAACAATTTTCATAATGATACCGTGACACCAGAAATTGAAAGTCCGCAATTGCATATACTAAGACGGAAATATACAATTCCTGTCCAGATATTCTAACTTGCATACTGAAGCGTTAATTTATACACCCCTTTCTTAATAATGAGCCGACTTGAGGTACTCAGTTCTCAAATCTCGTATCGATAAAGCAGAATCGCAAGCATTTAAAAAAAATGAAAGCAAGGTGAAATGCGGAAAAATGAATTGCATGTGCGCAACTGATGTAGAAACGTAATGGATATTTCAGGGTCCCTGGTCCTCAAAATATGCGATCGGTATTCTAATATCCTTTGAGTAGAGTGATTCGATTTCACCACGAAAAATCGCTGTTATTACAAACCCCTCGTACTTTAAAAAAACAGGAATAGCAAATGTGCATCCACAATAAATATCTGTAATTGACTATTTGGTGGATTACTTTTTTGCTTACATGAATTGATGCATCGAAGACGCGTGGCCATATGCAAACTGTATCCCAATTGAGCTTTATCCGTTAAATTTAATTATGTCAATCTACCTCAATAGTTTGCGTTTTTTGAATGGATACCGAACGATACTCGTTGAACATTGCCAAATAACACCAGTCACCTTACGGGTCCGACTAACGTTTTGTTGATTATTGATAATTCTCAGTCTCGTGGTTCCGAACTGTGGAATAGGTATCCAAGAAGACCTCAAAGTATTCGATTCGAGGTAGTGCCGTTAGATTCTGTTAAGGTAAGTCTCTCCACAAACTGCAGTCTTCTCGAGTGTATGTGATCGGAATTCTCAGTGCCACTATTCTACGTCAAGAAGCATTATCCATGGGATGTGGATAACGTTTAAATATTTTATTTTATTTTTATTTTTGTGTGTTCCAACGTATACCCTTCCGGGTTTTTACGTATTAACCCTTCCCATTTGATTCCTCTTACCGCTCCCTGCCTGCACTTCGCTAAGCTAACCTAACTTCCGTAGCATCCGCAGCTGCTTTTTAGCTACACTGTATCGCATTCACCGTGGACATGGGGAAACTGCGGAAAATCCATGCCGATACAGACGGCTTTATTTTTAATGAGTTTCCGATATGTTATCATATCCGAATCTCAGTAAAACTGCCTCCCGCTCGGTAGTCGGCGCGCCAAGCTAGTGAACGGCTAAGCGGTCACCCATCCAAGTAGTGGCCTCGGCCAATACTGCTTAACATGGGAGATCGCCAGAGCCGCACACCGACCGCGCGTCCACTACCATCGGTATAATGTTTGAATACTAAGATTGCATGAGGTATTCGTATTTACGGATGTATATTTCATACACTACTTTTACCATAATTTCTTAATTGTAAACGCATATGCAATTGAGGGTCTCAGTATTTATATTTCGTGCCGATACAGCAGATTCGCAGGCGTTAAAAAACGGTAAGTAAAAAAAAAGACAATAATGAGCTGCATATGCGCTGCTGCTAGAGAAACGTTATGGATATTACAGGGTACCCCGATCCTCAAATATGCGAAAGGTATTCCAACTTATTAAATATCGAAATATCGAAACCATAGAAACCATAGGATATCGAAAGGTATCCAACTTAAATATGCGAAAGGTATTCCAACAGCACTTTGGGTAGTGCGATTCGATCTCATAACGAAAATTCGCTCTGATTCCAAACTCCTCGTACTTAATGGGATTCGAAAAAAAAATTAGCTCTAGAAAAAATAGCTGACGGATAATCAAGTCTTGGAAAAAATAGCACACGGAAAAATAACCCATAGAAAAAAAGCTCATATACGGAGAGAAAAAACTAGGGAATAAATAGGGAATAAATAGGCAAGAAAGTTCATGAGATCCACACGCGAGTATTTGTCGTGCGAGCATCGCAGGCGTTTCTTGCCTCGTTCCCCAGGACGTCATGAGTTTAATGTGCCACAAGCCCTCTTGCCCTAAATGCACCGGCGCACGTGCAAAGATCCCCAGAATAGCTGGAATTTATAGCAATGCCGCCTAGCGCCAAAGCCATAGACTTCGCCATGCGAAATTTCCAAGAGAGCACACGAAGTTTTTCCGTGAGCGTCTTGGAATTCTGCACGCTCTCCGCGTGCACCGTGAGGCTATACTATACGCGAGCCTGCTGGGAGCGTGGCCTAAAAGGCAATTCCAAGACGCTCACGGGAAAAGTCCGTGGGCTCTCTTGGAAATATCCCTCAGTCGACTCCACGGTTTTAGCGCACAGCGGCGCTTGCTATTAACCTCAGTAACTCTAGGGATTTTCCCATATGTGCCGAGCTTATTGTCCGTGGCATCGATCCCTGCGATCAACGCTAGCGGCAATGGAAAAATTGCTAGAGAAATACCTGCTATTACAGCGTGACTAATGTTTACGCGTTGATCCCTAGTTTTTTCTCTCCGTGTAGAAATATCAACTGACCGAAAATAATAACCTCTGCATGTTTTATTGAATTCAAATGTATGTGTGCGGGTGTATGTGTGTGTGAGTGTGTGCGCGTGTGTGAGTGAGTGAGTGTGTTCACGTGTGCGTGCGTGTGGGTATGAGTGAGTGAGTGTATGTGCGTATGTATGTGTGCGCGCGTATGCGTGTGTGCGTTAATGCGTGCGCGTGTGTGTTTGTGTATAAGTGAGTGAGTGACTGAGTGTGTGCACGCGCGCGTAAGCGTGTGTGTGTGCGCGCGCGTATGTATGAGTGTGTGCGGAAGGACGGTCTTTACATGTGTCCGGCAAAAATCCAGGTGCGCGGCGCTGGGGGGTGCACAGCCGATGTCCCGCGGGGTGGTTCGGAGAGGAGGGGCCTATTTTGCACATGGGCTTTTTTTCCATGCACTGCTTTTTCCAAAGCTATTTTTTTCGTCAACTATTTTTTCCATAGCTATTTATTCCATCGGCAATTTTTTCAAAAGCTATTTTTTCCTAGTTCCGTACATAATGCTTTCTTTTAGCTTTTTACATCTCTTTATTTATTGTAAAAAAGAACTTTCCTATCTTCATTCGTGACTTGTCAACAGGATAGAATGGAAACTGCACGCTCCTGATTAATGTTATAATATTTGTTTATGATGCTATCAATTTTCATAATGATACGGTGACACTGAAAATTGAAAGTTCGCAATTCCATACACTAAGATGAAAGTACACGATTCTTAAGCAAATTGTGTAATAACTTACATACTGAAGCTTTAATTTATAGGCACTATTTCTTATCAGGGATAGCATACTTGGGGTACTCAGTACTTATATCTCACGTCGATAGAGTACAATCGCGAGCGTTGGAAAAAATGCAAGCAGATTAGATGAGAATTGCATGTGCACTGATGATGTAGAAACGTAATGGATATTTCAGGGTCCTTGGTCCTCAAAATATGCGGTCGGTATTCTCATATCCTTTCAGTAGAGCGATTCGATCTCGTAACGAAATATGGCTCTATTTACAAACAGCTGTGCCTGAAAAATACGGAATAATAAGTGTACATTTACAATAGATATCTGCAATCGACCATTCGATGGAATTTTTATTTTCTGACTTGGATCGACACACCAAAGACGCGTATACCGTATGCAAAATGTATCACAATTGATCTTTAACCGTTCAATTGGATCGTATTCATCTGCCTCAATAGTTTGCGCTCCTTGAATTGATACTTAACAACACTCGTTGAACATTGACGAATGATACCAGTTACTTAATGGGTTCGATTAACATTATGTTGATTATTGATAATTCTCAATCTCGTGATTCCGAACTATGCAGTACGTATCCAGGAAGACCTCGAAGTATTTGTTTCGAGGTAATTTCGTTAGATTCTGTTACTGTTGGTCCCTACGCATACTGCAGTCTTATTGACCGTATGTGATCAGAATTCTCATTGCCACTTTTCTACGTGGAGTAGCAATATCCATGGGGTATTTATAATTTTTGTACACAAAGATTACATGAGGCTTTCGCAATTACGGATGTATATTTGATACACTACTTTCAGCATAATTGCTTAATAGTGAGAGCATAGTACTCAAGGTAATTAGTATTTATATATCGTATCGACAGAGCAGAATCGACCGCGTTATAAAAAAGGCAAGCAAAGAAGAAAAGTCAAAAATGAATTGCATGCGCACTCCTGATGCAGAAACGTAATGGTCATTTCGAGGTCCCCGGCCCTCAATATATGCGATCTTTATTCTTGTATGGTTTGAGTAGTGTGATTCGATTTCACCACTAAAAATCGCTGTTATTACAAACCCCTCGTACTTTAAAAAAACAGGAATAGGAAATGTAAATCCACAATAAATATCTGCAATTGACTATATTTGGTAGATTGCTTATTTGCTGACATGAATTGATGCATCGAAGTGGCGTGGCCGTATCCAAACTGTATCACAAGTGAGCTTTAACCGTTGAATTTTATTATGTCAATCTGCCTCAATAGTTTGCGTTCTTTGAATGGATACCTAACGATACTCGTTGAACATTGCCGAATAACACCAGTCACCTTACAGGTCCGACTAACGTTTTGTTGATTATTGATAATTCTCAGTCTCGTGGTTCCGAACGATGGAATAGGTATCCAGGAAGACCTCAAAGTATTCGATTCGAGGTACCGTCGTTAGATTCTGTACCATTGGTCCCTACACATACTGCAGTATTCTGAAGTGTATGTGATCGGAATTCTCATTGCCACTTTTCTACGTCAATAAGCATAATCCATGGGATGTGGATAATTTTTAAGTACGAACATTTTATGAGGTATTCGTATTTACGGATGTGTATTTCATACACTACTTTTACCAGCATTTCTTAATAGTAAAAACATATGCAATTGAAGTACTCAGTATTTGCAGCTCGTGCCGATACACCAGATTTTCAAGTAATAAGAAATGGTAAGCAAAACAAAGACCAAAATGAGCTGCATGTGCGCTGCTGATATAGAAACGTTATGGATATTTCAGGGTCCCTGGTCCTGAAAATATGCGAAAGTATTCCAATATACTTTGGGTCGTGCGATTCAATCTCATAACAAAAAATCGCTCTTATTACTAATTCCTCGTACTTAATGGGATTCTGAAAAATAGCTCTGGAAAAAAAAGCGGACGGAAAAGAAAGCCTTAGAAAAAATAGCACACGGAAATGTAACCCATAGAAAAAACACCTCATAGAAATAACAGCTGATCAAAAATAGTAGCTTCTGCATGTTTTATTCAATTCAAATTTGTGTGTGTGTGTGTGTGTGTGTGTGTGTGTGTGTGTGTGTGCGTGCGTGCGTGCGTGCGTGCGTGCGTGCGTGCGTGCGTGCGTGCGTGCGTGCGTGCGTGTGTGTATGTGTCCGTGCGTGTGTGCGCGCGCGTGTGCGTGTGTGCGTGTGCGTGTGCGCGCCCGCGCATGCGCGAGTGAGTGAATGTGTGCACGTGAGTGTGTGTGTGTGTATGAGCGAGTGAGTAAGTGTGTGTGCGTGTGTGTCCGTGTGCGCTTATGCGTCTATGCTTTAGTGCGTGCGTGTGTGTGTTTGTGTATAAGCGAGTGAGTGGGAGCTTTCCAACAACGCAAAAAAAAAGACACACTGAGACACACACCGACATGAATGGTTGGATCTAAGGGAAAGGACCAATGGTATCACAGTGTCTCAGCGTGTGCCTCTTGTTGGAAAGCCATCAATGAGTGACTGAGTGTGTGCGTGCGCGCGTGTGTGTGTATTTGTGTGTGTGTGCGTGCAAGTGTGTGCGAGTGTGTTCGGAAGGACGGTTCATACACGTGTGCGGCGAAAATCCAGGTGCACGGCGCCGGAGGGGTCCAAAGCCGAAGCCCCGTGGGCGGTTCAGGGGGGTGAAGTGCTGACTGTCGAAAATGTACATTTTTATGTTTTAAGCTATTTATACAACCTCCGATGGTCCATGACGTGATATATGCGCTTTTAGTTTCATAGGCCATTATTTCCACGGGCTATTTTTTCCTGGGCTATTTTTACCAGAGCTTTTTTTTCGTAGATCCGTACTTAATGCGTTCTTCCAGCTTTTTATATCTCTTTTTTTTAATATCAAAAAGAACATCCCCATCTTCATTCGTGACATGTCAACAGGATAGGAAAAGAACTGCATGCTCTTGAGTAATAGCATATTATTCGTTTATAATGCTAACAATTTTCATAATCATACCGTGACACTGGAAATGAAAAGTCCGCAATTTCATACACAAAGATGGAAGTATAAAATTCCTATCCAAATAGTGTAATAACCTTTATACTGAAGCGTTAATTTATACGCACTATTTCTTATTAGGGATAGCATACTTGGGGTACTTAGTATTTAGATCTCACGTCGATATAGTACAATCGCAACCGTTGGAAAAAATGCAAGCAGATTAGAAAAGACAAAATGTATTGCATGTACACTGATGATGTAGAAACGTAATGGATATTTCAGGGTCCTCGGTCCTCAAAATATGCGATTGGTATTCTCATATCCTTTCAGTAGAGCGATTCGATCTCGTAATGAAATATGGCTCTATTTACAAGCACCTGTGCCTGAAAAAACGGGAATAGCAAGTGTACCTAATAGCAATATAGCATAATAGCAAGTGTAATAATAGCAATTGATACATCAAAGATGCGTGTCCCGTACGCAAATTGTATCACAATCGACATTTAACCTATAAATTGGATCGTGTCCGTCTGCCTGAATAGTTTGCGCTCCCGGAATTGATAACTAACAACACACTCCTTGAACATTGACGAATGAAATCAGTTACTTTATGGATTCGATTAACATTATGTTGATCACAGATAATTCTCAATCAAGTGGTTTCGAACTATGCAGTACGTATCCAGGAAGACCTCGAAGTATCCGTTTCGACCCGTGCGTCAATTTGGTTGAGGCTGCGACTAGGCCCCGATCGGATTTCCCTAACTTACTTAGGGCCCTAGTCTGGAAGCCCAACTGGGCCCCTGAAAGGGCGGTCACACTTTGTCGACTAGGGCCTTAGAAGGTTACCAAATTAGGGCCTTCGCAATCGCCTCACGTCTGCCATGTCGAATCCACGACATCCCCATGGTCAAGCCCTATCAGGGTCCAAGTATAAAATTGGTATAATAAATATAGTTTATCATCTATAAATTAGAAATTAAATCGATGAACTAATTTAAAACTGATACTCCATTATTTGTTAAAATACTGTAAATTTTGCAAAAAAAAAACGTCATTGACCGGGATTTGAACCCACGAACCTCGAATCGGTGAATTCAGCACTTTCGATCCTCAAATAATCGTTTAAAAAAAAAAATTACCAAGCTGGAGATTTTTTTTTTTTACCAATACTTCCGGTTTCGTAGTCCGGACGTTATTCTATCGAAATTAATTTCTATCCTACCTGAGATTTTAACTGAGAACTACCTAACGACCCACCTAACGACTGACACGCTACCACTACGCTATTGATTCCTTATGACTTTTATGTATTTAAATGGTATTAGTCTACGAGTTCTGTTGAAAACGCGCTGTCTTACTGGGCTGAATACAACAGCGTGATATTCAGTAAAAAGGTGATATACAGTGAAAAAAATTATTTAATTGTTAATAAACAAATAGGTTTTATAAGAACTAAGAGCATTGAAATTATAAAATTCATGTGTAGAATATTGAAAGTATGAACAGGACAGGATGTTGTAAAAAAAGTGTAATATTCATGTAACAATTACTTAAGAGCACCTTAGTTAACAATTACATTTTTCAAGATCCACGCATAGTTCAAAAATGAAAATTTATATATGGGTTTATGAGACTATATGCAAGGCGATAGTAAGTGTAAATGTTATTTAATTGTTAATTAACAATTATTTTTTAATGAATCAAGGTTCTAATACTTTCGCCCTATTTGAGCCCGACTTAGTTTTGTTATAATTATCTCAACTTCTTTAAATGTGACTGCCCCGGTGAAACCCGACTAAGTCCTCAAAGGGTTGTTTCGAAAGTGCCATGTTTGACATAATTAGGGCTCCGATACTTTCGCCCTATACGGGCCCGACTTGGTTTTGTTGTAACTATCCCAACATCATTCAATGCGGGCTGCCCCGGTGAAGCCCGACTAGGTCCTCAAAGGGTTCCCTCGACAGTGACATATTTGAAATAATTAGGTCGGGCCTTATTCGCCCCAACTTGGTTCTTCTGTAATCATACCGAATTCCTTGAATAGGGGTTACCCGATCGAAGCCTGACTAGGTCCTCAACGGGTTGCATTAGGTCAGCCATATTTCAATTAAGCCTGGCGACCTTGGCATTGCCCTGTCGGGGCCTAACCTGGCGGTGTTATGGCAATTTATGATAGGGCATCCATGTTTGAGCCCTTAAAGGCCCCGACTTACAGTAGGGCTGCTCTGGCAATTTGACGCACGGGGAGGTACTTTTGTTAGATTCTGTTACTGTTGGTCTCTACGCATACGGTAGTCTTATCAACCCTATGTGATCGGAAGTCTCATTGCCACTTCTCTACGTGGAGAAGCATTATTCATGCGGTATTGATAACTTTTGAACACACAGATTAGATGCGGCATTCGCATTTACGGAAATATATTTGGAACACTACTTTCAGCATCATTTCTTAATAGTGAAAGCATAGTACTTAAGATCAATAGTATTTATATCTCGTGTCGACAGAGCAGAATCTACAGCGTTAAAAAAAACACAAGCAAAGAAAAAAAAAACAAAAATGAATTGTGTAATGTAATCCCCCTCTTGCGAGACATGCCGTGTGGCGCAGGCGCGTGTGAAGCGAGTGCGTCGCTGGTCAGGCTCGGAGACAGACCATCAACGTATTGGGTCCTCGGGTAATATAAATAAAGAGTCAATATGTATTCCCAGTGTAAGGTTACTACATAAACCCATACCCGTTATTACAAATTGCATGGGAACTGCTGATGTAGAAACATAATGGATATTTCAGGGTCCCCGGTTCTCAAAATATGCGATTGGTATTCTAGTACACTTTGAGTAGTGTGATGCGATTTCAACACGAAAAATCGCTGTTATTACAAACCCCTCGTACCTGAAAAAAAAACAGCAGTAGCAAGTTTACATCCACAATAAATATCTGCAATTGACTATTTAGTGGATTGCTTATTTGCTGACTTGAATTGATGCATCGAAGACGCGTATGCAAACTGTATCACAGTTGATCTTTAATCGTTAAATTTGATTGTCTCAATCTGCCTCAATAATTGGTGTTGTTTGAATTAATACCTAACGATACTCGTTAAACATTGCCGAATAATACCAGTCACGTTACGGGTCCGACTAACGTTTTGTTGATTGTTGATCATGGTGAGTCTCGTAGTTCCGAACTATGCAATAGGCACCAGGAAGGCCCCGAAGTATTCCATTCGAGGTAATTTCGTTAGATTCTGTTAACATCGGTCCCTACACATACTGCGGTCTTCTCAACCGTATGTGATCAGAATTCTCATTGACACTTTTCCACGGGAAGAAACATTATCTCTCATAAGCACAGCTACATATCGTTGTTCAACTTTATAGCTAAATTGGTCATCCCTACGTGACTAGGATTTTTAATACAATCACAATCATTGTGCCAATGATATTCCGCTGGTATTAATTACTACATCATTATAAAATATTATTAGTATCACTGCCTTCATAGGCACTCAGATAACTTTTTTGAACCGAATATACTCGTCATTACAATACCAGCTTTTTATCAGTCTTTCGCAGTGAGTACGTCGTATGAAAAATGAATATCAAAAGCCGCCTTTGAATCTATTAAGATGAAAATCAATTACTCTAAAATATATCTTTGAATATGACGTATTTTTTCGTACATTAATAAGTTTTCATGATTATGTGGAAAGTTTGAAGCGGTAACAATCGGTAAAAAAAATTTAATTTTCGGCATTGCCCACCAGAATCCTTCACGCACGACAATCATTGAACACGATAATTTTTGCTTACATATCTACTATTAGGAACTCGAGTATAGTCGTTTAACATTTCTCTGAGCATTTAATACGCAATATTTTTTATACACCTTAGGGAAATAAACCCTGGTTTATTGTCCTGCACCAGCAGGGAAAACCACTTTATTTCCCTTGGTGTATAATAGTATATTGTGCACCTAGGGCGTAAAGTGGGCTTTTTTAGACCGAGTGTGGAGATTGCAGTACGAGTCGCAGGTGAGCTAGCACGAGCCGAAGACGAGTGCGTCCGCGAGCCGAAGATGAGTACTGCAACCACAAGAGGTCAAAAAGCCCACTTAGCCCTTGGTGCACACCATATTTTTTGTAACGCATGTATTGATTTCTGTGTTTTTTGTGCCTATAAGCGGCACTAATTGTAAGGTCTTCGTAGGTCTTCGTGTCCAGGTCGACCAGACCATAGTTTTCTAAATCCAGGTCAGCCGGTCGACCTGGACACCAAGAACTACGTTCCGGTCGACCTGGACACCTAGACTTACGGTCCGAGCGACCTGGACGCAGTCGTATATACAGTCGCTCAAAAGCGGGCGTAATGTAGGCACTTTACGCCCGCTTATCAAGAGCGGGCGTAAAGTGAGCACTTTACGCCCGCTTTTTTGCCCGCTTACCAGGAGCGGGCGTAAAGTGAGCACTTTACGTCCGCTTTTTCGAACCGGTCAAAAAAAGGTCACTTTAGGTCCACTTAATAGGTCAAAAAAACGCAGAAATCGTGCATGTGTTACAAAATAGTATATTGTGCACCTAGGGCGTAAAGTGGGCTTTTTTAGACCGAGTGTGGAATTTGCAGTACAAGTCGAAGGCGAGCTAGCACGAGTCGAAGGTGAGCTAGCACGAGTCGAGGGTGAGCTCGCACGAGCCGAAGGCGAGTGCAGGAGCGAGCCGAAGACGAGTGCGTCTGCGAGCCGAAGACGAGTGCGTGTGCGAGCCGAAGACGAGTACTGCAAACACACGAGGTAAAAAAGTCCACTGAGCCCTTGGTGCACACCATATTTTTTGTAATGCATGTATAGATTTCTGTGTTTTTGGGGTTATGGGTTTTTTGTGGGGTTCTCTGGGATTTTTTATGGGGTTTTATAAGGTTTTATAGATTTTTTCAACAGGGAAATACAATATCATATATTGTATATGTACGCACACGGTCGTTTTTACGAATTTCAGAAAGCGGGCTATAATGAAAATAATCGGGCTATAATAAAAATAAGCGGGCTATAATGGATTCATTATAGCCCGCTTATTTTCATTATAGCCCGCTTATTTTCATTATAGCCCGCTTTTTTCATTATAGCCCGCTTATTTTCATTATAGCCCGCTTATTCAAAAACCGGGCAATAATGAATTCATTATTGCCCGCTTTTTCGAGCCGGTCAAAAAAGGGTCACTTTACGCCCGCTTAATAGGTACAAAAAACGCAGAAATCGTGCATGCGTTACAAAAAATATGGTATTCACTACAGGGCAAAAATTTTTTTTGACGAATGTGAGGATTGTATCCCTTGGCTTCGCCTCGGGAATAATATACTATTTTTTTTATATCTAATATAATATTCTTATAGGATATTCTTACGTGGTATAGTTTAACGGACGTTCTCGTCGCTTTTTTCGCCATTTTCCGTATAAAAAAATCCCTCACTGTGCTGAGCATTTTTCAACATTTAGTTTTTAAAATATGATCAGGTTTTCATGATTGATATTATATGAAAACTATTTTTAAAAAAATCGCTAACAAACTAAATTAACCTTTTATAAACACAGCTACACATATTTGATCCACTTTATAGCTAATTTGGTCGTTCGTACGTGACTAGCATTTCTAGTACAGTCATTTTGCCAATGAATATTACGCTGTTTATTAATTTCTACATTCTTATAAAATATCATTAGTATCACTGCCTTCATAGGCATTCAGATAACTTTTTTGCAACCGAATAGTACTCGTTATTACAATACCAAATTTTTGTCGGTTTTTCGCAGTGAGTACATCGTATGAAAAATGAATATCAAAAGCTGCCTTCAAATCTTTAAAGGCGCACCTTGTAATAACAGTCTGCGTACAGTATGCCGCGGCGAAGCGCGGCGCGGCACGGCGCGGTGCGTCGAGTCGCGGAGATGCGAAGCGCAGCGCGGTGAATCGATGCAAATCGTTGCGAAGCGCTCGGAAGTTTTTGGATTGTGTGGACACTACAGCAATATATACATGTTTTTAATCGCACGTGTCGATACGAAAAAAATGAATAAAAAATCGTCAAATAGAATTAAAAAAAATTCGTGCACGTATGGCTTCCGAACGAAATGCTACGAGTGGTTAGATATACAGAAAAATTGTATAGGACCAAATTTGCAGAGGGTGGGGAGTGAATCACAAGGGAAATGGTGTCGTATGTGTACATATGTATAATACATGTGTACATATATACTCTTATGTATAAGAGCAGTGAATGTTGAGATCTATTTTCAGATACTGAGTAAAATTTCGGGAGATATTACATGTTTAGAAATGCCGAGAAATGTTTGGTGATATCGGTAGATCTGTGGACATCATATTGAAAGATAATGAGGGACTTCAAAATGAGCCCGAGCTAAATTTTTTAACCACTATTTTTCATTTTTTCTACATAAAAAAAAAATTCTTCTGAAAATTTGGTTCTATACATTTTTTTTCTATGTCTAACCACTCTCGTAGCATTTCGTTCGGAAGCCATACGCGCACGAATTTTGGATAATTCTATTTCACGATTTTTTATTCACTTTTTTGTATCGACACGTGCGATAAAAAAAAAATTTATATATTACTGTAGTGTCCACACAATCCAAAAACTTGCGAGCGTTTCGTAACGATTTGCATCGATCCACCGCGCTGCGCATCGCTGCGCTTCGCATCTCCACGATTCGCCGCGGCATAGTGTACGCAGACCTTAATATGTTCCGATCACATAACACCTTAGTAGCATGAAAAACTCTTCTAATCAATATTTTATTTCTCATTATAATGAGATCAAGAATATTTTTATGGTACTTAAAACGAATCAAAAATACATTTTTCAATCAAGTACGTAATCTTTCGTAATAACCCTACGGAATGAAAAAAAAAAATTGCTTCGCAATTAATAAGAAAGCAAGTGAAGTCCTTTTTCATCTTTTGTAAAAATGAGTCGAAGCCATATTTGAGCCCGGTTATACTGTAATACCAATTTACATTTAAACGAATACTATTATTTATTTTTATATTCTCGATCAACGAGGTACCTCAATCACGTTTTTATCTTATAAATGAATCTAAATCTCTTTAATATTTTCTCATAAACCATACATTTTTAGTTTTGGAATTTTGCTATCAGTCTTAATTCCTTCAAATCTTATTCAAATCGCTGATTAGTCTGTTGGTTCATGAATAAATATTTTATGTAAATTCTAATCTCCTGTTTAATTTCTTTCGGTTACTTATCCACGTTTTAACCTGTTGCGCTGTACACGCTTGAAGAGCTGGATTATTCCTAATGAACTTAGCAATCGATTTCAAGGACGGAAATGTTATGCTGTCCGACTGCATGTAGAGCCCATATTGTGTGAGTATGGTATCTGTTTCGGGCCGTGACCGAGTAGCTCTCTTTATAGGACCGCGTGGCGAACCTGCAATACGAATATCGAAAACATACGCTTTCTGTAGGCATATATTCAAACCGACGTCATGTTTGGTAAGCCATAATCCAACGAGATGATATTATTCAGACAATTTGATAGATTCCAGTCAACAATTGTAATTGGGACCTGATTGATTTTTCATCTATCCCTGAAATTTTCGAAAAAAATGTGTGAATTCAGAGTTTGACGGGATTCTGTTATCCTGAAGAATGTACATACATCATCGTATACGTTATCAAAGGTTAGAAAGCAAAGCGCAGATGTGATTAGCAAATCAAAATATAGTAACAAAAGTGTATTAGCGATGACTATTTTGTGCAAGTAACATCAATATATTCCATTGCACGACCACAAAGTTTCTTTAACTCGTTTCAACTATCGATTTGGACGCATTGGCCTGTTTATCATTCAGGAGGTTCTTAACATATACTTGAGTGAGATAAGGGGAACGCGATAGTGAGTGAGATAACAAGCGCGACACGGGCGACTTGCGGCATTTGTTCCACCAAATACGTTTTAATGAAAACGTATTTGGTGGAACAAATTCTTAACCCAGAGAAAAACGGTAAGAATGATTCCAAAGTTTGAGGGGAGGTTTGTGCTGGTACTAGGAATACACCTTAATTATTTCAGATTTTTTGACCGCGTAGTTGAGGAGAAAAAAAAACTTTAAATATGCCGCTTATACGTGGGCTCTTATGGGAGAAGTAATCGATGCTATGGTTGGAGATTATTTTAGGAGTGAAAAAACGGTAACATTTCCCCGAAGAACCGCTTAAACGGTAGATTAGACCTTCATATATATAACTTGCCCATATTGAAAGTTTTTTACTGTGTCGATTGTGAAATATACTTGTAAACAAAATTTATCGAGAGTAATGGCAAATTAATAAAATGTTATTATCGAGATGTATTTATCGAGAGTAATGGCAAATTAATAAAATGTTATTAATTTGCCATTACTCTCGATAAATTTTGTTTACAAGTATATTTCACAATCGACATATATATAACTTGCCCATATTGAAAGTTTTTTACTGAAAAAACTTTCAATATGGGCAAGTTATATATATGAAGGTCTAATCTACCGTTTAAGCGGTTCTTCGGGGAAATGTTACCGTTTTTTCACTCCTAAAATAATCTCCAACCATAGCATCGAATACTTCTCCCATAAGAACCCACGTATAAGCGGCATATTTAAAGCTTTTTTTTCTCCTTAACTACGTGGTCAAAAAATCTGAAATAATTAAGGTGTATTCCTAGTACCAGCACAAACCTCCCCTCAAACTTTGGAATCATTCTTACCGTTTTTCTCTGGGTTAAGAACCTCCTTAAGTAATTACGTTATAAGGCAATGCAAAAGATCACAACATCATAATCTAGGTGATAAGGCTCAATGAACGGAATTTAGATTATTTTAAAAAAATGTCAGTTTACGCCCACTTGAGCGTCGTTGCCTTTTGGCCGGTGGATTTTTTTCGCCAGAATCAGTCCTTCTTCTATCCTTTCTGCCTTTCGCAAGAGGTTGTTTTTGTTTTCGGGGAATAGGAGGCGTTGCGGCATCACTTGTTTCAAATTCATTGGATTCGTCGTCTCGAATACTCGTTCTCTCATCATCATGAACGTTGTTCTCGTCATCTTCAACGTTATTCTCGTCGTCTTTATTGTTGTTCTGGTCATTTTCATTTTCGTCGTCACTCTCGTATTCTCCACCTTGCGCTTTTTCAAGTAATTTAGATATCTTCGTTATTTCGCGAGATACGATAGTTTGACGGTAAACATTTTTGTGGATGTCCGTCGAGTACCCCATTAAGCTAGCTACTTCCCCAACGTCTATCTCATTCAGATTAAGAGATAAACATTTAGTTGCCATATGCTTTCGTAGTTCTGTACCTCGAAGACTTTCGAGATTGCTCGCGCCGCATTCGGTCGAAAACTTTCGCAACAACAAACAGGCGTCAAGATACTTGTGAACGATGTCATCAATGGATGGCATACCAAAAATGTATGGATTCGACTGTCGAACGTGGGCATCTCTACGATGTGCCAGAAACAATTGAATGCATTCCAAAATTTCGGCACTAAGAAGTACTGGCACGCTTCGATTCAATTTTCCGCGAAAATTGAATCGCCAAGACGACATCGAAAAGCCTTTCTTCAAATTTTCGAGGGCGTTCGTTCGTTCACGTATTAAGTAATCGTTCAATTTCTTGATGTCACTCATCGATGGGAGTACAACTTTCTTCCGTCGCTTTACCTGTGCTTGATTTTCAGCCACAGTCCGATTCACACTGACCCCATAGTCTTTCTCGAATAGCTTAAGAAAATTTTCGCTATCGTTCAACTCATCCGGTTTTTTTTTTATACACTCGGTGATATGGGTTTTGCCGATTTGTTTGATCAATGTTCCGAGCGTTGATGCGGTTGACGGAGCTTTGTACTCGTTTGTTTCTTCATCCAGCCCAGCGACCAAGTTAACAGCACGAATAGAATCATCGTATACTTCCGGATTGAAGACTGACGATAAATCTGTAACATTCGGGTTGAATGTCCTCGAGGTATGGAGAAACCGACCGAGCATTCTCAATCGTTGCCTCACCATTTTATGAAAATTTTCTGACCGGTACTTCTTGCACTGCTTATTAGCAAACCCAATAATGAGCTTATCGTAACGAACCAATTTCGTTATATCACCTTCACGCAAGAGAGGTATTATTCGACGCCGTACTACGTCATTAGCGGAAGGATGTATTCGTCCAGCAATTAGTCTCGACAATAATGTGACTAGTCTGTTTTTTTTACTGCTGAGTCCGGTGCATTTTTTTAAATGAATTCTGGCGCTGTTTGTGGAGTACGAACCTTTACATTTTCCGCAGAAAATAAAGTCGGATCCTCGTCTCTTAAATTTTTCACTCGGTCTTCTTGTTACTACCCGTTCACCATCGTTTAGGTCTCGGTTAGTATTGAAAACAAAATCTCCCGAATGCCTCAGTTCGGCGATTAATTTCAGTCGTTCGGCACTTTTCTTTGACAATAGCAGAAATGTTTTTACTTTAGGTTCGTGGCCGTGTTTTTTTTTCCAGATGTCGAGCTATTTTAGTTTGCTTTGAACGGCAGAACAAACAGAAGTGCCATGTACCGATGCTAACGGTATCCAGAGAAGATTTGACAACCATACCCTCATCATTACAAGCACTTTTTCCCGGACCGTTTGCCGTTAACGATAGGCTTAATCTATAAGATTCAGTTGAATCATTCTTAGATGCACCTCTTCGTGGATATCGTTTTTTTTTACTGGGCGCAGATCTGTCGCTACAACTGCGTTCCGAATCACCTGCAAAAGAGTTTCTAGAATGGCCACCATTATCTCCATCCATAGAGCATCCGTCGATGTTTGGTTTACAGGTCGGATCTTCGTCACCGCTGGAATCTAAACTACTACCGAGAACTATTCAAGGGATTGGTAAATAATATAAGAATGCATTAAGAATGCTGCTAAATCGATTAAAGAAATGTCTTGTATGCACGAATGCAGTAACGGTGAACAGTTATTTTAAAGTTAACAGCTTTAAGTTATTTTTAAAATTTTGCCATAATAACGTCAACATTTACGCTGAAACAACATCATGTCGACATCTCAGAAAATATTTATTGAATGGGGATTGCCGATAAATATTCATAAAAATTTCGAAAGACAAAGTCGCTTGTTCCATCATACATGTCCTACCATTGCAGGCCAACAAACGAGCTTCTCGTGGAAGTTCCTGGTCAAATTTAACGATGCAAACATTGTTCTTCTTTTTGCGACGTATGCGTTTGACGTCGCATATATTGTAGGTGTCATCTTCCATTAATATTAATGCGAACATTCTGGCACTTCATAGATGTACTGTAAGCAAGAAATGCAATGTGATAGCAACTTCTAAAATGCTTACACAGCGGTCAAAGGTATGTAATGCTGACACTAACAGATGACTAGTGGACTCTGCTAGGTAGCGCGCACTAGTTTTTAGATATAACCGTCAACCAGTAGCCTCGAGCGGCAAGTAAACGGTATGAGATTTAACGACCCACACAGTGAGATATGATTCAAAAGATTGATATTGTTCATACCTATGTATGATCTTTTAATCTTTTACATCTCTATTTCACTGCACAATCCCTTTATCTCTCCTTATACATACAATATTTTTTAGCTTTCATTAAAGTGACACAGTTTTCTCCACATCATTACAATAGTGCTTCCATCATGCATACCAGTTTCGATTTCTCCGTTTTCATCCATATTTTTACGATTCCTTTTTGGCATCTACATATGTGAACCAAACATCGATACTTGATTCCGCAATTAACGTCGGTGTAAGCCATATACATGGATGCTACACCCAGACAGCGGCTACAAACAAAAAATTCTAAGTACTGCGTTTCCACATCTCGTTTTCTCCATCTTACTCTCGTTCCGACATATTCCCACCCCCTTCACTATTCTTTCCTACCCTATCCTATCCTATTCACAGCATTTTCTACCCTATGCACCCTTTCATGCGTGTCGATCCTCCTCTCCTGTTACAAATTCATTCAACTTTCTTTTCCGTCTACACACATTTCGTTCTTGTGTTCACTCATTTTAAGCCCCTTACATCTTTGTAAAGTTTGTCCGTTTTTGTTCGTTCGTTCCCTTTCCACTATCTCTTCTAGCTCTCGTCCTCCTTGCGAGACCCATTTATCGCTCTTTTCTTCAAATTTATACGATTGATACTCGATCTGAATTCTCCTCTTCTACCCTTCACTACTTTATGCCAGCTTTTTCCAACATCATCTTCCTCACTCTACCCTCTAACCACGTCAAGTCGTCATATAGTGTCAGGACCCCCCTCTCAGCTCTCGCTAACCCTCAAGCAACTCTTCTTCATGTCATCACATTTTCTTGCCCTACGTACCGTCATACTTTTAGCATTTATGGTAGTCCTTGTGCTACAATAGTGCGAGAAAGTTTCCTATGGACCACAAGATGAAATACACACTGCGCTAGTGCTCATACGTGGCGAATTTTTCATTAAGTCTGTACAGAAATCGCTGTTGCACATGGAAGTGTACATATACAGATACACTCACACTATAAAATATTTGCTCCCGTTGCGATCGTGCAACATCGCATATCTTCAGTATATGTGTGCGTAGGATCAGTGCTTAAGTTATGTAGCATTTATATTTGAAAGCGATTAAATCCAAATTGTTAAATAAAAATACCCGAAAATGATGAGCCAATTATGGCATCATGGAAAGATTATTAAAAAAAAGTTCTCGACCGTAAATTAAAATTGGTCGAAGCGTTGCAGGAAGGAACAAAATGAAAAAAAAAAAAAAAACAAGCTCTCGTGGAGGTCGATTTCAACCTCTTAGACGGAAGTTTATTAACAACACAACATGATGTGTATCCATTTACATAAATGAGTTTTTGTGCAATGGTGATATCGATTTCTATACAGAAGAATTTGAATTCGAGAAAAGGCACGCCTTTCTGTATACTCGTCTCTCCGTACAATGTTGCCGGGTTGCAGCTACTCTATCTGCTTACACTTCAAATTTTCATTAATATTCCATTCTTTTTGTGATCGTCGTTCGTAAACGAAACCGTTAATAATTTTGATCTTTTTTCCTAACATGGGAGTAATAGTCTTCTTCCGTCCACAATTTTTTTTATCAAAATCTGGTGACGCATTTAGTTGAAATATTTTTTTAAAAAACTGTGCTAGTATCGGGGTACAGCAATGCTTACTATATGCTCTACGTGTAATGGTTGCTAACTTTGACATTAAATATATCGAGTAGGGAACGATCAATCTGCTTCAAATTTCACGAGAAGTTGGGTACTAGTATTCTCTTCGTCAAGTATAAATTTCAACAAATTCTCATTATAAACGCATTTGCACGAGGACTATACCTTAACTGACACTTTTACCATTTAATTCAATGTCGCATGCAAAATGGAAAAATTATTCATAAATAAGTTTTAAGTCTTGTATTGGGCATATGAAATTGTAATAATTAATCTCTCGTAACTTGAAAATGGTATTTCGTTAATTGAATTGCAGCAATTTACAACACATCAACTGCTATTCTATAATTTCACTCTTTGGTGAATAGTCTCATGCTGCTGGCCGAAATATAAAAATTATATTCATGGATCAGTAAAAATTATCTCATAGCTGATTAAATTCTAACAATTATGATCTCATCGATGAAAATCTCATGCTGCTGATCAAATTGCAGCAATATACAACACATAGACTGCGATTATCGATTCATCGGTGAAGATCTAAAATTATGGAGTGAAGCGTAACAATATTTTACTCTTTGGTAAATAGTATCATGCTGCCGGCCAAAATATAGCAATTATATTTATGGATCAGTAAAAAATATCTCATATCTGATAAAATTCGAACAATTATGGTTTCATCAACGAAAATATCATGCTGTTGATCTAATTGTAGCAATATACAACACATAGACTGCGACTATCGATTCATCGGTGAAAGATCTGAAATTATGGAGCGAAGCGTAACAATATTTCACTCTTTGGTGAATAGTATCATGCTGCCGGCCAAAATATAGCAATTATATTCATGGATCGGTAAAAAATATCTCATTGCTGATTAAATTCGAAGAATTATGGTTTCATCAATGAAAATATCATGCTGTTGATCAAATTGCATCAATATACAACACATAGACTGCGATTATCAATTCATCGGTGAAAAATCTAAAATTATGGAGCGAAGCGTAACAACATTTCACTCTTTGGTGAATAATATCATGCTGCCGACCAAAATATAGCAATTATATTCATGGATCAGTAAAAAAAATCTCATAGCTGATTAAATTCGAACAATTGTGGTTTCATCAATGAAAATATCATGCTGTTGATAAAATTGCAGCAATATACAGCATATAGACAGCGATTCCGAATGAATTAATAAAAACTCATGTCACTGATTAAACCGTAGTAATTATTTGCTCATTAGTGTACTATCTCATGTTGCACATAAAAATCTAGCAATTATTCATCCATTTGCACAAGGTGGTATCATTGCTGATGAAATTGTGATAGTTATTGACTTTCCAGTGGAAAAATTCATGCCATTGATGAAATTCTATGAATTTACACATCCACTGCCAATATTAATTCACCGGTGAAAGATTATATTCTGTTGATCGAAGCGCAACAATTTTTCACTCATCTGTAAAAGATTACTAGTAGAAAATTTGATATACTGAATTAATCCTAGAAGGGTACACTTCCAGATCTGATCACAAAGGAATCCGATGGAATGGGTATATTCCACCCGAGCGTCTCCAAGTCCGCACCTATTTGGTTGTAATTAAGTAGACATTCGAGAAGTAACCCTGAATTTTTTCGGATTTTTTTAAAGCCGAGAAAACTTTGAAAACCTGACTGTTCCCTAAAAGACCCAGTGTATACACCTTGTCTCGAAAAATATAATGTACACACTCAGGGTTAATATTCATAATTTTCTAATTGTGTTTGTACACAGGTTATATTCTTTCAATGGTACTATTATGCGAGGTGATCATATATGAAAATATTCCAAATTCAGTGGTTCGTAATAGAGAATTCATGTTAATCACTTTAAGAAAAACTGATCAACAAGAAAGAGGTAATCAAGGTAGTATCTCCGCAGCCTGCGGCGGGAAATACAGAGGACCCTCACACAGCTTACCTTCACACAGCTTACATAGGCGTGATAATGGGTTGGGTGGGGGCGCTGGCGCAGGGCTGGCGCTAGGCACATGCAGATGTATTCATATGTATAGCGATCAGAGATGAGTAGGGTCATCTCTGTAGTGATACGGCCCTGGCTGGACGAGGGAGAGAGAGAGAGAGAGATTCGCCGACTAACGGAGGCCCGTGATTGGTACTTCACACAGCTTACATTGTCCCCGCATTATGTAAGCTGTGTGAGGTTCCACTGTAAGCGGGAACATAAGGGCGTTGAAGCATGTACCCGGATTCCGTAACTCTCTAGCGATAATTATCGCTGTCGCTAGCTATCGATAGCCTATGGGAGTTGCGCCATTCCCCTGGATCGTCCTTTCGATTGGCAATCGATAGCTAGCGATAGCGATAATTATCGCTAGAGAGTTACGGAATCCCGGTAATGGTGAGCAGGCACGCATGAAACAAGAGTGCCCAGGCAACACAGTTTCGTAACAAATACATTTCAATTATGTTACACTCGGTTCCTTAAATGTAACAAGTATGTCGTATGTAACGTGAATGTGGCAGTCCAGACACTCTAAAATGTCCGCCACATATGAAGCTACAGTTACGTAACAATCGCGTTGAATGGCTGCATGCCAGTTACGTTGCTGATGCATAAATTTTACAGAACAGTGAAGTCACAATGTTACATTGAGGATACGTAGCAATCATGCATCACTCCGTCATCGGAATTACATGGCCTCCATGTCGCTAGGATGTTTCAGGTACCCCGAGTCGAAATTTCAGCCCTCCTTAAAACCTTTTTTAAGCCTCCAATTTTCTCCGAGAGTTGATCAAATTTTGGGAGTATGGAGGGTCAAAAGAGAAAAAAAATATAACAAGAAAAAAAAACTTATATTTCGATGTTTACCAGTTACACAATTTCTGCTTGAGCCGGGATTCGAACCGCCTACCTACAAGTTTCCTACCTAATGTTTGCTTACTAACCCGGGACGCTACCCATTGCGCTATGACTACCATTGAAGTTGGTTTCATCAAATTCTGACACCAGGCTGAAAGGCTGAAGTGACGTGAATACCGGTGATACCGGTGTATCTTGAAAAAATTAATATCCTTATATAAATATTTTTATGGTCCTGTGTTATTAGAATAATTTCGTTCCGTTTTCTCTTTTTGGGGCAGAAATGGTGAAAAAAAAAGAATTATATACTTATATGTGCGCCTTCATAGTGGTATCGTTCCCCGATTAAGAGGTTACGTTAGTGTATTTCGAAATAAATACTGATTAAACAGCTATTAAATAGTGTTTAGAGTATGAATAAAAGAAAATTGTGTTTTTTTCCACGATATAACATTTTTTTTTATCAAAAACGAAAAGTCGTCAAATTAATATTGTGTTTTTTTCCCCGTATCGCTCCCCGATCAAGAGGTTATGTTAGTGTATTTCGAAAGAAATACTGATTGAACAGCTATTAAATAGTGTTTAGAGTATATGAATGAAAGAGAATTGTGTTTTTTCCCACGATATAGCATTTTTTTTATCAAAAACGAAAATTTGTCAAATCAATATTATGTTTTTTTTCACAATTCATCGTTTTGTGTCGAAAAATAAAAATCGTCTCATTAATACGAAATACTGATTAAACAGCTATCAAATAGTGTTGAGAGTATATCAATAGAAGAGAATTGTTTTTTTTTTATACGATTCATCATTTTTTCGTTAAAACAAAATAAAATGTGAAATTCTGTAGTATTGTTTTTTCCACGATTCGATTTTTTAAATCAAAATATCTATTTACGACTTTTTTTTCAACACCTTGTGATTTGAATTTTGACATACCAACTTTTGGCACATGTTTTAGATTATTCATTTTTTAGCATTTTTTCGATCCCGATCGGACTGATAATTTTCACATTTGAAACTTGGCAGGGTAAATTTTACCCGTGTGTGACCAATAAGTTATTCTACAGAGATGTGACCACAGAGGGTTAAAAGTGACAGCATGTAAACATAACCTCGAACATAATCCTGCTGCCCGCAAGTTCCTATAAGTGAAGCATACAGCATTATGCTCACGTGTCGTGTGTTTTATTTATGATTTCAATACCAATTTCAAATTATATACGTATATTAGGTAAGTTGATATCTTTTTTATTCAAGCCCAGAGTCGTCAGCTTAACTATTATGACTCGGTCAAAGGAGTGAATTTGTATAAAAATAACGAAAAATTTAAGAAACCGAAAATCTCGACAAGCATAAGTTTTATTGTAAGTGATAATTTCGATAATTATGCTTCCGTGCTGTCATATTTTTGAGGAAGGCTCAAGAATAGTTACGCTGCAACATGGATACGATGGATTACGGTTACAGCATGCATACGTTATGTTAGTTACACGTCACACTTCAATCCGCAAATATTATGTAAAGTATATATCACACTGCTCCATACACGTTATGTTACACTGCTCCATACACGTTATGTTGCACTGCTCCATACACGTTATGTTGCACTGCTCCATACACGTTATATTACACTGCTCCATACACGTTATGTATATGTTACACTGCTCCATACACGTTACGTATATGATACACTGCTCCATACACGTTACATATATGTTACACTGCTCCATACACGTTACGTATATGTTACACTGCTCCATACACGTTACGTTAAGTATATGTTGCACTGCTCCATACACGTTACGTACAAATGGTTCCGTATCGCTTACATCATTTCTATGGACAGCATTATCACAGTGACACCATAACATATACTTTACGTAACAAGCTTACATGGCTGTGACAAGTTATCGTTACATGGAGGTTACGTTTCAGAGACGTTAGTTCCATCTTTATTACGTAACGATTACGTTCACAGATGAACGTATTAGGATCATCACAGTATAGACGTCACATTTATGTCAAAAGATTAAATTGTTACCTGGGTGTCGGTCCGCTTACGGGGCTTGTCCACGGATATATCGCAATATCTGAACGGTAAACCCTCTATAGCTTTGACGATAATATTCCTATGATACTTATCTACGTTACTTTAGTTTTTTGGTAAATTCGCGACACCTGTCTAGGCGGTACAGCGAAAACCGTGTCATTAGGGTATGGCTGGCGCATGGGTTACGTGTTAATCAGGCTCATTTGGACTTCAATTATCTCGAGTTTGAAACAGTAAATCTCTTTGTAACTACAGGTACGTTTAGATAATATCCTAATTAACATACGTGCACAGATTGAAAGATTTTTCAACACATTGATTCTACGGAGGTACTCCCTTAAAGCGTACAAGACAAGAATGAATGAAAATATACAGATATTAAAGTACTTCGCGTAAAAATGAGGTTAAATGGAAGAGCGTCCAGCATAAAAAAATGATACATGCAAATTGCAAATCTTTGCAAAAACGAATAATTAGTAGCCAAATTGACCAGATTGAAAAAGAGAGAATATATATTACTTAAAAACGTCGAAAATCACTCTTCATACTCGTGATCACTCGTGGTTCTGACCGAACGGTGGTCGAGACTAGAAATAATTAGTTCGATTGTTCGGAACCTGAAGGGAGGCACTGATCGTACCAGGGCCGTGATATTATTGTGCATGGACCCAAATTATCGTACATTCCCAAAAATATTAATTGTTAATAAATAAATTACTACACATGATGTACAAACTAGTTTTGTACATTTGACTCATTTTTTTTCGTAAATTTACCGTTACAATAAAATGTGACCGGTCATTTACGCATTATAAATTGATGTTTCTGGATGCAAGTTATTAGACTATGTCGATACGAATTGCATATACTTCCATATTAGAACATAGAATTGCGGTCTTTCAATTTCCAGTATCACAGTATCATTATGATAATTTTTAGCATTATAAAAGAATATTGTGCTATTACTCAAGAGCATGCATTTTTTTATATCCTGTTGAATTGTCACGAATGAAAATGGAACAGTTATTTTAAACAATAAAATTGTATAAGTTAAAAGAAAGAATTCAGTACGAAAAGTACGCAATAAGAGCGATTTTCCGTTATGAGAGCGAATCGCACTACTGAACGTATATTAAAATACCGTTTGCATATTTTGAGGACCGGGGACCCTGAAATATACATAACGTTTCTACATCAACAGTGCGCATGCAATTCATTTTTGTCTTTTTTTCTTTGCTTGCCTTTTTTCAACGCTTTCGATTCTGTTCTATCGACACGAGATATAAATACTGAGTACCTCAAGTACTATACTCTCGCTATTAAGAAATAATGGTGAAAGTAATGCATGTATCAAATATATATCCGTAAATGCGATTACCTCATCTAATGTTTGTGTTCAAACATCATCAACATCGCAAAGATAATGCTTTTTCACGTAAAAAAGTAGCAATGAGAATTCCGATCACATAGGATTGTTAAGACTGCAATATGTCTAGGAACTATCGTTAAAAGAATCTAACGAAATTACCTCGAGTCGAATACTTCGAGGTCTTCCTAGATACCTATCTATAGAGACTCGGTAGAGTCTCGGGACAAGTACATGTATACATGTATACTGCGAATAACAGAAAATTGGTATAAGAATATAGATTTCTGAAGGAATTTTTATAATATAATTCAACATTACTCTATCCATTGCATCCTGAATTATCTGATTTGGGCCACGTTTTATGGCATTTCGATAATTTTCCACAATTCTAAAATCTCACTTCACATACACACTCATAAATTCAATGTAGGTATACGCACGCCCGCTAATACAAGCAAAGGAGGCGTATGCCCTGAGGTGCGTTCACATCGCTTATCTCGTGCAATGCGAGCGCCGTGGCGTCTGTTTCAGCCGGTTAAGGGGGGACAGTACTGAAATTGGAATTTTTTTTGTTTGTATATGGATATTTTTCAAATCTTGACAACTTTTATGAAACTTTTGAACTAGAAACTGACCAAAACTCAGGGTGTGTAGGTCAAATACTTTGTGAGTTATGGCTATTTTTCTAATTCTAAAGTATACTTCTTAAAAATGTTCCCTGCGCATACAGTGTTATCGCAGAGGGTTGAAATTTGTTCCTCGCACATATACTACCATAATCTAAAAATTTGCGGAAGGAATTTTCAAATAGACTTTATTTGGCTATTCAAGCTATTACCAATGCAGAGGTATTTTTAAAAAATATAATTTGTCGTACATTATGTACCAGAAAATGAGTTCTATTGACACTACGCCAAATTCCTTCCAGCAATTTCAAGATAATGTGCCCTAGAATATGTGTTTCAAAGGGGAAAGTGATCGGACTAAAACTAATGCGCAGGAGATTTTTTGAATACCCAAAAATACAATTCCGAGTTAAACGCGATTGAATGAATTTTTCTTAGAACTATTCCTAAGAAGCAAAAAGTGAATGGGAAACGCTGAATTTTGTTCTGTAAAGATTACTGACGAATAGTAGTTGATATTGGAGTTTATTTATGGCCATTACAAGTTATCACTACTGGAAAAATTGTACAACTCACAAGAGAGGCATAGATCCGGATGATGGATTCAGTCCAAACTCCTAGAAGTTACTTCTTGGGGCAAAAAATGAAACCTATGCTGTTCAATTCAATCTCATAGGTCTTTCTTCTTTGTACGAGCCCAAATTTGTGATATTATTGAGCGATTCATCGATTACCTGCGATGATCCAATATATGTCATTCTAATTGAACCCAATCACTCATGTTGATAAAAAGCAGCTGATTTACAATAAAAACGTGTTTCTGTTTTACACAATGAAATTATCACAAGCCTCATCTTTAAAATTCACAATTTCTAGCGAAAGACGCCGCTGTCAAGTCTTTGTCGCTGCATCGGATTATCAGGCTCCTTGTCCGGCTTGTCATTATACAATCATTCTGTAATATATTTATACAATAAGCGGTAAGCTCATTTGATTAATATTCATAGCTTACAAATTTCAAATAAGTGTAACGTGTCGCAAGACCCATCTGGCACTTGCGAACCAGCGATATCCAACAGCAGTTTCACTATCACTTTATTGACAGTATTGCAGATTCCGCACAATACTACACATAAAACATGAAGCTTTGGGAAATTATCATATAAATTCGAGAAAAAATTACACTTTTCTGTTTCAAAAGTTTTCTCAGGTTGTTGGCTGTTCATACGAAATGATTCATATCGCATATGTATATATGTGAGAAAATCAATATTCTATAAATTCAGAAGTAAACATTGCTGTTCATTTCATGTTTCATAAATCACATTTAATCATTGGTGCTTGGTTCATGATTCTCGAATTGCTTTACATACACAAATATAACCTGAATTTGTGAAAAGAAAGGTTATAACAACAGACAGCTGGACGAAACACGACAGATCTTACTTTGTAATCCGCACACCAACTTGGCTGGTGGCAGCACTATTGTTGCGGAAAAGGAAACGAGATAGCCGTACAACTTTTTTTTTCTAATCGTTTGGTGATCGTTGAGTGAAGATTGGTGAACTAATTAAAACGTTCGGCGGTCAATAGTTTTTTTTTATAAATGAATAATCAAAATTTTAACGTATTGACCGCCAAACATTTGAATTAGGCCACCAATCATTATCAAACAAGTTTCTCTCAATTCCAACGTGACCGTAAATTTTTTTATTATTTGTTTGAAAAAAAAAAAAAAAAACACGATTTACCACCAAAAATTTTCATTAGGCCACCACTCATCACCAAACGATTTCCCTTCAATATAATTAATTTGGAAATAAATTAGAAATGAAATAACGTATTTATCAGGCTAGCTTGACAACACGTAGACATTTGACAGAAGTCGTGTATCAAGCGTGTATCTTTTGATAAAAGCAATTAGGATAGGATAGAGTGGAAGCTACCATATGGCCGCAATGAGGATATACGAATTTCAGCGCCATCTGTGAAGTCGAACTCATGAACCATACAGAAAAGGCGGTAAGAGCGCCATGTATTGTATATATAATATATCCTTGGTACACTCTTTGAATAAAAGCAATATTTTAAAAAAATTACAGATGGGAAAAGTATATCACAAATTGATCATTGCACAAATTATCCACGACGCTGACGACCGATGGAGGCGTTAGTATAGCAAATATGACGCAAATAACGCTTTTTTTTGTTTATGGGGCTCAAAATCACCTAAAAAAAATTTTTCTCACTACCATGATATTTTTTACATATGGAAGAAGGTTTCAAGGACATTTTTCCGACAAAAACGATAAATCGATTTTTTAGTCATTTTGCTCGAATTTTTCAGTACTGTCCCCCCTTAAACGAACAAAGCTATAAGGTCTGTTCGTTTTATGTAGAAAAATAATCCGTAATCCGTGGCATTCGATTATCGCATATTTTTATGCAAAATGCAATTTTTCGTGGTAAGATTTGGCAATTGGGCTTATTACCGTTGATGATTATGCGTGGATAGAATACACTGCGCAAATTGGATACGGATCAAGTGATTATCGCCATAAGGGTGCAATGAACCTACATGACATCCCATGTTTAACCTCAAAATCTTTTAAAAAATCCCCGTCATTTTTCGGCTAAATAAATGCGTTCGAACAATAAATTATGGCTTAAAATATCAGGATATCGCATGAAAAACGTTTTATTTATTAATTATTGTCCGTATTTCAGAAGTTATGAAATTAAAAGTCACGTCGCTTATGTTTACACGACATAAATAAAACGATTATTCATATTCTGCGTGTGCTGAAAATCTCATGCCCTCGCACCAAATATCGACTATGTCTTCTCCATCTTTATTTATGATTGATTTTTTGTTCTAAAGCAGCAGATTTTTAATTATTGAAAAGTGACAAATTCGCATCATAGAAAATCGCTCTGTAGAAATCTCCGATCACACGTGCAATAAACATTTGTCAGCGAGGGTATTTGATTAAGAACATCATATTTTATCTTCTTTGGAAAGAGTTGTGGCTGTAAAGGTACTACCTCGCCGACCGTAGCGGGGAATAAGCGTAAACATAGGCAAGGCGAAGCGCGGTGAGCTGGCACGCATGAAACAAGAGAGAGTTGGACCGCTCACAATTATGAATTTTGAACTTTAAACATTAAGATCGCGGAAACGTATGAGTAAATGGTTATGGAACTCGATTGAGAAAATTCGAAATATTTTTATTTATTACGTGTTCGTTTTTCGTAAAAATCTGTCTCGAGATAAAAGCTTAATTAGTGAGAACGTGACATAAACAGCGACATGGCATATGCGATAGTAGTATGTGGACCACTATGGCGACCCCCACTCCTATCCCCACTCCTATCCCCTCCACTTTCCCCCGCGCTGGAGCCTCTTTCCGAGCGTGGTGGGGGTAATGGTGGGGAGAGGTGGTGGGGGAAGAGTTCTGAGGGCTCGCCATAGTGGTCCGATTATTATTATTATTATTATTATTATTATTATTATTATTATTTATTTTTATTATTTTCAATATTCTCTTTCTCTCTCTCTCTCTTTCTCTCTCTCTCTCTCTCTCTCTCTCTCTCTCTCTCTCTCTCTCTCTGGATTATTATTTTTTACTTTCATAATTATTATTATTTTTATTATTATTTTTAATATTTCCACTCTCTCTCCGATTTATGATTATTTTTTACTTATGCTTCTTCCGAGGCTATTAGGCGCATCTCTCTCTCTCTCTCTCTCTCTCTCGCTCCTGTCACTTAGGTTTTTCCTCTCTTTCTCATTCTCTCGCACACACTCTCTGTTTTTCGCCCACATTTTATCTCTCTCTCACTATTCTCCCTCGTTATTTCGGTAGCTAAAATTCATTCCGAATCCGTGAAAAAAAATCACCGCACAGTAGAATTGCGAAGGAGTTTAAAAACACTCGTACTAGCACTCCAAAATTTTTTCCGATATTCCTACGAATAAGGTTTTGAGTGATCTACAGCAGGAATTATTTTGAAAAACGATAGAATGCAAACACGCACAGATATATTCGTTATATTCGTTATATCTCCGTGAGACCCGTCTTTGTGAAATATTTTTATTAGCACGAGCACACACGTTAATCCTGAGGGCACATAAATTATTTAAACGAATAATATTTTAACCGATTGACATTGCGAGAACGTTTTCCCGATGTTACACGATTAAAAGAACGACGATTACTGAGCTCTACAGATGCTTGGAAGCAAGCTCCACACGCCTTTAGGGATAATATTATGAAGACTTCTCGGCGCGCGCGAAATGCACCGTCAGCACCACGTGCATGTCTCATCGTCGCCCAAGCTTGCTCGAATTCGCTCATTTTTTTATTCGTATGGAGGATAATATATTTAATGTATATAATGTGGTCTGAAGATGCAACGCGAGTATACCTACAGACACAATAGGTATACGCTGCGAATGTACATAGGTGAGTTAACGAGGTACCGTTCCGTAGCGCTCGAGAGCCAATAACTATGGGCATGCTCACGCGGTATCGTTCAGCAGCAGCAGTTCTTTTACATATAGGGCGAAGAATGAATTAAAATTGTACAGATCACAGGCAAGCAGGGGCGCTTTAGCATCGAATGGCCCATCTACAAGAGTATAGCGATGACTGATACTGTTCTCCTTTGCGATTGTATTTTTCAAATTTTTTTTCCACCCGGAGAGAAAAGCTGCATAGCTCTCGCCGCTACACATACACACTGGCGTGTATAAGAGGATGTCAGCTAACTTGCACGCGCCAAGGTTTACTTTGTTTTGACGAAAACAGAGTATCAATATCATGATGCTTTATATGAAAGCGATGTATAAGTCTGATTCGAGCTATGTAAGAAAAATTATAAATTAAAAATTTTTCTCTACACGGAAAAAAATTTTGCCTCTCGGGAGAAAAACTTCGGAAATTCTTTTGAGAGATATGAGCTCGAGGGTCAGCAAAGAGGTACGGCTGAGATCACGAGCATAGTTATCGAGCTCTCCTCTTTGTGCGAATATTCGCTAACTCTGTCTCTCTTTCTCTCTCTCTCTTTTCTGATGCATATCTTTTTCCATGCCTCGAATCTTTCTATCGCAGCAATAGCGGGGCTTTTTTTTTTTATATTTTTCGATGTACACCGAGTATTCGGGTACAACACTACGAGATTTCTCGATTTCTCGAGGTGCGTGAAACGCACCATCAGCGGAGCATCAGCAGACTGCATGTCTTCTTTGCTCATTGCTGCGAATCTCTCCTTATTCTTCATTTAATGTGTTTTCGTACTTCATGCTCTTTATAGTAATATAATTTTAATATATTTAGGCCTCAAGACCCATTAAGACTTATGAAAATTATTGAGACCACCTACTTATTTCTCGTTTGTAAAAGTATATTTTTTGAAAAATGATATTAAGTTTTAAAATGCATATCAAAGCTAAGCGATCTCCACTTCGTTGCGCTTTTCGAAGAAGTCGCTGTTTAAAAAATTTGATCAGAGTCTCACTATATCATGTTACATTGAAACAATAAGAGCATTTGGAATGCTTATTTATATACATTTGTGGCGAGATCTTGAAATCTTGATATCTTGATATCTTGATACCTCATCATGCATATTTTTGTGTCGCAAGGGGCATCGATTTTTGATGGCGCTGCAATTTAAGTAAATGAGTAAACTCGCTCAGAAAGCTAACGCTAAAAAATTTGATCAGAGTCTCGCTATATAATGTTACATTGAAACAATAAGAGCACTTGGAATGCTTATATACATATGTGGCGAGTCTTGAAATCTTGATATCTTGATATCTTGATACCTCATCATGCATATTTTTGTGTCGCAAGGGGCATCGATTTTTGATGGCGCTGCAGTTTAAGTAAATGAGTAAATTCGCTCAGAAGGCTAGCGCTAGCGCTAAGTATTTATATGGAAAGAACAAGATGCAATGTTAATCAGTCTCAATCCAGCAGGGTATTATCACGTATCGTTATCAATCATGGCAGATCGAGCACTTCGCGAGTGTATATTAAATCTTTTGCGCTTGGCCATATTACATAGCTCTCAGCTTCGTCGTCGGTGTAACGAGCAATGGTGCAACGAATTAAATCGATTATCGGGCGATAGACTTATAAGACGCCTAAAATATATTGTATGGTGGGCGCCCTTGCGAATCATAGCGGCAGCCTACAACAGAGGCATACTAAATGGTCAACAAGTGCTAGCGTGTGTGTTTGAAGAGCTGCAGCGTCGAGGATTGGAAAACGCGCCATGTGTCCGCGGTATTGTCGATGAAATCAGAAGTAAGTTCTGTTCTATCATAAAAAATAATCATGTATATTTGTAATACTTAAACTGCATTGAAAAATTTTTTCACGACGCCATTATTACGCCAGCACGTATTGAAATTTTTTCACGGTACCATTATTACGCTAGCACGGGCAAGCCTTATTTATCGAGCTCTTCTCTTTGTGCCATGCTTCGCGTGGTCCCGAGCTCTCTACCGCTCCTTGTCTCTCTCTCTCTCGTTGGCTCTCTTTCATGAAAGCGATACAGAGCTCCTGTTATCGTTAGAAATTTTTTACGAATTTCAACGCGAAATATTCAAAAAGTATTATTATTGATCAATTTCCTCTCTCTCTCTCTCTCTCTCTCTCGTTAAAGCGGTATGGATCTTAAAGCGTATTGAAAAAATATTTTCACGGGTTCAAAAAGTATTCTTATTGATCAATTTCCTCTCTCTCTCTCGTTAAAGCGGTATGGATCTTAAAGCGTATTGAAAAAATATTTTCACGGCTGTTATTACGATAGTATGGCCAAACCCTTTTTATTGAGCTCTACTCTTTGTGCCATATGCTTCGCGTGGTTCCGCATTCTTTGCCATTCTCTCACTCTCTCGCTCTTTTTTTCATGAGCACGATGCAGAGCACCTGTTTGCGTAAGCAGATATAATCGTTATTTATCGAGCTCTACTCTTTGTGCTATGCTTCGCGTGGTTCCGTGCTCTCTACCTCTCGCTGTCTCTCTCTTTCATTAAAGTGGTACAGAGAGCCTGTTATCGTTAGAAAAAATATTTTACGAATTTCAACATGATATATTTAAAAAATATATTCTTATTCACCAATCTCCTCTTTCTCTGTCTTATTAAATTGATATGAGCTCTCTCTCTCCTTACATTATCATCGTAAGAAAAACATTTATATTATGAAATTTTAACACGGTTCGTTTACCGGAAAAAATTATGAGCTGAAAGCAGTACTTCTATTAAAAGAGGGGCAATATTTTTAATGGTTGTGCACCTAATATAGTATATCGACCGCTCTTGGATGCATCGCCGGATGAAGAAGCAGCTCTTATAGAAGGGGCTTGTGCTGCGGAATTAGCATGCCAGCAGAGAAGCATAACGAGTCAGCACCTGTCATGCACCGAGCTGAATGATGAGCAGCCTATGAGTACTGTTTCCAGCATCGAGCATCCTTCGGAAATATTTACTAATTCGTCGATTTTCGAACGTAAGTTGAAATTAAGGTGCAAAAAAAAAATAAAGAATAAAAAAAAAATTGGTGTGGCGTCAATTTTAAATTATAAATTTATCCAGAGGGTATAGATAGGGAGAGGGTAACTGACGCTGCTGTACCAGGCCCGTCAGGTCTATGCCATTCTGGACGACGAACAATCCCAGCCTCTGACCCTGATGATGTTTTTGACCATCGCGAAAATCAGCTGTGGGAATATCCGATCGAGAACGAGAGAGACGAGGGAATAGCATTTCAAAGAGCTGACGAATGGCTTCAAATGCTCGTGACTGATGACGACTCTGGTAAATAATTTTTCTTATATATGAAAAATTAATTAAGCATGTAAGTAAGTGGGTCCTTTTGTAACAGGGTATTCGTCAGCATCTTTGTTTGAGTGGTGATATCGAACTATTTAAGCAGTGCTATGACTCGTGAGAGGTACAAATATTGATAAAACACAATAATTTTTGCATTTAACCATTTTAGAATCTAATACGAGACTCTTTTCCAGAGGTGCAAAAAGGAGCAGGCAGGCGACTTACTGTACCAAGGAGCGGGCCTCTCGAAGAAATACATCCACCCGGAAAACATTTCGAAATCATCAGTGATTACACGCGATATTTTAAGCGATTTAAACTACGAGGGCGTGAAACCTCGTTAAGAATTCGCCAGCCAGACTCCGGCATTAGTGTGGTAGATTGGCTCAACGGTGCATTTCGTGATCTCTTAACGCACATCATGAGCTCCTGTGAGGGCGGCGATTATGTAGGCGTTTCGTTTACAGCGAATAGCTTGCCGCACGGGCCCGTGTGGTTATCTTTCCGACCGGCCCGAGATTATGTTTTCGAAGATATTTGGAAATTAATAAGCAGCGTGGCACAAAGTGCATCATCTTTGAACATCGATGATTCGTGCACGATAAAAATGTGCGCTGTCAAGGGGGTCGAAGGGCGCGGTCGGAAAGGTCTCACACACGAGGCTGTCGCAAAACGATCTATTCTCTCGATCCGAAACACCGACAATCTATGCTTACCGCGCTCACTGGTGGTGGCTCGAGCATACGCAGAACGAGGTGAAATACGGTCGGGTACTCTACATAATAAATGGCAGCGTATTAGACAAATTAACGGGTCTGTACAAAAACAAGCGGCACTCGAACTTACGAGAGAAGCAAATGTTCGCGTACCTGTAGAGGGCTGTGGTGTATACGAGATTACGCGCTATCAAGATTATTTGGCACGAGACGGCTTTGCTATTGTCGTTTACGAGTTTTTAACTCTGGGTCGCGGGGAGGAGCCACTATTTGACGGTAGACAGGGTGTTCTGAACAGCGTAGGTACAATTCAGCACACCCTGTACATTTTGTATTACGAGCGTTCACATCATTTCGAGCCTATTCTAAATCTCAGAGCAGCTGTCGGCAGTAGAGATTTCTGTTCATCATGTAACACAGCATATCGGCGATTCGGTCATAGATGTTCAAAAAAAAAATGTCCTCGGTGCTGGGGGCTACAGACGTGCGATACGCGATCGCGCAATATAATCAGATGCGAAGCATGCAACCGCGATTTTTTCGGAGAGGCATGTTTACAGAGGCATAAGGCACCGCTGGTGACCATGAGGCGTAGAAAGGCTAGCGTTTGCGAATCTCTCAAACGGTGCCGTAACTGCTTTCGAGCAATAAGGCCATTAGAAAAAAAAGAGAAGCATAAATGCGGGGTAGGCTTCTGCAAAACGTGCAAATCTCATCAGCCTAGTAATCATCTGTGTTTCATGAAACCGATTCGTAGTACTCCGGACTTGAAAAAAATACTATTCATTTTTTATGATTTTGAAACACAGCAGAGCACACCTGTGAAGGGTGATGCGACTACTCATGTACACGAGCCAAATCTTTGCGTGGCTCAACGAGTTTGCACGTTTTGCTGTGTTAACGACTCTATAGCCGAACCGTGCGAGCATTGCGGGGAACACGAATTTGTGTTTAGTCACAGCCCCGTAGCCCAGCTTGTCGAATTAGCCATGCAACCGCTCGAAGGTTTTTCGCGTACAATCTGTATCGCTCATAATGCAGGGGGTTTCGACGCTCAAGTCATCCTGCGTTATTTCATCGAAGAGAAAAAAACTCAGCTCCCCACACTAATCATGAACGGTACGAAAATTATTACGATGCGCGTCGGAAAAATCGTATTTCTCGACAGTCTAAATTACTTCCATATGCCTCTGAGCGGTTTACCGAAAGCCTTCGGGCTTACCGGTGCTATCGTTAAAGGCACTTTTCCACATTTGTTTAACAGGCCTGAAAACCAAAATTACGTAGGCGAATTGCCGCCTCTCGAGCATTATTCTCCGGACACGATGCGCGCCGATGAGCGCCGGAAATTTCTCGATTGGTATCGCGAAACAAAAGACAAAAATTACGTATTCGTTTTTTCGGAAGAGCTTATCAGCTATTGTAAGACAGATGTCACGATTTTGCGACGCGCGTGTATGGCTTTTCGCAACATGTTCATTACCAGCGGTCGCGTCTGCCCTTTTGATGAAAGTACAACAATAGCATCAGCCTGCTTCAGAGTTTTTCGAAAAAATTTCTTGAAAGATAATTCAATAGGCATTATACCCACGGGGGGATACAGATGGGCGCAAAATCAATCGAAAAAAGCGGTTTCATGGCTATCGTGGATGGAGCACTCACTGGGTGTTCGTATTATTCATGCGGGCCGATCACGCGAGTTTAGACTACCGCAAAATCTCTTGGTAGACGGATACTACGAGACTCCTAACGGGGCGCATGTATTACAATTTCACGGTTGTTATTGGCACGGTTGCCCACGTTGCTATCCCACAAACAGAGACAGTCGACAAAGCGATGGAATATCCATGGACGAGCGTTTCGAGAGAACAACAGCAGTAACTGATAGAATTCAAACGGGAGGGTATTTGCTCACAGAAATTTGGGAGTGTGAATATGACCGTTTGTTAAATTCGACAGCCGAGATGAGAACTTTCCTGCAAGATAACCCTTTAGTTACAGCAGAGCCTCTCAATCCTCGTGATGCTTTTTTCGGAGGACGAACAGAAAATATGGTTACGCTCTACGACGTTGACGCTACGGAAAAAATACGCTACGTAGACGTTTGCTCGCTGTACCCCTATATCTGTAAATTCGGCAAATACCCGGTGGGCCATCCGAAAGTATACGTGGGTAACGAGTGCATGGAATTGACAGGTCCTGATAACACCGATCTAACTCTCGTTGAGGGTCTCGTAAAATGCACCGTATTGCCGCCTCGTAATCTATACCACCCCGTATTACCAGTGCGTATGCATAACCGGTTATTATTTGCTCTATGCCGCAGCTGCTGTGAGAATATGAATCAGGACGAATGCACACATGAAGACCCTGTAGAGCGTGTGTTCAAGGGTACATGGGTTGTCGACGAGTTGCGAAAAGCCGTGTCGTGCGGGTACAGAGTGATAGACGTGGCTGAAATCTGGCAATATGAAACCACGCAATTCAATCGCGATACACAGACAGGGGGCCATTTTGTCGAATACATTAACACGTTTTTAAAAATCAAACAAGAAGCCAGTGGGTGGCCCGAAAGTTGCTCCAAAGATAACGCCGCGCAAGACCTCTATATAGCCGATTTCGAACGATCGGAAGGAATCAAGCTAAATCGCGACTCCATAGCTAAAAATCCGGGGTTGCGATCTGTCGCAAAGTTGTGCCTTAATTCATTTTGGGGGAAGTTTGGGCAGCGGGAAAATCTACCGCAGACAGAAATAGTTTCGACGCGTAAAAAACTTATGGAACTATTGACTAGTCCTGAGCACGAGATCACGGGTATTTTACCCGTAAATAACGAAATATTGTATGTAAGCTACACGAAAATCAGTGACGCTGTTATACCATCCAGCATAGCGAACGCCGTAGTAGCAGCATACACCACAGCCCAGGCCCGCCTAAAACTTTATAGTTACTTAGAGCGTCTGGGTCGTCGTGCTCTGTACTGCGATACCGATTCCGTAATTTACGTATCGCACGAAGAAAAAGGCGAGTACGAGCCTCCAACGGGACAGCTCTTAGGGGATCTCACAGACGAGCTGAGCTCTTATGGGGAAGGTAGTTATATTAGAAGTTTCATTTCAGGCGGACCAAAATTTTATTCTTTTATCGTATGCACTCCCAATGGAGAGGAAAAAGAAGTATGTAAAGTAAAAGGGATAACGCTTAATTTTGCGAACAAGGGATTAATTAATTATAACTCAGTGCGCTCCTTTATAACCGGTGAGAGAGACGAGCCTGTTGTGCTAAAGTATGATGCTATACGACGCACGGCATTTCATCAGGTCGTCACACGTCCTGAAACAAAATCATGCAAACCATCGAGCGTCAAACGGAGACGAGATGGCGAATATGGTACTCTTCCTTACGGTTATGAAGAATAATGTATATAGATATAGACCTCGCACTACTTTGTAAATAATGTATATAAATAAAACTTTATGTTCTTATGTATATTCGTCTTTTCGAACCCTATATATGTTTCAGCTAATACGAAGATTGTGCTCATTCGCAAAAATGGATGTGCGGTGGAAACATCCTTGGACGGCGATGGTTTGCGGGCCCACGGGCTGCGGTAAAACATACTTTGTGAAAAAGTTTTTGAAATTCATTTCGCATTTGAATAGTGAACCGTTTCAACGAATTATTTTCTATTATTCCGAGTGGCAACAAGCGTATATGGAGTACGGTTCTTCGATAGAGTTTCGCGAAGGTTTACCACAAGCCTCGGATTATGCAAACGATCCGCGTGCAAAACTTATAATTATTGACGATTTGATGCGCGAGGCATCGAACAATAGCGTTGTCGACCTCTTCACCAAGGGTAGTCATCATAAGAATTTGAGCGTGTTTTTTATAACGCAAAATTTATTTCATCAGGGCCACGGACAACGGGATATATCGCTGAACGCTAATTATATAGTAGTTTTCAAAAATCCGCGAGATCGCGCTCAAATACAGCACTTGGCGCGTCAGGTTTACCCCGAAAACCCCCGATTTCTGCAGGAAGTTTATTACGACGCAACGAGCAAACCACACGGTTATCTGCTCTTGGACTTGAAACAATCGACTCCCGATAACTGTAGATTTCGAACGTGTATTTTCCCCGATGATCCACAGCATTTCGTTTACGTGCCGCGAAAAAAGTTAAAAAGCACCGACACAGCCGGAGAAGTACCAGTCTTGCGGCTGTGATGGCGGGTAACAGGTCCTCTCTCTGCAAGAAGCACGTTGCAATATTGCACGCACTCCAGCATCTCAACAAGGAGCAGCGAGACGCCGTTTTGCGTAAAGCCGATCCACGAATAATTCGTTGTATTTGTGAGTGTGCGTTAAACATTCTACGTGGTAACGTGCCTTTGAAGCCTGAACAAAGAAAAAAGTTGCGTCGCCACGCATCTATTCTTCGACGACTAGCTGCGAAAAGCGGTAGTTGGAAGAGCAAGAAACGTTTTGTGGTTCAAAACGGTGGATTCCTACCGCTGCTGCTCGCCCCCGTACTGGGTACGCTCTTGTCACGTTTGATCGGCGGCAGTGGATAATGGAGCATGCGAGAAAAATGGTGCTCGTGCCTGAAGAGAATCTTCAGCATATAGGCGTGCAGAATAATCGACAAACGGAATCTGTTCAACGGCAACAGCAGCAAACAGTGCAAACCCTTGGTACGACACTGAGTAGATTGGACACTGAGATGAACGATATTCTGAATTCTAATTCGTACAAGGATGAGAGGGAAAAGTGGTCGGCGTATTTCGCGGTGTTGCAGCGTTATCTTCATTTTGCCGATAATGAGCGAGCGCAGCAGCATCGTGCACTCGCAAAAAATGATGATTACATCACGGCACCTATAGAGGAGGAGGGGAATAGTGGAAAAGGCGCTGAAATTCCACGCATAAACGACTCTATGATCGTTGAGAGTGTCCCGACAAAATATCGCAATAAAGCAAAACTATTGCTCCGTCGTTTACGCCTTGTACCAGTAACAGAGTTTTGCTGGGATCCTACAGGCACCGTCTCCATCGCAGGCAAAGAAATCAAGGACTCCAATATTGTCGATCTTATAAACGATGCTATGCGCGCGAGGAAAATCTCAACGCCGGCGGGTCGTCATGCATTTGCAGGATTTTTAAAAGCGGCAAAAATTCCACGCGAGTTTGTTGGGAACCAGGATCTGTGGAGGTCCGAGGTGCCCACCTCGACGCCTTTTCGGAAAAAAAGAAAAATACCTGTGCACTCCCACGACTTGTCGTTGAGCGACGCGGGAGCCAATCACAGCAGCGACGAATCCACCGATCCCAGTATTTATGAGCTCTTCAGTGCCTCTGAGAGGGAACAAACAGGCGCTGGCCAGTGTAAAAAGAAGAAGAAGAATCGTGTAATTTGGGCTAACCTAAAACTCTAAACCATGAAAACATTGGAAAAGCTGTACTATAACCCCTCCCACGAAGCATCGTTCTCGGGCGCTGCAAAATTATTACGCGCAACGCGAAAAAAAATTTCTAACGAAAAGACCGTGCAGTGGTTGGAGACACAGGATGCTTACACGAAACATCGTCCTGTAAAACATCGATTTCCACGACGTCATTACAGCGTGCGAAACATTGACGATGTCTGGGAGGCTGATCTCGTAGATCTTCGCTCGATCAAAGATTACAACGATGGTCATACCTATCTCCTCGTAGTCATAGATGTGCTTAGTAAATATGCATGGGTCGAACCTTTACGCGACAAGACTGCTGCGTCTGTAGCTAAGGCTTTTACGCGGATACTCACGCAAAAAGCCACTAATAGCCGATCACCCGTATGCCTGCAATCGGATCGAGGCAAAGAATTCATGGGTGCTGCATTTCAAGAGCTCCTAAAGAAGAAAGATATTCAGTTTCGAACTGCACGGAATCCTGATATAAAAGCCTCAATTGTGGAAAGATTTAATCGAACATTGAAAGAAAGAATGTGGCGATACTTTACGTATACTCGCGCGAAGCGATACATCAATGTGTTGCAAAATATAGTGTCTGCATATAATAATGCCCGGCATAGCAGCATAAAAATGGCCCCGGTAACGGTGACTCTTGCCACTGCAGCTCAAGCTCGTGCTAATTTGATGCAGCGTTACAAGGATTCGGAGCGAGAACACATCCCTAAATACGGGATCGGTGATGTTGTACGAATCAGTAGTGCAAAAGCGGCCTTTGCAAAAGGTTACGAGAGCGGCTGGAGCAGCGAGCTGTTCAAAATTCATCGCATATCGACAACTAGTTGGCCGACGGTGTACTTTTTACGCGATCTTCACGGCGAAGATATTGACGGAATTTTTTACGAGGCCGAGTTATCGAGAGTTCGTACTATTACCGAAAAAAATAAAAAATCACGATGAGAGACGAATTTTATATCGTTTTACCAAGCAACAGCAGTATGAAATATTACCCGGAAAATACGACAACGCATTATACCACACGATTGCCACAGCGCGTATCTTTGCAAGGCAATTGGGCCGTTGGACTTACAGAAATACATATACCCATGACGATTCTGCATATACCTCAGGAAGACGAGCAGAACTTCATCAAGACCGCACCGTATAAAGTACAATCGGGTATTCACGATTCTGCTATTGACATTGAAAAGAGCTGTGTGTATGTTCCACCCGGTGTATATAAGAGTATAGACTCATTGCTCGAAGTAATAAATGAACTACAGGGCGTTGCTGGTCATTTACTATTTCAGCGCGCTCGCAATGGCTACGTCCAAGTGACCCGTATCTGCGATTCTTGCGAAAATTTAATTCATGCTTTCCATTTCTCACCAAGGCTCAACAAGATTTTAGGATTTACCACACCCAGCAGTGTGGCGCTCCCGCCTGCATTCAGAGATATTGGTTATAGAGGCGCACGACCTGCCAGCCTAACTAATGCTATCCCCGATATGTTATTCGTTTATACGGATATTTGTGAACCCTACATTACCGGTGATGTACATGCACCTCTGTTACGTGTTGTACCATCTTATACCGCGGATAGCAACAATTACGGCTCTGTGAAGATTAGAGGTTTTTCGCCACCACGCTACGTACCTCTGCTTCATACAAACTTTCAATCGATCGATATCGATATAAGGGATGAGTTTGGGCAGCCGATACCATTTGAGTACGGGACGCTGACGGTGACATTACAGTTCAAGCGTATGGATTAGAGAAGTCATCGCAATGACTTATTACGATGAATACTTTGATATGCAAACGGGCGGTGCTCGGACCGGATATGGGGGTATCAGTAACGTGTACATAGGCTCACCGAATCAAAGGGGCCACGGGATTGGCAGCTTTCTCGGGGGTCTTTTCCGCCGTATTATACCTCTTTTGAAGAATGGAGCACGGGCTGTCGGCAAGGAGGCTCTGCGTGCCGGTGTTAATGTTGCCACCGATATAATGGACAATGGTGTACGACCAAGAGAAGCGTTCAAAACGCGTCTACGCGAGTCTGGCGAAAATCTGAAGCGAAAGGCGGAGGAAAAAATTGATACGCTCATGAAGGGTTCTGGCTATAAAATGGCAAAAATTAATCGATCTCGGCATTCCATTTCCGGCCGCGGTGTGCGACGTATCCATAGTGTGAAAAAAAGAAAGAAAGCTACATCTTCGTCGAGAAAACCGAGAAAGCGGGCAACGGCAAAGAGAAGGATAAATAAGAGAAGGACAACCAAGAAGAGGAAGGCTCTACGAACGGTGGCTGATATTTTCGCATAGAGAGAGAGAGAGAGAGAGGTAAATATGGCTTTCTTACACACACACTCTTGCGAGTGTTTAAAGTCAGAGCTCGAGCTATTTACACTGCCTCCTACACAAACCACCATCGAGGGAACACAATGGGTGTACTACAAACCGATCTCATCTTTAACGGATGATTCACCAATTGAGTTTGTGGTACCTGGTCAGGGTGATGAATACATTGATCTTGCTCACACCATGCTAAGCATGCGCGTTCAAATACAGTGTTTGGCTGAGAAGCCTGATTCAACGATTAAAATAGGCCCCGTCAATAATCTGATGCATTCAATGTTTAATCAAGTAGATGTGTTTTTCAATCAGAAACTTGTATCGCCCCCGAATAACGCGTATGCATACAGAGCATACATTGAAACACTGCTAAATTATGGAGACGGCGCAAAAAACTCTCATCTTACGAGTGTGCTCTGGTTCGCCGATACACCGGGAAAAATGGAGGATACGGATACAGCCAATGGTGGGCTTGTTAGCCGCAGAGACCTTCTTAGCAGTGGAAAAACTATTGATCTCCTCGGTCATCTTCACTGCGATGTCTTTAATCAAGAGAGATTCTTATTGAACGGTGTTGAAATGCGTCTGCGACTCGTACGCACGAATAATTCATTTTGCCTTATGGGCGGGACGACAGACTATAAAATACATATTGTCGAAGCGTCGCTTCTCGTACGTCGCGCCAAGATAGCACCTGGTATACTTTTAGCACATGCAAGAACGCTGTGTAAAGCTACGGCAAAATACCCCCTGACACGCGTGGAGGTAAAGGCTATATCCATGCATAGCGGAGTACATGGCGAAACTCTCGATAATGTAATCCTCGGCCAGCTACCAAAACGTATCATCATTGGTTTCGTCGATAATAAAGCATTCAACGGCTGCCTCGATAAAAACCCGTTTAATTTTAAAAATTATCAAATCAATTATCTATCGTTGTATGTGGATGGTATGCAAATACCGTCAAAGGCTCTGCAGCCCGACTTTACAAAATCGAAGCTTTACGTAGACGCGTATCATACTCTGTTCTCCGGAACGGGTATTCACTTTCTCAATGAAGGTAATTGTATTTCACGGGAGGCCTACCCCGAAGGGTATTGCCTTTTCGCGTTTGATCTTACGCCCGATTTATCAGCAAACAGCAGTACTCATTGGAATTTGGTAAAACACGGCAGTGTTAGAATAGAAGTACGATTCGAAAAGGCTCTCGCATCAACGGTAAATTGTATTGTGTACGCCGAGTATGATAATGTGCTGGAGATTGACTCGTCCAGACAAGTAATCGTTGACTTTTCTGGATAGTCAGCAGAATTTGTATCCGCCGAGCTAGGTCTCCGTGACGCAAAGAGCTGAACAGTATTATCAGAGAGAGCAACGAGAAAGCATCATGAATATAGCAATCGATATACAGGGTTTGCGAGATAAAAACAATCGTTTTGTGCCGAAAGAAGTTGCGATCATTTGCCTACACGGACCGTACACCGCTCATTGGCTTGTGTCTTCACCTCACGATAATGAGGATCTATCATCGGCGCTGAAGCGCCAGAATTCTTGGTTGACTAGAAATCATCATGGCTTACAATGGCGTGAGGGCGATACAACGTCGCAACATATGGAATCAATTTTGAAAAATATTGCGGAACAGTCTGATCGAATATTCACAAGGGGTTCAATAAAATCAGAGTACTTGGCACAACTGACAGGTTGCTTCATTATAAATTTAGAGAAGGAGGAGGAGGCTCCTTCATTCCGCTATCTTCATCAGGACGACACTCGTTGCATATACCACGGATCGCTACATAACAATCTCACGTACAAATGTGCACTGAGGAATGCGAAACAAATAAAAGATTGGCTTTGTCATAAAGATCGCATCGACTCCTTATGGGAATATAGAACGACCACGAGCTGGAGCTTAGACGGGCCTCGCGAGGAAAAGAAAAAGAAACCTTCTGCTTCAGGCTGCTATGAACAGTCTAGAAATTCTGCAGGCCTTGCGGAACATACCAGACCACACGATAGGCGTATACCCAGCCGATCGTATCCCGAAGGTGTGGACGTGGCCGACAGCTTTTGTCGTTAATACCGATGGCCACAAATTACCCGGATCCCACTGGGTCGCCATGTACGTCGATCGAACTGGAGAAGGACGATACTTTGACAGCTACGGGATCCCGCCAATCGTTCCGCAGCATCTCATCCGACTCCGAAGAAACTGCAAGCTTTTCCGATGCAACGCTACTCAGCTTCAGGGTCCAGATTCGCAGTGTTGCGGACAGTATTGCATTATGTTTCTTCATTATATGTCTACTGGCTTTGGTATTAATAAGTTTCGAAGCGTATTTTCAGATGATTTATCCCGAAACGATAAAACAGTGAACGATTATTATAATGCGTATATAAAAAAACGCGAAAAGTCTAAGCCTCGGGGCAAAGTTTTCAATATGGACTCTGCGGTTGGTGGTGGCTGTGGTACAAATAATTTTAATCATAAAAACTTACACTGTATACAGAACTGTTGTTCCCGTGTACGGCAATAATGAATCTAATTTTAATATAAGAAATAAAATCGACATTGAAATTTTTCACGTTTTATTTTTTCTACCTATCCTTGAACTGCGATCACGCGCCTTGGAGTCAGCATTCTTTGGGTACAAAAGTCACTTTTAGCGACTATCATATTTCAAGCGGAATGTGCATCAAACCGTCGATTCTTCGAATCGGTAGGAAAAAAATTCTTTTTGCCTTTGTTATGTCGAAGGAAATGAGTCATCATTATAGGGTATCATATGTAGATGATCAGATTTCTTTTTGTCTTTGGTATTTCTAATAAAATGAGTAATCTTTATAGTGGGGGGAGGTCTAGTGGAGAGGCGACTGCAGAGTATAAGTTAGACCCATGGAGAACGACCATCATTCGCGATCAAACCGTGGTCAGATATCGAAGAATCTTCAAAAACTCTTAAATACTTTCATTTGCTGTCATTTGAGGTGTATGCAGAGAAAACGACGCGAATTGAAGCGGCGAATAGAAGCACTTTCACACGACATTGCGAGTATCAAAGCAGTAATACAAGCGAGATCGCAATTTCTCTCTTTAACACGAAAATTTGACGAACTCGATATTTACGATGGATTTCGCACGAATCAACAAAGTGGGACAAACGGCCGCATTTCTACCTGTGAAAAAGTTATCGGAACTAGAGCTCAAAAAAGACTACAGCATCGGCGACATAAGAACCGTTCAAACTAAATGGGGCACGCGTATCGTCATCGACGTGGAAAACACATTTGCGTGCTTCCTACCAGCCAGATTCGTCCAACTGTTCGAAAAAGACGATCAGCTATTTCAGCAGATGATAGCCGCAGCTCGTGAAAATAATTTGGCCATGGAATATCGCGGCACAAAATTCAATAATCTGGAATTTAAACCGTCAGCAAATCATTAAGTCCTGCGATGTATGCGAAACGTGCTAAGAATCTACGTGCGCTACTGCTACCGTTCGCCTATAAGCTAAATAATTTGGTGACGAAATCTGTGTGGGTGGGCCTTGATATTTGTCGGAACGGTACGTTACGGCCTGTGATTAGCTTCAAATGTTATATCCATGGTTGTTTAACTATGGACGGTCGTTCTTGGCACGATTTTCAAAATCATTTCAACATAGAGGATGAAGAAGACCCTGCACATCGCTCTTTACCGATATTCTGTTTTACAAAAGAGCAATTCATTATACTGTCATTATTACAAGCCAGTATAAACAGAAATATCTCGTGGCTTCGTCGTGTTTGCAACGAGGTAACACAGTGCAGAGACTCTCTTGTAGATGCAATAACATCAGAAACATCCATTTTTACAACGAGCTGCATACGCCGTAATATTCGCACGAAGCGTGCGAAAATACGAGAGAGAGCTACCCAAAAACGAACATCGCCGAATAATTCATATAACGAATTACCTACTTGTACAAAAACAACGATAATTGACAATTTACTGACGCATCATTTGGATCACATAGTTAAAACTGTTATAGCCCTTAAAAGATAAATCCTTTTCTCATTATATAAAAGCATTACGTATAATTAAGTGAAAATGTATATAAAATTAAATAAAGAGAAAAAAAGTATGGATTATTATTATTTGAATAATGATAATAATCGGACCACTATGGCGAGCCGTCAGAACTCTTCCCCCACCACCTCTCCCCACCATTACCCCCACCACGCTCGGAAAGAGGCTCCGACGTGGGGGGAAAGTGGAGGGGATAGGAGTGGGGATAGGAGTGGGGGTCGCCATAGTGGTCCATATACTACTTGCGATGCATGTAAAACAACCGAGTTTTCACATAATTTATCCCCGGATTGTGTGAGTTGATCATTCTAAAATTTTTAGGAGATTTAGATCCTATTATGAATAGAACTCTATTGAAGTTTCAGAACAATCTGTCTCTAGTGGTTCTACCTGGGTACTACCTTAATGATGAAATTTCATCCTTCAGGATCGATCTTTCAGGATCGTCCATCAGATCCTGAAGCAGTCTCGCTACCACCTCGGCCACGCTACTTACGAGGAAGGTATCCCAGGTCGATATCTCCGATTTTGATCTAACTCATATATGTTGTAGTACATCGAAAACTAAGCGACACACATTTTTTTTTATCTGCCATTAAACACTTTATGGGGGTGAAACTACCCTCCAAAGTAAGGCATGTCAAGGGGCCATTTGGCAGTGTCACCTACAAGGACATAATATTTTTTAACCAATCCAAGTGCCAAATGTTTTTCAAAATGAGAAACGAAAAATGTAATTTTCTCGATTCAAAAAAAAAAAAACAAGGGGGTGAGCCACCCCTAAATATTATTACATTAATGCAAAAAATGGGCAAATTCAAGTTTAAAAATCTGAAAAAATGTACATCGCGTATAAACACGAAATAATATTGACTTGTTTTTGGATCTTCCAGAAAAAAAATATTGGCCGGGGTAACTACCCCTGAACGCTGTTTATCTTGCCCGTACGCGAAAAATGGTCAAATTCAAGCCTAAAAATCTGAAAAAAATGTATATTGCATATGAACACGAATGAATATTGCCTTGTTTTTTTATCTTCCCGAAAAAAAAATATTGGCCGGAGTAACTACCCCTGAACGCTGTTTATCTTGCGTGTATGCAATAAATGGTCAAATTCAAGTCTAAAAATCTGAAAAAATGTATAATGCATATGAACACGAATGAATATTGACCTTGTTTTGGATCTTCCCGAGAAAAAAATATCGGCCGGGGTAACTACCCCTGTACGCTGTTTATCTTGCGTGTATGCGAAAAATGGTCAAATCAACTCTAAACATCTGAAAAAAAAATTGATTGCGTATGAACCCAAAAGAAATTTGACGTGTCTTTGGTTTTTCCCGGAAAAAAATATTGGCCGAGGTAACTACCCCTTAATGCTTTGAATTGTTAACGTTTTTTTGTTTTCTCACGATATCATCAAATGCTTAAAAAAAAAAATCGTCGGGAACAAAGACAAGGTAATTTTTCGAATGAAGATTGATACGTTTTATTGGTATAACTTATCGTTACGAAAATGATAAACCAAAAATTATTAATTTTCGAATATTGAACAATAATGATAATTGTCGAAAAAGTGTTTAAAGCATAAGGGTTTTTTACACCACGAACATCGAATAACAGCAACGTTTGTGCAGCCTTCGATTTCGACGTCTGCCTTGCAGATTCAGTATGTTGTATAAAATTAAATTCCTCACGATCACCTTTGAAACATGTACGTAGAGTAAAAACCGCCCGAATAAATTTTGTTCATCGGGGTTAGTTGCCTCGGCCAATATTTTTTTTCCGGAAGATCCAAAACAAGTCAATATTATTTCGTGTCCATACGCAATATACATTTTTTCAGATTTTTAGACTTGAATTGGACCATTTTTCGCATACACGCAAGATAAACAGCGTTCAGGGGTAATTACCCCGACCAATATGTTTTTTCGGGAAGATCCAAAAACAAATCAATATTAGTTCGTGTTTATACGCGATATACATTTTTTCAGATTATTAAACTTGAATTTGACGATTTTTCGCGTACACGCAAGATAAACAGCATTCAGGGGTAGTTACCCCGGCCGATATTTTTTTCTCGGGAAGATCCAAAACACGTAAATTTTATTTTGTGTTCATACGTAATATATATTTTTTCAGATTTTTTACTTGAATTTGACGATTTTTCGCGTACACGCAAGATAAACAGCATTCAGGGGTAGTTACCCCGGCCAATTTTTTTTTCGGGAAAATCCAAAAACACGTAAATTTTATTTTGTGTTCAGACGTAACATATATTTTTTCAGATTTTTTTACTTGAATTTGACGATTTTTCGCGTACACGCAAGATAAACAGCATTCAGGGGTAGTTACCCCGGCCAATTTTTTTTTTCGGGAAAATCCAAAAACACGTAAATTTTATTTTGTGTTCATACGTAATATACAGGGTGTATACTAACCTACTGATAATATCATAAGGTCCGTGTCGAGCGTCGAAAACGGAGCAGAAAAGTCCTTTTCGAAAATTTTGTGAAATCGAATTTGGTGGGGTTATTAGCTATTTAAAGTCGACCAAAATCGACCAACGTCGACCAATGAGCGCTCGATCGAAGAGAAATTTAAAAAAGTTGAGATAGTGGAGGGGACGGCGTCGGTAGAAGCGGGGTTCGTGAAACAAAACGCTCGCACAACCACACCGTTGAACACCACATGGACGCACGAGAGCGAAACAAATAAACGCTAGGCGTGCGGCAATGTTCATGCTTGTCGCGATGGCCAAGCTTATGAGGATAAAACAAATGACGATAATAAGCTGGAAAATAATTTTTTCGCAATGATGAGTAAAAATTGAATAAAAAATTTGCTAATTATTTATGATGGTGGCTTTTTCAAATGTTGGTATTTAAAAAAAAATTTTGCGACAAAATCCTTTTACTATAGGACCAAAAATAATAAAAAGGCGGAGAACTGAAAAAAATTGCATTTTCTCTAGGCAGTCGCCGGAAACATTTTTTCGCGAAATTCTAAACGGCAAATCTGTCCAGGATAGTCTCGAATTATTAGAAAAAAAAACTCATTGTACAGGCGGGTTCTGATTCCGGTTCAGAAGATTAATTAAATATTTATTTACATAACAATTTTTCCCACGTATAGAAAAATTTCCCAACTATGGGAAATATTTTTTCCAAGTATGGGAAAATTAAATGTTACTCCAAATTTGGAAATCGTCCCGGAATCATTTTTTGAAACGACCTTTTCAATTCGTAGCATACTTTCTGCTGGTCAGATGCTCGGAAATACTTCTAAATCTCAGCCCATTTTTTCCCACATACTTGGAATTTTTTCCCATGCGTGGAAAAATGTATTTTCCCAAGTATGAGAAAAATTACCCATGTATGGGAAATATTTTTTCCCAAGTATGGGAAAAATTTCTCAAGTATAGGAAAATGATATTTTACTCCAAATTTGAAAATAGTCCCGGAATTATTTTTTGAAACGACCTTTTAACTCGTAGCCTAATTTTTAACAGCACGAAAATACTTTAAAATCTCAGGCCAATTTTTTTCCCATAGTTGGGAAAAATATTTTTTCCCAAGTATGGGAAAAATTTCCCATTTGGGAAAAATATTTTTTCCCATGTATGAAAAATTTCCCAAGTATGGGAAAATTATATTTTACTCCAAAATTTCCTACTTGGGAAAAATATTATTTCCCATGTATGGAAAAAATTTCCTAAGGTCGAGGAAAATTTTTCGAGTATGGGAAAATTATAGATTTCAACAAATTCAGAAATCGTCCCCGAAACATTTTTTCAAACGACCTCATCAAGTCGTAGCATAACTTTTGCTAGCCAGATGCTCGAAAATACTTGTAAATCTCAGGACAATTTTTTTCCACTTACTTGGGATTGTTTCCCATACGTGAAAAAAATATTTTTTCCCAAGCAAGGGAAATTTTTTTTCCCAAGTATGGAAAAAATATATTTTACTACGAATTAGTAAATCGTCCCCGAATTATTTTTCGAAACGACCTCTTCAACTCGTAGCCTACTTTTTGCTAGCCAGATGCTCGAAAATACTTTCAAATCTCAGGCCAATTTTTTTTCCCATGCTTGGGAAACATATTTTTTTCCAAGTATTGGAAAAATTTCCCACTCGGAAAAAATGTTTTTTCCCATGTATGGGAAAAATTTTTGGGAAACATATTTTTCCCCAAGTATGGGAACAATTTCCCGATTGGAAAAAAATTTTTTCCCATGTATGGGAAAAACATTCCAAGTATGGGAAAATTATATTTTACTCCAAAATTTCCTACATCGGGAAAACATTTTTTCCCACGTATGGGAAAAATTTCCCGAGTATGGGAAAATTAAATTTTACTCCAAATTTGGAAATCGTCCCCGAATCACTTTTTGAAACGACCTTTCCAACTCGTAGCATACTTTTTGCTAGCCAGATGCTGGAAAATATTTTTGAATCTCAGGCCACTTTTTTCCACTTACTTGGGATTTTTTCCCATGCGTGGAAAAATATTTTTTCCTAAATATGGGATAAGTTATCCAAGTATGGGAAATTTTTTTTCAAGTATAGGAAAAATTTCCCAAGTATGGGAAAGTTATATTTTACTCCAAATTTATAAATCGTCCCCGAATAATTATTTGAAACGACCTTTTCAACTCGTAGCATACTTCATGCTAGCCAGATGCTCGAAAAAACCTTTAAGTCCCATGCCAATTTTTTTTCACCTGTGCATGCATGCATGTAATGAAAAAAAAAAATTAAACGGTCCTATCACCATAAGTTCGAGTTATTCCGGAATTCAATCAGTTATCAAATTCTCTTATCTGTGCTCTGTCTATAAATGTTTCCCGTTCAAGATTGTGAGGAAAATTCAAAACATCACACAAGTATGGGAAAATTATATTTTGCTCCCAATTTCCAAATCGTTCCCGAATCATTTTTTAAAATGACCTTATCAACTCGTAACATGCATTTTACTAGCCGAATGCCCGAAAGTACCTTCAAATCTCTGGCAAATTTTTTTCCACCTACTTGGGAGTTTTTCCCATACTTGGGATAAGTTTTATTTAACAAGTACGGAAAAGATTTCCCAACCATGGGAAAATTATATTCTACTGCAAATTTGAAAAGCGTACCTAAATTATTTTTTGAAACGACCTTTCCAACTCGTAGCCTACTTTTTGCCAGTCGGATGCTCGAAAATACTTTTAAATCTCGGGCCAATTTTTTTCCCACACTTGGAAAAAATATTTTGTCCCGAGTATGGTAAAAATTTCCCAAGTATGGCAAAATTATATTTTACTCCAAAATTTCCTAGTTGGGAAAAACGTTTTTACCTACTTACGGGAAAATTATATTTTGCTCCAAATTTGAAAATCATCCACGAATTATTTTTTTTAACGACCTTATTAACTCGTAGCAAACTTTTTGCTAGCGAGATGCTCGAAAATACTTTCAAATCTCAGGCGAATTTTTTCCCATACTTGGGAAACGTATTTTTCCCCAAGTATTGGAAAAATTTCCCACTCGGGAAAAATGTTTTATCCCATGTTTTTTCCCAAATTTTCCAAGTATGGGAAAATTATATTTTACTCCAAGCTTGGGATGAATCGAAAATCGTTTCAAAAATTAATAATCTCCCTGCAAGAGATGAGATTCGTGTTGCTTGTTAGATAGTATGGTTTTGTTTAATGGCAAAATATTATCGGTCCTGCTACTGCAACTGATTTAATCTCCAGCGATATTTTCGAGCGCTCATGTACACTGAAGGGCATTAATGCCTGGACCGAAAATTTTGAGGGGGCTTTGCCCCTTGTTTTACGGTCCTAGCCGAGTGACGATCGTCGAAGCGGTGTCCGCGATCTCGCAAACACATTCAAGTGATAGATTCAAATGACAGATCGAGAGTGATTTTAATTTTGAGGTTTCGCGATGCGTTTATTTGGCAGAAGCGAATATATGTGACAGCTGAGATGTATGCGTAATCCATAATATTTGACAGATCGTGATGATCGTGATCGAGTTTAATTTTGAGGTTTCGCGATGCGTTTTTTTCAGCAGAAGTGAATATATGTGACAGCGGAGATTATGCCTAAATCGTAATATTTAAATTACAAATGTCATTAAAATGTTGAAAAAAAATACAAATATATATCTTCAAATTTGACGAGTTAATGATATTAGTTTTTATTTTTTGATTGAATAATAAAAATAATTATTATTAAAAACAATTATATATATGATTGAAATATATATGGATGATGATGTAATTTGAATCGTTAGAATGCAACGAAAAAAGGTATTTTTGAATGAAAAGAATCATTTCCAGTATTGCTGACGCTTTTCTGGCATATTTAGGCCCCAGGTCGCGTAAAAAAACCGATAAAAAATCTTTAGACGAATTATGTCTTTGAGACAAAACTGGCATAGATTTTTATGTTTTTTACGCCTGCTTTAGTTCTATTCGAATGATACAAGGATCAAGGACAGAAAAAATCAATTGATATCAGAGAAAATGGTTTTCATCAAAGAATAATTCTTTAAACAAATTGCAGTTGCAATTTTAACTGAAAAGTTTTGAAAAAAATTCACCCATTGATGAGAACTTCCGGCAATTTTGGTTTTAAAATTGTGAGATGCATGAGCGATGTCGAAGAATAACCAGAAATTATTTTTGTGGAAAAACGTTATTCCTCGGTGGGGGGATTTATTATAATTATCATATTAATATTAATAATAATCATTATTGATCTTATTATTATGATTACGGTGATTATTCTTATTCTTCTTAATGTGACAATTATTATTAATATTATTGGTACTATTCGATCGGCATTAATGCACTTGGGCACGGACAAATATTTTCCAAGTCGGGTTGCCTAAAATAATGCTAGGAGTATTGAATGCCGTCTGAATCGATATTCCCATAGATTGACATATATGTCGGGCATTCGACAGCGAATTTTTTTTTTCACAATTAAAAAAAGTATGGAAATTGGCCTTTCTCGAAATAATTCAACACAACCGACTCGAAGGCATGCAGTCGAGGAAAACCCAGAAAAGATTCGAGTAAAAAAACCAAGTCCCCGTTGCGCAGGAACTATCGTTATTATTAATGCTATTTATAATGGGAATAAATCCGGCAATAAGCTTGAAATGATAGGACTAGGGTATGGTGAAAAATTTTCAGCCCTTGTCGAGTCTGATTTAATCTCATGAGATAGTAGCGAAGTCCATGGCTGAACGCGAGAAAAAGACGATAGCATCGCATCCATCTTTCACTGCGAGAGATGAAATCCGTGATCCTGATTGAACGATTCGATTCTACTAAAGATTCTACTATTTTTAAAACCATATTTGAGGTGGTTTAATCTCCGCGCATACGGCTACACGTGGTTAAAACTACAATAAAATGTCCTACACTTCCCGGTCTGGAAGATAAAATCTATATTCCTGATTGCAATTGCGATTGCAAAAAAAAATATACAAATAATGCGAGGAATCAAATGAACCAAATGTGCATGCTTGTTTTATAACCTGACATTGGATAATAAGCAGCCCGATCTCGAGATTCGCGTTCAAACACCTTAAAAAGTGAAACAAATAGCGAGTATGGCACGAAGACTTATAAAATATTGTCAGGAATCAGATAGACCCGATGACCATGCTTGTTTAATTTCCTAATATCGGACAACGAGCAATCCAATCTGGAGATTCGCATTAGGACACCTTCCCAGTAAACACAGTAATATTGCAGCAATGTAACGGCAACATAACCGAATATTACAAGTAATATTACCTGGAGTTACATGTAAATTGCATGTAACTTGCCATTTCCGACTCAGCAATATAACATGTTATGTAACGTGTTATATACCCGGTATGTAATAGTTATATTACAAGGTGATGTAACAAAAGTCATAAAAGTTATATAAATGCAATATTCTAAAATAATATGATGAAATATAAGATTATTATTAAATAATTTTTGCATTTCATCATCTTATTTTGTCATTTTTATAGGTTATAGAAGAGTTACACTGGAAAGAAAAGAATCCTGCACGGATTTCTCGATAGGATTTTATTGTCCTCGACGGGGATTCGAACCTGCGACCTTCGTATCTATTCTACCTATCTACCTAACACGCTACCCACTACGCTATCGACTGTTTATGAACTCTGATAATTCATATAATGTATTTGACACGCCGGAGAATTCTTGATCAGTTGTATGTTGGGAGCTACATGCCATAATATTATATGCATATGTTATTTCATATCAGGACATAAATAATCATATTATGATTATACAAACACATTAAACAATATATTTAACATTTGAAATGTATGTACATGATATATACTGCTTTAAAAATAAAAATTTGAATATGGTCCAAAATGCTTTTGATTTTTTCATCCGTTACATGTTGATATGATGAATGTTAGTTATACACAGATATAATGCTACAACGCATTATAACGTTCACATAACCTGCACGTTACGAATGTTATATAAAAAATGGTACAAACATGTTGCGTAAACGTTACAAATCTTAGTTATACAGCTGTAACGCAAAAACGCGTTCATAACCTTCACATCACATGCTTATAACGAATGTTATATAAATGTGGTTACAAGTACGTTATGTCAATGTTACAAATGTCAGTTATACAACTGTAACGGAACAACACTTTGTAACGTTCACATAACCTGCACATTACGAATGTTATATAAAAAGTGTTATAAGCCTGTTCTGTAAACGTTATAAATTTGAGTTATAAAACTGTAATGCAACAACGTTATATAACATTTACGGTGCCTGCATATTACCAATAATATATAACATATTATTCTCATGTTACGTAGCAGTTACATCACACAGCTATTGCATTGTGACAATTACATGTAACTTCCATGTTATATTACTGTAATGAAACGTGTTCACTGGGTTAAGAGGTAGAACAAATGGCGAGGGTGGCATGAAAAAATATAAAATAATGTCGGTAATCAGATTGATCCAACGGCTATTTTTGTTTCATTTCCTAACATAGGATAACGAGCCGCCCCATCTCGAGATTCACATTTGAGCACCTTAAGAGGCGAAACAAATGGCAGGTATAGCACGAAAAATTATAAAATAATGTCAGGAATCAGATAGACCCAATATCCATGCTCGTTTCATTTTCAAACATCGGATATATAACGAGCAACCCGATCTCGCGATTCGCGTTTGAACACATTAAGAGGTAAAACAAATCGTGACTGGTGTATTAAAAATCTTTAAATATTATTAGAGACTTGAAAGCCACGACATCGATTTTTATTTCATTTTATAGCTTTTGATAGAGAGCATGCGGGCTTTCAGATTTCCACTTTACAACCTTAGAAGGTGAAACGAATGGCGAATATGGCACGAAAAAATATAAAATAATGACAGGATTCAGATGGACCGAATGTCCAGCCTCGTTTTATTTCCTAACATCACATAACGAGCAACCCGATCTCGAAATTCACATTTCGACACATTAGGAGATAAAATGAACGGTCATTGCTGCATGAAAAGTTGTTACATGCTATGAGACGCATGAAAAACCCTTGAGCGGTTATTTTTTAATTCATTCAGTTTATAAAACGACGTGCGTATCTTGGGATATCCTCTTTTCACCCTTAGAAGGTAAAAAAAGTGGCGAATATAGCACCAAAAATTATGAAATAATTCAAGGAATCAGATAAATCCAATGTGGATGCTTGTTTCATTTCCTATCATCGCATAACAAGCAGCACGATCTTGAGAATCACATTTGGACACCTTAAAAGGTGAAACAAATGGCGACAGTGGCACGAAAAATTATCAGATAATGTCAAGAATTAGATGGATCGAATGGCGTTTTTTGATTCATTTCCTAGCATGGGATAGCGAGTAGCCCGATCTCGAGATTTACATTTGGACACATTACTAGGGGAATGAAATCATGAGTGCTTCATTAAAAATTGATAAATATTATTAGAGGTTTGAAAATTTCCACAGCGATTTATGTTTCAGCTATTAGATTTTGCTAACGAGCATACGTGCGTTGAGATTTCCACTTTTAACCCTTAGGAGGTGAAACGAATAGCGAGTATGACACGAAAAATTATGAAATAATGTCATGACTCAGATGGACCCAATGTCCATGCTTGTTTCATTTCCTATCATTGCATAAGGAGCAGCTTGACCTTGAGATTCACATGTCAACATCTTAATAGGTGAAGCATTGGCGGGTATGGTACGAAAAATTATTAAATAATGTCAGGAATTATATGGACCCAATGTCCCTGCTTGTATCATTTTCTAACATCGCGTAACGAGCAGCCCGATCTCGCGATCCACATTTACACACATTAGGAGATAAACTTGATCGTGAGTGCTGAATTCAAAATCGTTAACTATTATTAAAGAGTTGAAAAACTCTACAGCGATTTTTTTCTCATTTATTTACATTTGGTAACGAGCATACGTGTACTGAGATTCCCACCTTTCACCCTTAGGAGGTGAAATAAGTGGCGAGTAAGGCACGAAAAATTATACAATAATGTCAGGAATCAGATAAATCTAATGTCCATGCTTGTTTCATTTCCTATCATCGCTCAACGAGCAGCCCGATTTCAAGATTCACGTTCTGATATATAACGAGGTTAAACAAATCGCAAGTGCTGCATTACCAGTTTTTACATGCTATTAAAGGCTTGAAAAATCCTTTAGCGCTTTTTTTTTTTTAGTTTTTGTAATGAGCATAGTATCTCGAGATTTCATCGTTTCACCCTTAGGAGGTGAAACAAATGGCGAGTATAGCACGAAAAATTATAAAATAATGTTAGGAGTCAGGTGGACCCAATGTCCATGCTTGTTTCAATTCGTAACATCGCCTAAAGAGCAGCCCGATCTTGCCATTAACATTTACACACATTTACACGTTTATTATTATTAAAGACTTCCAAAACCCTACAGCGATTTTTTTCGCACTTATTCACATTTGGTAACGAGCATAAGTGTATTGAGATTCCCACTTTTAACCCTTAGGAGGTGAAACATGTGGCGAGTAAGGCACGAAAAATTATAAAACAATGCAAGGAATCAGATAAATCTAATGTCCATGCTTGTTTCATTTCATATCATCGCTCAACAAGCAGCTTGATCTGGAGAATCACATTCGCACGAATTAAGCGGTGAAACAAATGGCAAAAGTGGCACGAAAAATGGTCAAATAATGTTAAAAATTAGATCGATCGAATGGCTTTCTTTGTTTCATTTCTTAGCATCGGATAACGAACAGCCCCATCTCGAGATTTACATTTGCACACATTACTAGGGGAATCAAATCATAAGTGCTGCATTGAAAATTGATAAATGTTATCGGAGACCGGAAAATCTCCACAACGATTTATGATTAAGTTATTAGCTTTTGCTAACAAGCATACGTTCGTTGAGGTTTCCACTTTTAACCCTTAGGAGGTGAAACAAATGGCGAGTATGGCACGAAAAATTACAAAATAATGTTAGGAATCAGATGGACCCAATGTCCATGTTTTTTTCATTTCCTATCCTCGGATGACGAGCAGCCCGATCTCGCGATTCACATTTGGACACCTTGAAAGGTGAAACAAATGGCAAAAGAGGTACGAAAAATTATAAAACAATGTCAAGAATCGTATGAATCGAATGGCTTTTTTTGTTTTATTTCCTAACATCGGATAACGAAGAGCCTGATCCCGAAATTTACATTTTCACACATTACTAGGGGAATCAAATCATGAGTGCTGCATTAAAAATTGATAAATATTATCGGAGACCTGAAAATCTCCACAACGATTTATGATTAAGTTATTAGCTTTTGCTAACAAGCATACGTGCGTTACGATTTCCACTTTTAACCCTTTGGAGGTGAAACGAGTGGCGAGTATAGCACGAAAAATTATAAAATAATTCAAGGAATCAGATAAATCTGATTTCCATGGTTGTTTCATTTCCTATCATCGCGTAACAAACAGCTCGATCTCGAAAATCACATTTGGACACATTAGAAGACAAAATATACCGTGATTGCTGCATTAAAAGTTGTTACATACTATGAGAGGCTTGAAAAACCCTTGAGCGATTTTTTTTTAATTCATCAAGTTTTTAAAACGAGCATACGTATCTTGAGATGTCCTCTTTTCACCCTCAGAAGGTGAAACAAATGGCGAGTATGGCACGAAAAATTATAAAATAATGTCAGGAGTCACATGGACCCAATGTCCATGCTCGTTTCAATTCGTAGCATCGCCTAACGAGCAGAACGATCTTGCTATTCACATTTACACACATTTACACGTTAATTATTATTAAAGACTTCAAAAACCCTACAGCGATTTTTTTCTCATTTATTCACATTTGGTAACGAGCATATGTGTATTGAGATTCTCACTTTTCACCCTCAGGAGGTGAAACAAGTGCCGAGTAAGGCATGAAAAATTATAAAATAATGCAAGGAATCTGATTAATCCAATGTCCATGCTTGTTTCATTTCCTTCCATCGCATAACGAGCAGCCCCATCTCGAGAATCACATTTTCCGGACACATTACGAGGTGTAGCAAATCGTGAGTTGTGTATTAAAAATCGTTGAATATTATTAGAGACTTGAAAAGCACCACAGCTATTTTTGTTTCATTTATTAGCTTTTGATACAGAGCATGCGGGAATTTAGATAGGAGGTGAAACAAATTTCGAGTATGGCACGAAAAAAGATAAAATATTGCCAAGAATGAGATGGACCCAATGTCCATGCTTGTTTTATTTCCTATCATCGCATAACGAGCAGCTCGATCTTGAGATTCAAATGTGAACATCTTAAGAGGTGAAACATTGGCGGGTATGGTACGAAAAATTATAAAATAATGTCAGGAATTATATGGACCCAATTTCCCTGCTTGTGTCATTCCCTAACATCGCATAACGAGCAGCCCGATCTTGTGATTTACATTTACACACATTAGGAGAAAAACTTGATCGTTAGTGCTGAATTCAAAATCGTTAATTATTATTGAAGACTTGGAAAACCCTACAGCAATTTTTTTCTTATTTATTTATATTTGGTAACGAGGATACGTGTTTCGAGATTTCCACCTTTCACCCTTACGAGGTGAAACAAGTAGCGAGTAAGGCACGAAGAATTATATAATAATGTCAGGAATATGATGGACCCAATGACCATACTTGTCTCATTTCCTAGCATCGCATAACGAGCAGCCTAACCTCGAAAATCACATTTGGACAAGTCAGGAGACAAAATAAAACGTGATTGGTGCATTAATAGTTGTTACATGCTATGAGAGGCTTCAAAAACCCTTTATCCATTTATTTTTCATTCATCAAGTTTTTATAACGAGCATACGTATCTTGAGATGTCCTCTTTTCACCCGTATGAGGTGAAACGAGTGGCGAGTATAGCACGAAAAATTATAAAATAATGCAAGGAATCCGATTTATCCACCGTCCATGCTCGTTTCATTTCCTTACATCGCATAACGAGCAGCCCGATCTCGTGATTCAAGTTTAAACACATTACAAGGTGAAACAAATAGTTAGTGGTGTATTAGAATTCGTTTAATATTATTAGAGACTTGAAAAGCACCACAGCTTTTTTTGTTTCATTTATTAGCTTTTGATACAGAGCATGCGGGCTTTCAGATTTCTACTTTTCACCCTTAGAAGGTAAAACGAATAGCGAGTATGACACGAAAAATTATGAAATAATGTCATGATTCAGATGGACCCAATGTCCATGCTTGCTTCATTTCCTAACATCGGATAACGAGTAGCCCCATCTCGAGATTTACATTTGGACACATTACTAGGGGAAAAAAATCATGAGTGCTGCATTAAAAATTGATAAATATTATTAGAGACTCGAAAATTTCTACTGCGATTAATGTTTTAGTTATTAGCGTTTGCTAACGAGCATCCGTGCTTTGAAATTTTTACTTTTAACCCTTATGGGGTGAAACTAGTGGCGAGAATTGCACGAAACATTATAAAATAATGGAAGGAATCAGATTAATCCAATGTTCATGCTTGTTTCATTTTCTATCATCGCGTATCGAGCAGTCCGATCTCGAGAATCACATTCGGACACCTTAAGAGTTAAAACAAATGGCGAGAATTGCACGAAAAAATATAATATCATGGAAAGAATCTGATAAATCCAATGTCCATGCTTGTTTCATTTTCTTCCATCGCATTACGAGCAGCCCGATCTCGCGATTCGCGTTTGAACACATTACGAGGTGAAGCAAATCGTGAGTGCTGCATTTAAAATCGTGAAATATCGTTAGAGACTTGAATAACCTTCTGAATTATTCATTTTATATGGCACACATTTCCATTACATTTTGCCCTTTGGAGTCGTTAATATCCGTAGCTTGTTGGTTTCGCTTGCGGATGTGTTGCCCCTTGGTAGCGTCCTATTTCACCTTTCATGACGTTTTCTGGCGTTGCCGCTAAGAATGCGTTGGTTAGCAATAGAAAACATTACAATTTCATTCGTTTTTTACAACTGTGAATTGGATGATTCGAATTTATTTGAAAATCTTTCGTTATCAATGATAACAATGCTAGATGTAGGCAACCGTCATTTGGATGATTTCTATCTATTCGACTGCTTATTGCGTTTGACATCTTTCTGTTATGATACACGCAATGATGACGCAAGCATACGTTCTTGTCTCAAGTTTCACCATTTATTGTTTTTTTTGTTTGGTGATTTGGCATTTTTCCCCAAATTTATTAAGTCCATTAATAATGTATTTCGATATGCACGTAATATTAAAAATCAATGAATAAATAAATAAATAAGTAAATACATAAAAATTTGCAGTTTTTAAACTTGTAGCAATTTTTTAACCGTATATATATAATGTATTCGGGACTTCCGTTTCCGGAGTGAAAGGAGAGTGACGGGTGTGTGAAAAGTGCGTGGAAAAAGTGTAGGAAAAGGCGTTAGAAGTGAGAAAAAAGGCGGAAAGTGAAGGGCAAGGTAGGTGAAGGAATGATAAGGGCAGGGGGAGGAAGAGAGGAAAAAGGATTGAGACAAAAATAAAGGGCAGAGAGAAAAAGACAAGAAAAGGAGGTTAGGAAAAGGCGTCGGAAAGAGGCGAGGGGCAAGAAGGTGGGTAGGCACGACGTGAGTCGGAAAACGAGCACGACAGCGGCGGCATCGGACGGGGGAAAGAGAGAACAGGAAGACGGTAAGGAAGAGGGCGGTGAAAGAGAGTGGGACGGTAGAGACATCGGACGGGGAAAAGAGGTAGCGAGGAGGAAAGCAGGCCAGAGGGAAAGAGGCGACAGGTAAAAAGAGACAGGCAGCAGGAGCGGGAAAGTTTGAATAGGGAAACGGGGCAAAAAGCGAATAGACGAGCAAAGGAAAGAACAATAGGAAAAAAAGAGCACGGAGGGGTGGATAAGAACAAATGATGGAAGAGGGAGAGAATGGAGGGGAGGGGACGAGTAAGAAAGGTAGGAAGACAAATGCGGAGAGGCTGGGGAGAGAGAGAAGCACGAGTCTAGGAGGATTGGTGGAAATAAATGAGATGTGGAAAAGGAAAAGGGAGCAATTAGAGAAGGCCGAAAAAGAGAAGCAAAAGAAAGAATGGATATTTCAGAAGAGTAGAAAGGTGTATAGATCGCCGGAAGAAAAAGAGAAGAAGGAGAGAGGGGAAGCTATAGAGAGGATGATAAAAGAGATGAGGGAGGAAGCGAGAAGAGACGCACAGGAGATTAAGGAGCAGGGGAGAGAGATGAGAGAGGAATTAGAAAAAATTCGAGAGGAAAATCAAGAAATCAGGGACGAATGGAGACAGGCGGAGGAAAGGTGGAGGGAGGATCGGGAGGTCTTAGGGAGAAGGATAGGCGCAATAGAGAAAAGAGTGGGGTTGATGGAGGGGCGAGAGGGAAGAGTGGAGGATTGGGAGGAAAGGATAGAAAGGATGGGAAGGGAGATAGAAAGAAGGGTAGGAGAGCAAACAGTGGGTGGGAATAGGACAGGGGAAGGGGAGGAGATGAGGAGACGCGTGAAGGAGCTGGAACATAAAATAGAGATGACAGAAAGGGAGGAAAAGAGAAGGAATGTAATTATAAAAGGAGTGGAGGTAGAAGGGTCAGCGATGGGGACGGCAGTAAGTATAATAGAGGGGATAGGGGTAAAGGGAAAAATTGCAGAGGCTAGGGAGATCGGAAGAAGAGGGGGGAACAGAAAGGAGGGAATGCTGGAGGTCAAAATGGAGAGCGTGGAGGCAAAGAGGGAGGTGATGAGGAATAAGAGGGAGCTAAAAGGAAGGAAGGAGAGAATAGAGGAGGATTTAACATGGAAGGAGAGAAGTATACAATGGCGGCTGAGGAGGATAGGAGAGGAAGAGAGAGGCAAGGGGAAGAGGGTAAGAGTTAGTAACGGGAGGATAGAGGTTAATGGAGAGGTATGGTGGTGGGATGAACAAAGAGAGGTGCTAAGAGACGGAAGGGGAAGGGAAAGAGGGAGGGAAAGGGAGAAAGAGACAGGAAATGGGGAGGGAAAAAACAAATAGGGGAGGCACGAGGAGGAAGGAGAAAGGGTGACAAGAGGAGGGGAAGGGAGAAAAAATGGAAGATGGGATTCTGGAATGTAGCGGGGCTGTCGAACAAAGACAAAGAATTTTGGAAGGAGATAAGTCAGTGGGAGGTGATAGTGTTAATGGAAACATGGGTGGAAGAGAAAGGATGGCGTGGGGTAAGAAGAAAGCTGCCGACAGGGTATGAATGGAAGACGCAATGGGCGAAGAAGAAGAACAGGAAGGGTAGGGCGAGTGGGGGAATGGTGATAGGGGTGAGAGAAGAAATAAGTGGGGGGGAGATCGAGGGGGGGAGAGAAGAAGAGGGGTTGATGGCACAAAAGATAAAGGCAGGAGAGGAGATTTGGATTGTGATAGCGGTTTATGTAAACGGAGATATGGAAAAGAAAGTAGAAAACGTGAGGGGATGGATGGAAGTGCAGAGGGTGGGGGAGAGGGTGATAGTAGGAGGAGATTGGAATGCGAGGACGGGTGAGGAAGGGGGAAGAGTTGAGGGACTAGAGAGAGAGGAGTGGGAGGGGGAAGGCGCTCGAAGGACAAAAAGGTAAATGGGGAGGGAAGGAGGCTGACGAAGATGATAGAAGAAGTAGGATGGGAGATTTTTAATGGGAATATAAAGGGAGATGAAGAGGGAGAATATACGTACACAGGGGGAAGGGGTGAGACGGTGATAGATTATGTGATAGGAGATGAAGATACGAGAGAGGGAATAGAGAGTATGGTAGTGGGAGACGCAGTGGAGTCGGATCATCATCCGTTGATAGTGACGGTGAAGACGGGAAAGGCGAGGAGAAGAGAGGAGAAGAGGCAGGAAAGAAAGATAGGGAGTGGAAAATGGTCAGATAAAATGAAAGAGGAGTATTCAGCAAGGATGGAAGAGGTAGAATTGAAGGGAGAGGGAATACAGGAAATGGTAGATAAGATAGGAGAGAAAATGAAAAAAGTGACGAAGAAGAGAGAGGAGGAAGGGGGAAGGGAGGGGAGGCAGCGAAGGGAAGGATGGTGGGATGGGGAGAGCAGGGAGAAGAAAGAGGGAGTCAGGAGGGAACTGAGGAAATGGAGAAAGGGAGAAGGTACGAGGGAGAACTACAGAGAAGGGAAAAAGGAGTATAGGGAGACGTGTGAGAGAAAAAAGCGAGAGGAGCAAGAGAGGCTAATAAGGGAGGTGGCGGAGGCTAGGACGGAGAGCAAAGTATGGGAGATAGTGAATAGGGGGAAAAAAGGGGGAAAGAGAGTGGATGAGAGGATAACGAAGGAAGAGTGGAAAAAATATTTCATGGGACTGCTGGGGGGAGTAGGGAATAGGGTGATGGCGGGGACGGAAAGGGAGGCGAGGGAAGGACGGGAGGAGGAGTTGAGCAAAGAAGAAATCAGGAAAGCACTGAGAAAGACGAGAGAGGAAAAGGCAATGGGAGCGGATGAACTACCGAGCGAGGCATGGAAGTGCGGGGGGGAAAGGACGTTGGAAATGGCGTGGGAAATATGTAGAAGGGTATGGAGGGGGGAGGGATGGCCGCAAGGATGGAAAGATGGAATAATAGCACCGATAGTAAAGAAAGGAGAGGGAATAAGAGTGGAGGATTACAGGGGAGTGACGCTAATGCCGGCGCTGGATAAAATATACACGACGGTACTAGCGAGGAGATTGAAGGAGGAAGTAGAGGGAAGAGGAATGATACCACCGAACCAGACAGGGTTTAGAAAGGGCGTGGGGACAATTGACAACGTATACGTACTGAATTATTTGGTGAACAGGCAGGTCAGAAAAACGAAGGGGAAGTTGGTGGCGTTGTTTGTGGATTTGAAGGCGGCGTTCGATTCGGTGGACAGGCGGGTACTGTGGGAGGCGTTAGAGAGGAGAGGAGTGAGAAAGGGCCTAAGGGAGAGGATAGAAGAGGTATACGACGAGACAGTAAGTAGAGTGAAGATGGGGGGAGAGATAGGAGAGGGCTTCTGGACGGCGAAAGGGGTGAGACAGGGGTGTCCGATGAGTCCCATATTATTTAATATGTTGACGGCAGATATGGAGGAAGAGCTGATGAAGGGAAGGTGGGGAGGAGTAAAAGTAGGGGAACGGAGGATTTGCACGTTGGCATATGCGGATGATGTGGTGGTGGTGGCGGAAAACGAGGAGGAGATGGAGAGTATGATCAGGAGATTAGAGAAGTATTTTGAGAAAAGGAAATTGGAAGTGAATGTGGGAAAAACGAAGATCATGAGATTTAGGAAGGGGAGAGGGTGATACAAGAGGGGGAATTGGAGATGGAAAGGGAAGAGAATAGAGGAGGTGAAGGAATTTAAATACCTGGGGTATGTATTTAAGAGAAATGGGGGGCAGGAAGCACATATAAAGTAAACGGGTTAGAAAGGCGGGGGTGGTGATGAAACAGGTATGGGGGATAGGAAAGAGGAAGTTTGGGAAGAAATGGGAGAGAAGGATGTGGCTGTTTGATACACTGGTGTGGACAGTGATGGGATACGCAGAGATATGGGGTTGGGAAGAAAGGGAGGAAATAGAGAGAGTGCAGGAAAGATATATCAGGTGGACGTTGGGTATAGACTAGAGGTCGCCGGGGTATATGGTGAGAGAGGAGGCAAAGAGGGATAAGCTGAGAACGAGGGCAGGAAGAAGAGCGTGGAAATTTGAGGAGAAGCTGAGGAGTGGGGAGGGGAGTGAATTGGCGAGGGCGTGCTGGGAAGAGATAACGGAGCGGGGAAGGGAAAGGGTGGGGGAGATATCGAGCTGGGAGAAGGGAAGGAAAGAATTCTTAGATAGGGGTGCAGGAGGGAGGGAGCAAGAGGAAGAACAGGGAGAAGGAGGATACGAGAAGATAGAAAAAGAGGATCGTAGAGGACAGGAAAGGGAGAGAAGAAAGAAAATAGAGAGATCGAAATATAATAGGTGGTATAGGGAGGTAAGAGCAGAGGGGATACCAAGGTACCTGAAGAAGGGATGGAGCGAAGAAAGATGCAAACGGATAGCAAGGTTCAGAATGGGAAATGAGATGAGAGAGGGTAGGTATTGGGAGAGAGAGGAAGATAAAGTGTGTAGAGTATGCGGGGGGGAGGAGGAGTCGTGGGAGCACGTGCTAGAGAGGTGTAGAGGCGGCGAGGGAGACGAGCGGGGGATTGGGGAGAAGATTAGAGAGATTCTGGATGAAGGGGGAGGGGGGAGGAATGGATGAAGGAGCTGGAGAGGATTAGAGGGGAAGTAGGAATAGAAGAGGAGGAAAGGGAGGGAGAACAGGTGTGAATGAAGGATTGGAGTGAAAGAGAGGAAACGGAAGTCGGCGCGAGGAGGGACAGGCGGTAGAATAAGAGTAGGTTAAGAAAAAGGAAATGAAGGAGAAAGAGGAGAGAAAAGGAGGGAGGGGGACAAGCGTGCGGATAAAGCGAGCGAGCTAGGTGTGCGAGCGAGACGAGCGAGATGAGCGAGACGGGCGAGCGAGGCGTGCGAGCGAGACGAGAGAAAATACCGAGCGGAGGATGAGGATAAGAATGGATGGATGAGAGAGGAGAGAGAACGGGATATGTGGAATGGGATATGTGGAATGGGATGTGTGGAATGGGATATGTAGAATGGGATATGTGGAATGGGATATGTGGAATGGGAATAGGAGATGTGGAAAAGAATGTGAAAGAGGATAAAAGGATGTAAGGAGAAAGAAAGGAGATAACCTTTTCAAAAACTTGTAACCCGTTAGGGAACAATAAATATACATATATAAACATACAATATGGTCTCTCCAACACCATAATCGGCCGCGACATTTCGAATGATTTCTCCTCTATCTAATCTTCTAATTGCTTCCAACTTCTTCTCTACACTCACGACGATTTTTTTTCGCTTTTGCGACATGGCAATGTTTCTTCATTGACTGTTAAAGCGCAACTGTTAAATTCTACTTCGCAACCGAGGAGCACAAAGCGTGTAGTAGCAAGTTTATTAACAACAATGTATCGATCGCAGACAACTCCGCGCATGCAGCATAGCGGCTTCATCCGTGTTATCCGAGTTTTCCCGTGTTATCCGAGCGCGCACCTCGGTTAACGCGGACTGCTCGGATAAGTCCGGTGGCTCGGATAACGCGGAACGTCGGTTGATCGGAGGCCGGATAAACGGGGTTCTACTGTACATATAATGTATTCCTTCTTTTTTGCTATTACGTTTTGATTTAATGTCCGAATAAACAGACTAAATCTATAAAGACGTTTCATGAGGTGTATCTACAAACTTCGATGGCTATTTAACATTAAATATTTGTTTTGTTTTTTTTCTTTTGGGACACAATTGCCACAGTCCTGAGTAACAGGAGAAAGAAAAACGCGTTTGAATCAAGGAATTTACTGCTGTTGTAAAATCCGACCAAAAGAACGTAGGCCTAACTTTACAAACACAATTTTGATTAATTGTAATTACAATAGAAAAAAACCATATTGCGTTTCCCAAGGATTATTATTGAGAAAGATGTAAAAAAAATTTCAAAATACTTACAATAAATTGGAATAACTATTTTTTTGTCAATATTTATTCATACTTTACGTTTGAATTTTTTTGACTCTTGATTCCACTGGATTGAATTCAACGGTGGGAGGGGTTTGTTGAAGCTTATTTTATTCCCTCACTTTATATTTTCGCAAGGATTTCACTCTCCACGAGACAGAAACTCGACGTTGTTCTGTCATCGTTTCCATTTATACCGAAACCTTTTTACGGTTATTGGGTCCATCTTGTCAGTTTTTCTTGTAATCTGTAGACGAAAAAGACCTCGGCAAATAAATTATCCTCGAGGCAAAGATCGCCACTCTCGCGCACGAGATTACTATTGAGACAGAGTCGTACTGTAAACCGACGCAGAGAAGGTCGTTGAAGATAATTTTTGGTGCCATTTCACTCGCAGCACGTCTTATCACTTGGCTTGTAACTATCACAGCCGCCGTGTAATTCCAATAATCTGAATAATGAGGAAAACAATTTCTATAGAACAGTCCTTCCTTTTGGTACCAATGATAATATTATTCGCAAGAAAAGTACGGTTGTGATTTTCTCTTAGGTGTAATCGATGCACAGTTGTCATAAAAAAATCTCTTATGACCTTTTGATTTTTTTTTAGCCCTCAACTTTTTTCCTATTCATATTTTACATCTTATGTATATCAATTTTTTACTTTCTTATATTACATATGAATAGAATTCCTTTATTTCTTATATTACAATGAATAAAATTCCTTTAGTATGGACTTTATTTCGTTCTTCATATTTTTATATTTTTTTCACCAATATGTATTTACCTACATTTTTCGACACGATTACAATAACGATGAAAGGATAATTTGTTCAATTCAGATTGTTGAAACCATTTTCTTTTTTAATTTTTAAGTGTTAAGGTCATATTTGAAACAATATTTAAAGAAATACTCATCAAAATTCACTGATAAAGCTTACACTCTCGAGAAATGCTTTGGTGTTGAACAAATACCTAATACATTGAATTGTTGTATGGCACTTTTGCAAGCAATTCCTCCAAGCGTGTAGCGTTGTCATTTAGCTTCCGGAAACGTTCGGTGCTATAGTTGTAGTCGAACATAATACGTAACATCCGACATCTTCCGTATGTCAATAGCTACAGCGTGAATGTTGGTATCAATCAAAAAAGAATAAAAATAACATATTCATGTTAATATACTTGCCGACATCCCTACAATTCATCAAGAAGTAGGAAAATATGTTTCGTTATACAGATATACTCCCCTATATAAGCAAGTTGTGAAGCGTATACAGTAGGGTGTGCGGAAAAAAAAAAATTTTTTTTTCCGGTTGCATCCACCAAAAAAAGTTGAAGTAAGGTAAAAAAAAAGAAGAATCCTAAAACGTGAGGCAAAAAAAAATTCTTTCGAACGGCGCATTGCATTTGAATATTTTCCATAAGAATAACACAGGAAAATATTGGGATTTCTGAATGTCGTAGTGCAACTCGTCAGAAAAAAATCACACAAAGATGTAATTAACATATTCTCATGGAGAATCGAATTCCCTACAAAAAAAGTTCTCACGAAAAATTAGCTCAGAACAACCGTTCAAGTGGAATATAACGCGAATGAATATAGTGGAAATAACGCTGTTTGAAATTGAATTGATAGGAAAAAAAAATAATTCAAAAGGCTGTAAAAATCGAATTTTTCGCTTTACGAAAAAACTTTTTGTGGGTTTTTTGTAGAGAATGTTCTGCTCTAACATACTTGCATGAAATTGTTCTCAAAATATTTCTCTTATACAAAAAAAAATCAAGTACAACAAGAAATATACATAAAAGAAACGACGTTCATCATTGATCGTGTTTAGAAAAGCTTTATTCAATGAATTTGGTTCAATAAGATAGAATAGGTTTTTTTAACATTATAATGCTTAATAATCATCGTTTCTTTTTTTAAGAGCCGGTTTGTTGCAATTAGGGTATTTCTATCGATAATTTTGCACTATGCCCAATAAATATTGTAGCTGCTCTTCGTTTTTTGTCAATGAACCGTTATATGCTTCTATCAAAGATACGTTGTTAGAGCAGAACATTCTCTACAAAAAACCCCCGAAAAGTTTTTTCGTAAAGCGAAAAATTCGATTTTTACAGCCTTTTGAATTTTTTTTTTTCCTATCAATTCAATTTCAGACAGCGTTATTTCCACTATATTCATTCGCGTTATATTCCACTTGAACGGTTGCTCTGAGCTAATTTTTCGTAAGAACTTTTTTTGTAGGGAATTCGATTCTCCATGAGAATATGTTAATTACATCTTTGTGTGATTTTTTTCTGACGAGTTGCACTACCACATTCAGAAATCCCAATATTTTCCTGTGTTATTCTTATGGAAAATATTCAAATGCAATGCGCCGTTCGAAATGATTTTTTTTGACCTCCCGTTTTAGGATTTTCCTTTTTTTACCTTACTTCAACTTTTTTTTGTGGATGCAACCGAAAAAAAAAAATTGTTTTTTTTTCCGCACACCCTAGTATACAGTCTTTGAAGACCATGACGAGTTCCGATCTTACCGGAAAAATTAAGCCCGATTTCGCCCCGTACAGTCTGCAGTACACTTTCTATCACGAGTTTCGCCGTTTTCGTTCTTCTATATATCGTGATTCCTCTCCGGTACTTGATGAAACGTAATTCCCACCGGTTTTCCTTCACCTTCTGTTTCATAGTCACTTCGGAGCTTGGCGGAGCTTTCAACAGTGACATAAATGCACGTTGAGCCCTACAGGCCTACTCGACAATCTTGATGTCATACAGATAATCACTTCGAAGACACAAGCCAAAGTCTCGTCAGGAAACGTTAGAAAGTGTGGGGCAACGCTCGAGATGAGCAATCGACCGAAACGTTTGTTCGGTGGCGTAAAACGACATTAAGAGGATCGTTCGCGTCGACAGTACGAAAAACTGATATGTCCATTAAGAAACTTTCTGATTCGAAACAACACTGGCAACGAGGCAAGCTTGAGGTTACAAATTCACAATATATTTGCTCAGTCTGCGAATAATTATTCGCACTGATGAAGAAAATCTCGAGTAAAATTGCTGATACAAATATCTTGAATACACCAATAACATGTCCAATGTGTCAGTGTTACTTAATTTCCATGTTTAATCTCCAGTTGTATGTATCGACGAATAATTTGCATTGTTGGAACGATATATCCTGCAGGAAATTGCTATTAACAGCACCATTATTAGCGTCGAGTACGGAAAGATTGAGCTAAGATTCAGAGCTCGATCGACTTTGAATTTGATTACAATTTCAATTGAAAGTCCTCATTGCGCGATGAAATGTAACGTTGATGAGGTTTTGCACGATCGTCTGTTTTTTTTTTTTTTTTTTACGAGACAATTGTTCCTGAAGATATTATGTAGGCAAATCATAGTCCAAAAACACGTATTGAGTCGATAAGTGCGCAAATGTGAAACAAGCACTGGATAGCTTAGCATCTATCTAAGAGAGATGAATACAGATATTGCGTATTCGACACTCATTTGTTCGCTCGGTGACTCGAAATACTCGAACATTGCTGAATACATTTGTCATGTAAGAGAAATGAATCACACGTAGAACGTTCATCGTCGTATAATCGTAAGAAAAATTTGACGGTATCTTTCAACGACCCAGACACAAACTTCTCTCTCTACGAATAATCCTCTTATCTCGATGTCACACTCTATGACGATATAATTTTTACGGGTATGTAAGTGGATCCCATCGATCAAATAACATCTGTTCGCGAGTATCTACTGTAACTGCTGCTGTTAGATGATTTGTGCGACAATGAGAATGTAAAAGTATCGAAAATGACTCGTGATTGTTCGCGAGAAAAGGCGACACAGACTGCCGAAGACATCGAAAAACCTTAGAACATAAAGATCGTTGATTCTATCTCTAATCATCATATCTGCGACGTTTGTCAATGAACCATACAAAAAGGCTAGCATCTCTTGATACATGGTTTTCATCATGTGGAAAGGGAAATACCAAAGAACAACAGCCGCAATGAGAATATCGATAATTTGAATGATAATGTTGTAGCGTCGTCAAAAATTATTCCACGATACGATGTCCGATGATGACGACAATTTTCATGATCTTTCGAGTTATTCAGCGTGCGATTATTTTATTCTGACGTTGGAAGAAACGCTCAACGATAATCATAACAATAATGACAGTAGTTACGACGATATCGCCACCGTGTGTGGCACCGATAGATCGAGCTGCTGCGACAGGATCTGGTGTTGGTGAAAGATAAGAATTGGGCAAATGAGATTTATGTGAGAAGGAAATAGATAGGTTCGAGAACGGCGAGTTGACAAAGATGCAGAATGCATGTGATGGACAATTCGAATTTCTAATTTTCTTAATAAACACAATTCGCTCAATACATAGAAACTATACTTGGTCGATGTAGTTTCGATGAGCAGTTTAAATATTGAGAGATTCTGAGCTTTGATAGAGAATTTGGTAGTGAGATGAGCATGGATTTCCAGAATATAACATTCGGCGTGTTAACGCGAGGGGGTCTTCGAGAACAATAAATACACGTTGGTCAATACGAGGGTCTTGACAAGGATCATATTTACGTGTTTCGTCCGTCTTAATTAAGCGGGGCTTTCATTGTGATTATATATATTCATTGTGACGAATAAGAATTCAGCAAAAAGATTGAGTCGGACGATTATTTGTTGAGTCAGGTCAAGATAGTCCTTAACATGTCGCGGTCGAGATAACAATGTCGGTTTGATCCAGCAGTTATAGATCACAACAGCGGTGTGAAGGGGCGGGGGTACTTCAAAAGGGGAGAGAAGCCCAGGATGTTGCACCGTCAACTCTCCGAGCGGGCGACACCTGAGGTAAGCGAATTGGCGGGTCTTTCCAAAGTTATTCGGCATGGCCGGAACATACTCTCCCGCCGTCAGCAAGTGATGCTGACGCCTGTTCAAATGTCGTGAGCTGGCCGTCGGTGGCGATGGTTCAAGAATGAGAAGAGGAACCGTCATCGAGGGAAGACTTCCGGTCGAAAGGAGCAAACGGGGGGCACCCACGATAATTTTTCATCAAAGTATAGATGGAGCTTGTGGAGCTCCACGCATCTTCTGTCGAGAATGAGTCCCTCAACTCCACTGAAGGAGGAGATGTTGGGTTCCCCCTAACAGGAGAAACAGAGGGTACCGGCTCTTCGACGAGCGGGGCATGAGCTCCATCAACCCACTGCATGAGGAAATGTAGGGCTCTCCCGCGTAGTAGGAAGAGAAAATGCCGTTCAGTCGGCCCGAGAGTTATGAGAGTGGACTATAATTTTTCGAGAGATGGTCAAAATCCTCGAGCTTGTCTGTGAGAGCACGAACAGTCAAAATTTGGATAAAGTGAGGGTCACTCGATGTTGTTGGTCGAGAGCTTGATATCCCGAAGACGAGAGTGTATGTGTACGCAATCACGAGATTCATCGTTGAGGTGCACGACAGTCAAAGTGCGAGCACGAGAAGGGTCATGAGCACAACGAGTCACGCGTTGCGTCGGGAGCTTCTCATCCCGAAGACGAGATTGCGCGTGTACGCGAGTACGAGATAAATCGTCGAGGTGCACGAGAATCAATGCACGAGCACGAGAAGGGCTATGTCGTGAACACAACGAGTGACGAGTTGCGTCGATAGCGCGATATCTTGAATACGAGAGTATGTGTGCACGAGCACGACATTAACCATTCAGGTGCACAAGAGTCCATGCGCGATCGCGAGAAGGGCATTGTCGTGAGCACAACGAGTCATGCGGTGCGTCGGGAGCTTCGTATTCCGAAGACGAGAGTGCGCGTGTACGCGAGTACGAGATAAATCGTCGAGGTGCGCGAGAATCAATGCACGAGCACGAGAAGGGCTCTGTCGTGAACACAACGAGTCACGAGTTGCGTCGATAGCGCGATATCTTTAATACGAGAGTATGTGTGCACGAGCACGACATTAACCGTTCAGCTGCACAAGAGTCCATGCGCGATCGTGAGAAGGGCATTGTCGTGAGCACAACGAGTCATGCGGTGCGTCGGGAGCTTCGTATTCCATAGACGAGAGTGCACGTGTGCGCGAGTATGAGATAAATCGTTGAGGTGCACGAGAATCAGTGCACGAGCATGAGAAGGGCTATGTCGTGAACACAACGAGTCACGAGGCGCGTCGAGAGCTTGATATCCCGAAGACGAGAGTGTATGCGTGCACGAGCACGAGATTCATCGCTGCCGGTGCACGAGAGTCGATGCATGAGCACGAGAAGGGCTATGTCGTGATCACAACGAGTTACAAGGCGTGTCGAGAGCTTTATATCCCGAAAACGAGAATGAGTGTATGCACGAGGACGAGGTTCATCGTTGAGGTGCACGAGAGTCGATGCACGAGCACGAGAAGGGCAATGTTGTGAGGACAACGAGTCACGCAGTGCGTCGGGAGCTTCGTTTTCCGAAGACGAGAGTGCGAGCTTTAAGCGAGCACAAGATTCATCGTTCAGGTGCATGAGAGTCGATTCGCGAGCGCGAGAATGCCAAAATCGTGAGCACAACAAGTCACAAGGCGCGTCGAGAGCGCGATGTCCCAAATACAAGAGTTTGTGTGCACGAGCACGAAATTAGTCGTTGAGACTAATGAGAGTCGAGAGGCGAGCACCAGAAGGCCAATGGCGTATCACAACGAGTCACGAGGCGCGTTGAGAGCGCGATATTTCAAATACGAGAGTGTGAGTGTGCACGAGCTCGAAATTACTCGTTGAGGTGTATGAGAATCGATGCACGAGCACGAGAAGGCCAATGTGATGATTATCTCGAGTCGTGAGGCGCGTCGAGAGCGCTATATCCCAAAAACAAGAGTCTGTGTGTGCCCGAGATCCAGCGTTCAATTGCGGAAGTTGCCCGCGCGCTGCCGTCACACATACGGTCCAGAGAACCCAGCCGATTACCCGCTATTCTTCTAATATTCCGTCCAATATCCCCCATTATCGATTACCGACTGCAGTCTACGCGGCATGGAATTGACTAAATTCTCTGTGACATTGTTCCGTGCTGATAGAGCATTCCACGTTGCGTGCACGTGGTCGCACAGAGCTTCGCGGGTGCGATCCTCGCCTGAACGCCATTCTCTTACCATCATGCCTTGTAAAACAAATGATTTAAAAACTTTTTAGATCATGTATTAATTAATAATACTCGGATTACTTTCGAACAAAAAACACTCTTTTCTACTTCAATGTTAAAATAAAAACGTACTCCACACGTTTTCGATGGGGTTCAAGTCCGGAGACTTGCTCGGCCAATTCAGCAGTCGCACCTCGGGATGACGCTCGAACCAGGCCATCGTTTCACGAGACGTGTGCACGGTGGAATTGTCGCGCATAAATATTATGGAGGGGTGTTCCTCAGCAGGAAATCTCACACGTGCACACGGAAGCATCACTTCCTCTAATATCTGGACATATTCTGCCGAATTCATCCTTGGGGGAATTTCGGTTATTTGCATAAGACCCGCAGCAGACATACATCCCCAGAAACCACACGTAATCCACCCGCTCCATTGTTTTTCAACCACATACGTCGGATTTAACGCATATTGTCGTCCTCGTGGCCGATACACGTGCTTCCGAGAGTCATCCGATGATTTGAAGACCTAACATAATTACATAAAAATTTCTCTTTCTATCGTATACTTACTTCCTTTCACCGACTTTCAATATTTTATATTTCCCAATGCATCTAGCATTCCTTTTATTATTTCTTAAATCGACTTACATTGAATTACATTGAACGTACATTCAACTTGGCTTATATATTTGTGACCACATTTATTTATCATATATATTAGGAAACATTAGAATTAAATGCAACTTGCGAAGAAAGTACGCATTTTTTGTAGAGCATCGATGTTTGCAGAACGAATCGTAAGTCGAGAGAGCCGATGGCACTCAAGACTGAAGACGAGCTATGCAAACATCGCGCGAGACTAAATCGCCTGCTTCTTCCCCTTAGATGCATCCGACATTTTGTACAACGAATGTATTAAGAACGAGTTAAACACAGGCACAACACGAGCACACTTACGCGGATGAAAGTGAAGATACAATCCTTCGACCGTCTCCTTAGATTTTTATACGACCCGTCATGAAAACGCTATCTTTAATACAGTCATTCACCGTAGTCAATACTCATTGTACAGTTTATTTCACTGTCACAAGAGTATTTTTCCTGTTCTCAGAGTTTGTTGTATACTCACCGCCCATTTTTTTCCCTTGGGACAAGAATTTTTTTCCGTGTGACAATTTTTCTTCCCTATTTACTTGCCCAGTCCAAAAAAATATACTTTCATCATGCTTCACATGCCAAAACAACCTCTTTCCAATGCACGCGTTGTAGAAAATGTTGGTAGTGAATTTTTTTAAATAAGTTTCAATTTATAAGGTCTTAGATTTTTCAGGTCATAAGTTCTTTATATGTTTATTTACCGTGGACTTATTTTTTGTAATAGTTCGCGTAACAAATTTTTACTTTTTAAATTTATTATTGACGATTTCACTTCTCTTTGAAAGAATGTATTTATATGCAAAATGTTGACTGGTCATTTATAAAACGTATGGTAATGACAGAAACTATGGAAAAGTTAAGCCGGTTTTCTACTCATACTATTGTAAGAGCGCAATTTTCAAATCTATATTTGTCGGCTGTGAGATGAATATACATTTCTTGTAATGACATTTAACAAACTTTCAAGTACCACAGCATTTATGTCATCATTTTCTACGAGTGAACCTCAAAGCATTATTTGATATAAAAAAAGAATAAGGTGTTCAATTCAGACAAAATATTTATGTGACGAGCTTATGCAATCAAAGACTTCTTGTTTCTTCCATTCTCTAGTGCTTGCAGGCATATTGCCAACTATATTTGGTCCTGGTTAGTAGCCAGTCCCCCCCATGCGATGATATATGATAATATATAAATTTATATGATATACAAATTTCAATTTTTCTGTGTCACAACGAAAAATGTAAGTATTTGATAAAGCAGTGATTCACCAAAAATTTGGGTCCTGAAAAAAAAAAATAATAGCCGCGCAGGCCATTTAAATTTATTTTTTTATTTTTTAGCTGAAATTTGTGGTATAGAAATTCCGATTTTACATTTTTGCGGCAAAGGATGTTGGCACGTTGAAAAAAAACGTTTTTCCAAAAGTTGGTACGTTTAAAAACAATTGAGGGGTCTCGAAGTTACTTTTCATATGAATCATTATGATATTAGTTCATTAGTTTAGCTGAGGTATAAACAAATAACGCGTTCCAGAATATATTTTTTTAATTTTCATTGATACGTTATCTATACGTTATTGATATGTGATATAATAGAATTGCCTTAACAGGGAGCGCAGTGGCGCAGTGGGTGAGGCTGCTGGGCTTGCACGCAGCGGACTCGAGTTCGATCCCCACGGCCGACACCAATAGAAATTTTTCAACGTGTTTAATCTGCAATCCCAGTGGAAGGTTTTCTGCAGTTTTCCTCCGTTCTCGGCGAATGCGATACAGGGTGAGGATAAGGATAGAAAGTGATACGGTTGCAGACGTATGATCGCGAGGAAGGTGGTGATAAAAATGGGCGAGAAATGGCGGTAGATGGTCGGTAGAAATACGAATCACCACCCTTGTAAAGACCCCCTGGGTGGGTCTTTACATTTGCAAGTAAAACTCGACATTATTATAAGAATTGCGTTGAGAGGAGGTGAAAAACCCACGAAATTCGATGACGTAATTTATGGATGCTCCTTCTTCTGTAAATGCGAAATTTTTTCTTTATAAGAATCTTCCAAGTAATTTAATTTAAAAGATTAAAGAAAAAATATAACCTGAGCAACGCCGCTATTTCTGCTAGTATTCTATATTCTAGTTTTATATTTAAAAAGTTATTATAATTTTCTGAAAAATTTATGCCATATTTATTAGAATACATAATATTTCCTATCGTATTTTTTAAATTGTTTCCACTGTTTGAAATCGGTTACATCATGATTTTTAACAAAATTCATCATGATAATTAAACAAAAAAATGTTGAAACGTTGCCTGCGAGACTTGTTACTTTTTGTACAAGGACCGAAATTGTTGTAGAACTATTTCATTGGGTATCAACATTTTTTGTTACAACAGCGAATAATCGACATTTCTATATTATGAATTTTAACCAGAATTGATTACCAGAATAAAAAAATCGCTTGCACAACCTCTAACTTTTTTTTGTAGCACCCAAATTTTTGGAGACTCACTTTTTATAAAGTAGTGATATATCTTGTCGTGACACCAAAAAATCTAAACATCTATATCATGATTTTCAGCCTGAATTGAAAAATGAAAAAGTTCAATGTCGCCTGCGCGGGCATAATTTTTTTTTTTACTCACCCAAATTTTGGCGGAACTACTGCTTCATCAGGTACTGATATTTTTTTATGAAAAACAGAAAAATCGAAATTTTTAAATCGTGATTGTCAGCCACGATAAAAAAAAAAATTTATGTAACGTCCTGGGTCGAAATACCCACCTAAATTTGAAAATTTTCATATACGTTCTTTTAATTAAGAGGCGCGGCAGAGCCTCGAGACAAGTACATTTCCTCCTATACCGACATGTCGAGAGGTACTACAGCCTCTTATACGCCACACATCGAGCTTATACACGGGAGTATATCTATATAACGAAACTTATTTTTCTAATTATCAATTAATTATACAGACTTCGGCAATGATATTAATACGAATATTTTTTATTTTTTTTTCTCTTTCGATTGGTACCCAAATGAATGCTGTAGCTATTGACATATGGGAGATATCGCATTTTATTTTTTATTTTCGACGTACAACGATCATCATTTTTTCGCTCCGCAAATTTTTCGCTCCGCAAATTTTTCGCTCCACTAATTTTTCGCACCACCAACATAACTACACTAACCGTCTTCAGTCCCGTGTCACGCTGAAAGGCCGAAAAGACGCGATACCGGCGCATCTTGAAAAAATATTTATTTCTAGATAAATATTTTTTTCATTCAATGTGGTTCTGTGTTAAAAAAGAAAAGTTTCGTCCAGGCTGATCGCACCATAATTTTTGGTGTCTAAGTTAATCGCGTCATAAATTTTTGGCGTCCAGGTCGATCGCTCCATATTTCTTCGTGTCTAGAGGTCAATCGCGTCGTAGTTTTTGGTGTCTAGGTCAATCGCGTCATAGTTATTGGAATCCAGGTTGATGGCACATTAGTTCTTGGCGTTCAGGTCGATCGCGTCATAGTTCTTGGCGTTCAGGTCGATCGCACCATTGTTCTTCGTGTCCAGGTCGATCGCACCATAGTTCTTGGCGTCCAGGTCGATCGCGTCATAGTTCTTGGCGTCCAGGTTGACCAAGCCATAGTTATTGGTGCCTAAGTCAATCGCGTCATACTTCTAGGGGTCCAGGTCGATCACGCAATAGTTCTTGGTGTCAAGATTAATCGCGCCATAGTTCTTGGCGTCCAGGTCGATCGTGCCATAGTTCTTGGCGTCCAGGTCGATCGCACCATAGTTCTTCGCGTCCAGGTCGATCGCGTCATAGTTCTTGGCGTCCAGGTCGATCGCACCATAGTTCTTCGCGTCCAGGTCGATCGCATCGTAGTTTTTGGCGTCCAGGTTGATCGCGCGGTAGTTATTGGCGTTCAGGTTGACCAAGCCATAGTTATTGGTGCCCAAGTCAATCGCGTCATAGTTCTTGGCGTCCAGGTCGATCGTGCCATAGTTCTTGATGTCTAGGTTAATCGCGTCATAGTTCTTGGTGTCTAGGTCAATCACGTCATAGTTTTTAGCATCCAGGTTGATCGCGCGTTACTTCTTGGCGTCCAGCTTGATCGCACCATAGTGCTTGGCGTCCGGGTCTTACGCGCCATTTATATGCGTAATGCCTTGCCGTTGACCTGGAACTTAAGAACTACAGAGCGCGAGGCCTGGACAGCGTAAAACGCATTCCCATCAACTTGGAACTCGAGAACAATCGAGCGGTAGACCTGGACGGTGGAAAACGCAATCCCGTTGACCTGGAACTCAAGAACTACGAAGCGTGAGACCTGGATGACGGAAAACTCATTCCCGTCGACCTGGTTCTCAAGAACAACGGAGCGCAGAGCCTGGACGGCAAATAACGCCTTCCCGACTACCTGGTGCTCAAAGATTACGAAGCGCGGGGCCATTCCAGGACGGTAGGTGACGGATGCCCGTCGACCTGTGCTCAGGAACTACCGAAAGTGATACCTGGACGGCAGGAAAAAAGATCCCATGACCTGGGGATCTGGTGCTACGGAGCGCACCACCACATGTCCATCGGGAGCAAAACATAAAAATAATCAAACGTAAAAATTAATGAAAAAATGATAACTCTGGGTGACGAATGATGTTCCGGAGGATCTGTTTATTGCGAATTTGTACTCGTCTAATCGATTACAAATAATTGATTGAATATATTACTTTCATAATTTATAATTAAACGTTGTTCAATTACAATTTTAATTTGTAATTAAATTCTTGTCGATTTCAAATTACATTTATAATTTGTAGTTACACAGAAGTTTAATTACAAATTACATTTGTAATTTGAAATTAAAAGAAGTGCAATTAGAAATTTTATTTGTAATGGGTAATTGAAAAGAGTGAAAATTTTAATTACAGATTATATTTCTAATTTTTAATTACAAAATGTTCAATTACAGATCACATTTGTAATAGTCCATTGAAAAAAGTTTAATCTCAAATTACATTTGTGATTTGTAAGTAAACAAAGTTTAATTACAATTTCACAACTCGGTTCGGTACAGACAATTCAAATTTCAAAGGACCTGCGCATACGGACAACATGCTTCATTTTTCTGTACCAATTCGGTTATAGACTGCGTTTGTCTGGATCAAATCGCTTCATGGGATTTTTTTTTGTAGTGCAATGATTTGTCGAATTTTCCCTTGTTCAGTTGACTATGATGGCTTTTATGAGTAGAATTACGTGGGTCGCGGTCGGGTTGAGTCTGCGTTTCATTGATATCTTACAAACGAAGCTCTAATATTCCATCGCGAAAAAAAAGATAGTGTTCGATACTATGAACCGACTATAGAAAAGCAATGCTTATGATTTTTATAACTCAGCGATGGTGCTTTGTATCAAGAATCGAAACTCAAAGATGTTTGAATGGATCATGCGAGCACTTTCAAGAATAGGGAGACCTCATTGATAGGATTTTGTACGCATAGAATATTTTGGAGTTCGCTAAACTTGCTAACGATCTAATAAAAAAAAAATGCAAATGATAATTCGTGTGCTAGGTGCTAGATTGGGGCTTCTGAAGTTGTGAAATAATGAAACCATTCCATAATTGTACGAAATGTTTTGGCAAGACAATTTATGCCGTCAAAAATTGTTCAATTCTACCCTGAGCATAGTAGTCGCCATTCAAAGCTTTTACATAGAAGTTACATCGTAAATATATGTCGACATATATAATGCTTTGCAAAAAGAAACCAAATCCCACCAAAAACACCATGAATGGTGTATAAAAACTTGAGACAAGTACATTTCCTTGCGTCGTTTTGTTTATGCATACAAAAAGATGTCAAACCCAAATATTTGACAAATAACCCTTTACAAAAAGATGTCAAACACAAAAAGTTGTCAAATAAATTCAAATAATCTAAGTCACAGTTGCCAAGTACATCAAGCATTTTCATTGTTTACATTTTTATTAACCGTTTATAAGTAAGTAACAACGCTCGAAAACGTATTGAAACGGACTTAAGGACTTAATCTAAAAATTTAATGTTTGAAAGATTTTATTGAAAAAAAATTCGCATTGAAAAAAAAAATCCGAACGAAGTACTTGGCGAGTTCGTAACAGGTAGTCTGTACAGTCATTTTACATAACTCGCCAAGTACTTCGTTCGGATTTTTTTTTTCAATGCGAATTTTTTTTCAATAAAATCTTTCAAACATTAAATTTTTAGATTAAGTCCTTAAGTCCGTTTCAATACGTTTTCGAGCGTTGTTACTTACTTATAAACGGTTAATAAAAATGTAAACAATGAAAATGCTTGATGTACTTGGCAACTGTGACTTAGATTATTTGAATTTATTTGACAACTTTTTGTGTTTGACATCTTTTTGTAAAGGGTTATTTGTCAAATATTTGGGTTTGACATCTTTTTGTATGCATAAACAAAACGACGCAAGGAAATGTACTTGTCTCAAGTTTTTATACACCATTCATGGTGTTTTTGGTGGGATACTTCAATTACAAGAAAACATGAACGACCAGAGGTGATCCCTATTGCCGGAGTTCACCGCCTAACGCACAAAAACTTTAATCTTTTACGAACGAGGCTCGTCACGGGGGAAGGCGCGTGAGTGACGAACCGGCGTATGTCGCACGTTATCACCAAGCTCCCGCAGATGCGGGAAGTTAGTGAAAATCAACGCCTTGCTAGCTCGTACACGATAGCCGCGCTTATCGCCTAGGGACGAGCCTCAACATAAACAACAAGCTTCTTCGTGAGTATCGGTATCCCTGCACTGGCAGTAGTCAGAAATCAGTCTGGACAATGTCGATTACACGAAGCTGACATGAAATCGCCAGCCATAATAACTGGAAATCCGTCTGGCGATTGTCGTCAGCAGGATGTCGAGGTGTGAGAGAAACTCTTCCCTCACGCGCTGACATCTCCCACCTTATGCGACAATAGAATAAGGGCCTATATAATGACCAGCAAGAAGTCCGTCAGTCAGTCTATAAGTCAGTCAGTGAGGAGTAGAGAGTAATCAACAGTTAAGAGTCAGAGTACTGTCGAACAGGTTAACGAAGAACCATCGGAAAAACCGGCGGGTCTACCTCGGGGACCCGACCGCGTGTAAAGCAGCTTAAAACTTAAAAATTGTAAAAATTGTGAAAACTTCTTGTCCGATTTCCCCAACGGGGTTGGTCAAGGACTATTTTAACAAACGCCGAAATTTACTTGTTGAAATTAAAAAGTGATTCGACAAGCTCATTTAAATAACCCGCTACGCCTACATCCGCTCATCCAACGAGGATAGATTCGGCCGGTAAATACGGGAAAGTAATTGATAAAACGTACGAACATACTTCAAGTTGTTCAGTTTCGATTGGGACACCCACCAAAACTCACGTGTTCCCAACGCCTCTTCCCAACTACAGTTCTGTGCACCAGATGCACGTTCTCTAGTAGTTTCCTCTCATACTCTTTAACTACAGTGCTGTGCGCTAGATGCACACGCTTACGTAGTTACTACTCTCTAACTACAGCATAGTGCGCTAGATGCACATGCTCACGTAGTTACTTTTCTAACTCTCTCTCTAACTACAGCATAGTGCGCTAGATGCACATGCTCACGTAGTTACTTTTCTACCTCTCTCTCTAACTACAGCATAGTGCGCTAGATGCACATGCTCACGTAGTTACTTTTCTAACTCTCTCTCTCTAACTACAGCATAGTGCGCTAGATGCACATGCTCACGTAGTTACTTTTCTAACTCTCTCTAACTACAGCATAGTGCGCTAGATGCACATGCTCAAGTAGTTACTTTTCTAACTCTCTCTCTAACTACAGCACTGTGCGCTAGATGCACGTGCCTGAGTAGTTACTTTTCTCACTCTCTCTAACTACAGCATAGTGCGCTAGATGCACATGCTCACGTAGTTACTTATTCCTCTCTCCGGGTACAGCCCTGTGCGCCAGACGCACGCTCTGTACTCTAACCAGCCAACCACAACTCCGTGCGCTAGACGCACGCACTGTGGTGGAGGTTTCAACCCTATCGTGTGGGAGTCCCACCCAAAAATAGGACACACTCGGAGGATAACTTTTTCATTCAGACTTTTACGAGCAAACGCCGAAGCGGTAAATACGAAAATAATAACGACTCGCTCCAGGGAAGAATTGTTTAATGTACGAGCACAGCAACAACAATTCGAGCGACACCTCAACCGACAACGTCGTCTTCATCAACTAAACACCCGCTACGCCCAAACAAAAATCACCTAACAAAAACCACGGTAAAACACCACGTTTTACCAAAGGAAGCAAGAAAAATCTACGTTTCACGTAAGTAGCGTCACACGATCACCGCACTCTTGCCTCTATCCCCGACCGGCGCATTCCGGTCCCAACAAGAGGCACCCTTATTTCTATATATACCCTATCGTTCTCACCCAGGACGTAACATATAAAAAAGTCATTTGAGCGACCTCGAAATTTTTTTTTTTAATCTCAAATTTTGGGAAAGTTACTTTTTTGACAAGTACTAACAGCTATCAAACCCAATCGAAAAAAAATATCGATTTTATTCGCATCACCGTAATAATTACATACATTAATTTTCCGACTGATGTTCACCCCTATAGGATTCTCGCGAACCCACCCCTGAGTAACCCTCCATTTTAGCCCAGTCAAATTAGACCAAAATTGGGTCTGACACGGAATAAATTGAAAGTAGCAATGTTCCTTTGCGAATCGTTGGGGGGAGTCACCTGTAGTCTACATTTAGGTTTTCGGGAATCACGGCCGCTAGCTGCAGCCGTCATATTAAATATAAGAGTGAACTTTTATTTATTTAATAACTCGTTCATTTTCAATTTCACACGAAAAATGGTAATGACTAAAGTGGTTTGGAATTTCATTTGCTACAATTTTGATCCTCATTATTGTTTCCCAAGGATCGATATTTGTCCACATAGGGAAAAAATATAACAATCGAAGTTGAAGCTAATTCAATTTTCAAGAATTTCGTATGTGATCGTTTATACGATAAAATCAATAATAAACGAGGTAATACAATATTTAGATTCACCCCCACATCTTTTCCGGTCAACATAAAACAATATCGATCCCAGCGAAACAACAATAAGGACCAAAGTTGTAGCAAATTCAATTTCCAACAACTTAGTTAATTATCGTTTATACGTTTCAATCAATAATGAATGACATATAAAATAATTTAATAACACTTCTTATTTTGGCTCTCAATCGGAAAATATCGATCCTACTGAAGAAAAGATAAGAACCAAAGTTGTATCAAATTCAAATTGCTGAAACTTTGGTCAATATTGTTTTTCTCCTAGGACCGTTTTTTTTTTTTTAATTTGGACCCAAGAAGAGGTGGGGGTGAACCGAAATTTTGTATTATCTCCTATATTATTGATGTTTTCGCATAAAGGATAAGAAACGAAATTGTTGAAAATTGAATTTGATGGTTCTAATCTTATTTTCCCTAGGATCGATAATTTTCGATGGAGACTCCAAAGAGGGAGTGAATTATTATCTCGTTTATTATTAATTTTGAAGAATGAACAAAAACTAACTAACTTGTTGAAATTGGAATTTACAACAATTTCGTTTCTTATCGTTTATACGATTCAATCAATCATAAACGCGACACCGCAATATTTTGGTTCACTACCACCTCTTTTCGGGTCGACATAAACAAATATCGATCCTACGGAAAAGAAGACAAGAACCAAAGATGTAGCAAATTTAATTTTCAACAATTTTGTTTCTCATCGTTTGTACGAAAATTCAGTAATATACGAGATAATACAATATGTAGGTTCACCCCCCCCCCCCCACCTCTTTTCGGGTCTAAATAATAAAATATCGATCCTAGGGAAAAAACAATAAAGACCAAAGTTTTAGCAAATATAATTTTCGATTACCGGAAACCAAAATGTAGACTGCCAGTGACCCTCCCCCCGAAGGGAAATTGCTACTTGCCATTTATTCCCCGTCCAATCCTAATTGGACTGGGGTATATTAATTTTATTATTTACGTTTCGTAAAGAATTTACTACATAAAATAATTTTCTGACTAATGTCCACCCATATAACGTGATCGCTAACCCACCCCTCAGCAACTCTTCATTTTGATTTTAAAATTTAAAAATATTTATTGACTAGCTTGTATTTAACTTACTATCTCCTAATTATATGACAGAATTGCATCAAATAATATAATAACAGAAGTAATTAAAAATAATAAACAAAAAATGTATTCGACATTTCCTCACTCCGCATATTCTCAACAGCCGCTTTTTGTCATCGAATTTGTTCGGTCCGTTGTGATCATATTAAGCGTATTGTACTATATATTCTTTCGTCAACGAATGTTCTCAAATTCAGGCACATAGCTTTTAATCATTTTACTCACGTTTATATTAATATGAGAATATGGGATACTAATCTATAATGTTAATCTAACCTTTTCATCGGACCATATAACACACGCCCATTCGGCATTCCAATCCAAATGTTGTTGAGCAAACGCCATTCTCGCATTGCGGTGCTCATTCGTGAGAGGTGTTTTTTTCTGAGGCCGGTGTGCTGTGATATTAAAATTTTTGAGGCGTCGGCTAACAGTTCTGTTCGAAATTCGCAGACCCGTTTCCTACAGAATTTTACGCCTGGTAGTAAACGGGGTCCTCGTTACCGCATCTCGTACAGCCTCGTCTTGCTCCGGGGTGGTTTTTTTTTGGACGCTTATTATTTTTACGATGGCCCGCCAGCGCGCCATCACCACCTTCTTGGTGTTTTCTTATCCATAGACGGACAGTTTTAATATTGCACCTGATATGTCGCTGTATTTCAGTGGCTGAATGACCGCTCTCCCACAGGCCAACTATACGCCCACGGACTTGGCAATTATAGTTGGCATAGATGTGCCTTTCTTCCGGGACGGGCGGTCCATCAGCCGGTTCCGGAGAATCGGGAGCTTCGAGATCGGGTTCGTTATTTTCTTCGTTATCAAGCACGTCGTCAGGATCGACGGCTAACTCGGGAGATGGAGGAAACTCCATTCTCAAAAATAAAATCACGAGAATCACGAGGATCACGAAATTTGTGTCCAACGTAACGAAATCGCACGTCGCGTATCGCGAAAATCACGATGAATGTACGAAAATCGTGCACAGTATTAAAAACAACGAGTGATGTAACAAGAATCACGCACACAAGATAATGACGAAAATTGGCAAGAAAATCCGGAGAATGAACCAGTGCAGAAATGTCAACGAGATTACGATTTCACTGACGGATAGCGACCAATTATTCTCGTTTCTTTATTTCCATGACGTGTTATGACAACGAACGCCGTTCTTTTCTTTTTCGATCATACCTTTTTTCCAATGCTTGCTACATGACTCGGTATAATGTGAATGAAAATGGATTTGCATCCTTCTCCCGAGGTGGACATCGAGCCATAACGTGCTCGATAACGATCTACATATGAAGCCCAATATCGAGGTTCGCGATTTTCCTCAGTCAGCTGATGCTCCACCTGTCCTGGCCAAAGGGCTCATATCGATGGTTAAATTCCATAGGGGCGTATAAGCTATGATTATACATAACCGATACACTCCTTTGGCTTTAGTCCATCAATATATGTCATGCTTCATGTTACCTTAGCCACCCCTTTTTTTTCCTTCGAAAAAATTATTCAGTATGGGCATTTCGGAGGACTATGTATCCATGACGTTCCACCAACATTTCATCCCCCCACTATCGTTGGTTGTCGAGATACTGATTAATGAATTCTCAATGTCGTAAAAATCATAACTCCGTAACTGCTGCTCGGATTAAAACGTTTAACTAAAAAAAGGTTATTTTTCCTAAAAACTCTTCAGACTATTATAAATTGGTATACTATTTGATAAGTTTATAATTATTAAATTTTAAGAATACATTCCTTTTCTTTTGCAGCAGCCATGTGCTCCAGCGTTACTGCATGCGCCAGTAACGCAAGTAACGACAGCAAAAGGACAGAACTCACAGTTTTTTGACCGGGGAAATAGGCAGGGAAAAAAACCAACATGTTTGGCAGAAAATGTTAATCACGAGTTGCAGAAAAATCAGTTATATGATCACGATATATTACTAATATATTATTTCTTATTCATTTCACTTATTACTTCTCGGTACAATCAGAAAAATAGTGATTTATTGACAATATATATGAATCATATGAATTTAAATGAAACATTATCCAACGTAAATTGTTCTAGTAATTTTTGGCAAAAATCTGTTTTTGACATTTTGAACAAGCAACATCCGTTGCTCGTGAATTCGACTGTCGCCAAACTCGTCCGTCGAGGCAAATGGACGTAAAAAATTTAACGCAATTTCTTACAATAATTATTATTATCTTTTACTATTTTTACCGTACTTTTTTAAACAATTATTATTATTTATTGGCACTTACCACTGTGTGTAGAGTGAGAAACGAAAGTTATTTTTATCACGCAATAATGTAGCTGACATGAGCTGCGTATATCGTACCACGTGGTGGTCGACAGAAATCAGCTTCGTATGTAGCGAACGGATGCATGCGACGTAGCCGGGAGAGAGAGAGAGAGAGCGAGAAAGAGAGAGAGAGAGAGAGAGAGAGAGAGAGGGAGAGAGAGAAAAACAGCGTAAATGTACACCGCTGTCGTTAGAGTCAGAGAACCGGGGAAGGTCGTTTCTCGTTAATTTGATGCTCGTCAAGTTCGTTCGTCGATCTACATCGACGAGTGTTGTATTAGAAACGATTTGCGCCAAACTAATAACGAAGAGCCGATACGGTGGGATTTATAGGACGAGCTGCGCAAGTTTTGTCATGAATGACCTCAAACTTGATGACAACTTTTCAGAGTAACGGTTAAAAGAAATAACAAACGGCACACTGCATATTGTGAGATGAAATTAGATTTCGGTGAACATTTATTGAAAGAGAAGTAAGAAAAAAATGCAATGAACAAACAAATATGAATGAACTAAAACAAAATAGTATTTTGTGCACCTATGGCGTCAATTGGGCTATATTAGACGGAGTATGGAGTTTTCAGTACGAGTCAGAGGCGAGCTAGCACGAGTCGAAGGCGAGTGCATCTGCGAGCCGAAGTACTACAAACACACTTGGTGAAAAAGCCCAATTAGCCCTTCGTGAACACCATATTTTTTGTAACACATGCATTATGACTGCGTTCAAAAGGCCAAAAGGAAGACTTGATGGCCCGCTTATTTAAAAAAATGACACTTTAGGCCCGCTTCACGGCTCTAAAAACGCAAAAATCGTGCATGTGTTACAAAAAATATGATATGTCCCCCCAACTGGCTTAATTGGAAGGCTTAGTCTCAAGGAGCAGCTGTAGCTGCGTCTTGCGCACGCGCTTCATTTTTGTAGGGACGACAATATCCGTACACTGTCCTCGCAATTCTACCTCATTCGAGTCTGGATATGGAATCTGCAAGTGACGCGAGACAACAGATGATGTGCTCATAGTTTGAAACTTCAGACTAATAGACGCGACAGCGTCTCGTTTGAAAACAACGAAAAGTTGAAACCCGTCCACGAATATTTGTAACGGATAATTTTTTTTTTCTTTTCGAATTCTATGACCTCGAGGTCCAGCTATATCGGATTTTGCTTCATTATCACAATTTTGGGATGAATAATTTTCTTCTAAAAGTCTTGAGGTGGATACGATGTCGAAAAATGACAATTTTACCCAAGTGTGTGAAAATAAAGTTTCGCTCCGATTCTGTAAATCATCCCCTAATGTCAAATGATTCTGTTCGAAACGACCTATTCGACTCGTCAGATAATTTTCGCTTGCCGTAAGCTCATAAATACTTTCGAGCCGCGGGACAACTTTTTTGAACCTGTCTACACATGCATGTCATGGAAATATATGTTTTTAATACTATAGCCTTAGAGACCGGCTTTATCGGATTGTGATGCATTACTCCACTTTTCTCGTGAATATATTATGTCCTTTAAAAGTTTTAAGATAGACACGGTGCCGAGATATAATGTTTTTGTCCAAGTATGGGAAACGTGTTTTTTACTCCGATTCCTAAAATCGTCCCCTAACCTCAGATAATTTTACTCCAAATGACCTAATGGACATGCGGTGTTTTTCGCTAACGATATTCTCAAAAATATCGTCAAAACTCGCAACAACTTTTATTAACCTATCCAAGCATCCGTGTAATGAAAAGAATAACCTGAAAAACCATCGCATAAAGTTAGGGACCGGCAATTTCAAGTTTTGAATCATAACTCCGCTTTTTTTTTGTCAATTATGAAAGTATCGGGGTGGAGATGCTGTCGAGAAATAATAATTTTGCCCAAAAATGGGATAATTGTTTGTTACTGGGATTTTGGAAATGATCCCCTAATCTGGAATAATTCTTTTCCAAATGACCTATTTAACTCGACGCATACTTTCTGTTAGCCAGCCAACCAAAAAATACAGTGACTCTCAGTCCAATTAATTCAAATGTGTTCACGCATTCATGTCATGGAGAAAGTGTAACTAGAGAAATCGCATCACGTTACGGACCATCCCTGTCGGATTTCGAATCGGTATCTCATTTTTCATAGGAATGCTTTTTATACAAAAGTTTTCAGTTAAAAATGATGAGGAGAAATGATAATTTCAACCGAGTATGGGAAACAATTTTTTTGCTCCGAATCTGGAAATCATTATTAATACTGAGCTAATTTTATTCGAAATGACCGATTCGACGTGCCGAACACTTTTCGCTTGCTGGATGTTCGAATATTGCTGGAACTTCAGAACGGTGTTCAACCATTTCGGATTTGGAATCAATACCTCATTTTAAATACGAATGCTATTTTTATAAAAATTTTCAGATGAATACGACTAGGCGAAATTATAATTTCAACCAAGTATGGAAAAAGAAATATTGCTCCGATTCTGGAAATCATCCCTTAAACTCAGATATATAAATTCAAAATGACCGATTCGACTTGGCAAACACCTTTCGCTTGCCAAAAGCTCATAAAAACCTTCAAAAATGACTCCAAGTTCATGGAATATCTCGACTCATGAACGATATGGAGTATTATGTATTATTCCAGTTCTACAGCCGTAAAAAAAAAAAAAAACTATGTCGGATAATGAAGCATTATTCAACGTTTCTCATAGACACGTATCGTATAAAAGACTTCAGATGAATACGACGCCGAGCAATAATATTTGCGCCCAAGTATGGGATAATTTTTTTTTACTCCGATTTTGGAAATGTTCCCCTAATCTCGAATAATTATTTTCCAAGTGACCTGTTTACCTTTCGCTTGCGGGAGGCTTAAAAATGACTCCAAATTCATTGAATATGTCGACTCATGTATGAAATGGAGTATTATGAATTATTCCAATTCTACAGCCGTAGAAAAAAAGCCATGTCGGATAATGAAGCATTATTCAACTTTTCTCATAAGCACATATCCTATAATACTCTTTAAGTGGATACGACGATGAAAAAAAATGATTGAGCCCCAGTATAAAAAATCATGTTTTACTCCGGTTTTGAAAATGATCCGCTGATCTCGAATAATCATTTTCCACGTGTCCACTTGACCTTTCGCTTGCCGGAAGCTCCAAAACAACTTAAAAAATGACCCCAAATTCTTTGACTATGTCGACTCATGAATGAAATGGAGTATAGTGTATTTTTTCGGATCGGTAGCCGTAGAAAAAAAGCTATGTCGAACAATAAAGCATCATTCCACTTTCCTCATGAATACATATCCTATAAAAGTCTTCAAATCGATTCGAAGCTAAGAAATAATATTTTTGCCCAAGTATGGGAAAATTAAATTTTTGTTCCGATTTTGGAAATGATCCCCTGATCTCGATTAATTATTTTCCGAGAGACCTGTTTTGGAAACGCCTGTTCTATGAAAATTATCGGTTCAATGTTATGAGGTGAAATTATAATTTTCACCAAGTATGGGAAAATAAATTTTCGCTGCGATTCTGTGAATCATCCCTTGATCTCAGATATAAAAGCTCAAAATGACTGATTCAACTTGGCTAACACCTTTCGCTTGCCGAAAGCTCAAAAATGATTCCAAATTCATTGAATATGTCGACTCATGAATTAAATGGAGCATTGCGTATTCTTTCAATGCTATAGCCGTAGAAAGAAAAGCTATGTCGGACAATAAAGCATTATTCCACGTTTCTCAAAAATATATATCCTATAAAAGTCTTCAGGTGGATGCGATGCCGAGAAGTAATATTTTTGCGCAAGTATGGGAAAATTATTTTTCACTTTGATTTTGAAAACGATCCCCGAATCTCGAATAAATTTTTCCGTAGCGACCTATTTCACTCGCCACAAGCTTCCCGCTAGCCAGCAAACCAAAAAAACACAGCGAAACTCGCGTCAACTTTTTTAAATCTTTCCATGAATTTCAGTCATGGAAAATTCGTGTCCACAGATTACGCCAGCACGTTAGGGACCCTCCCTTATGGATTTCGATTCGATAATCTATTTTCTATATAAACGCTTTTTCCATGGTAATTTTCAGTTCAATGTTTTGTGGTGAAATAATAATTTTCACCAAGTATGGGAATTATTATCTCAAAAATACATATCCTATAAAAGTCATCAGATGGATACGACGAGAAATAATATTTTTGCCCAAGTATGGGAAAATTAAATTTTTGTTCCGATTTTGGAAATGATCCCCTGATCTCGATTAATTATTTTCCGAGAGACCTGTTTTGGAAACGCCTGTTCTATGAAAATTATCGGTTCAATGTTATGAGGTGAAATTATAATTTTCACCAAGTATGGGAAAATAAATTTTCGCTGCGATTCTGTGAATCATCCCTTGATCTCAGATATAAAAGCTCAAAATGACTGATTCAACTTGGCTAACACCTTTCGCTTGCCGAAAGCTCAAAAATGATTCCAAATTCATTGAATATGTCGACTCATGAATTAAATGGAGCATTGCGTATTCTTTCAATGCTATAGCCGTAGAAAGAAAAGCTATGTCGGACAATAAAGCATTATTCCACGTTTCTCAAAAATATATATCCTATAAAAGTCTTCAGGTGGATGCGATGCCGAGAAGTAATATTTTTGCGCAAGTATGGGAAAATTATTTTTCACTTTGATTTTGAAAACGATCCCCGAATCTCGAATAAATTTTTCCGTAGCGACCTATTTCACTCGCCGCAAGCTTCCCGCTAGCCAGCAAACCAAAAAAACACAGCGAAACTCGCGTCAACTTTTTTAAATCTTTCCATGAATTTCAGTCATGGAAAATTCGTGTCCACAGATTACGCCAGCACGTTAGGGACCCTCCCTTATGGATTTCGATTCGATAATCTATTTTCTATATAAACGCTTTTTCCATGGAAATTTTCAGTTCAATGTTTTGTGGTGAAATAATAATTTTCACCAAGTATGGGAATTATTATCTCAAAAATACATATCCTATAAAAGTCATCAGATGGATACGACGAGAAATAATATTTTTGCCCAAGTATGGGAAAATTAAATTTTTGTTCCAATTTTGGAAATGATCCCCTGATCTCGATTAATTATTTTCCGAGAGACCTGTTTTGGAAACGCCTGTTCTATGAAAATTATCGGTTCAATGTTATGAGGTGAAATTATAATTTTCACCAAGTATGGGAAAATAAATTTTCGCTGCGATTCTGTGAATCATCCCTTGATCTCAGATATAAAAGCTCAAAATGACTGATTCAACTTGGCTAACACCTTTCGCTTGCCGAAAGCTCAAAAATGATTCCAAATTCATTGAATATGTCGACTCATGAATTAAATGGAGCATTGCGTATTCTTTCAATGCTATAGCCGTAGAAAGAAAAGCTATGTCGGACAATAAAGCATTATTCCACGTTTCTCAAAAATACATATCCTATAAAAGTCTTCAGGTGGATGCGATGCCGAGAAGTAATATTTTTGCGCAAGTATGGGAAAATTATTTTTCACTTTGATTTTGAAAACGATCCCCGAATCTCGAATAATTTTTTCCGTAGCGACCTATTTCACTCGCCGCAAGCTTCCCGCTAGCCAGCAAACCAAAAAAAACACAGCGAGACTCGCGTCAACTTTTTTAAATCTTTCCATGAATTTCAGTCATGGAAAATTCGTGTCCACAGATACGCCAGCACGTTAGGGACCCTCCCGTATGGATTTCGATTCGATAATTCATTTTCTATATAAACGCTTTTTCCATGAAAATTTTCAGTTCAATGTTTTGTGGTGGAATAATAGTTTTCACCAAGTATGAGAAAATAAATTTTCCCATACTCTCCCATAAATCGTCCATTCATCTCTCATGATTCTTTTTCGTGTGACCCATTAAACTCGTGGCATACTTTGCGCTAGTATGATCCTTGAAAAAGACGGTCAAACTCAGTCGAATTTCGTTGAACCTGTCCATGCATGCATGTCATGTGGGAAATATTGTTAAAAAAATTATACGATCTTAAAGACCAGCTATTTTGAATTCCATTTCATTATTTTACTTTTCTCATGAATGATTTTTCTATAAAAGTCTTAAGGTGAACACGATGTTGAGAAATAATAATTGTACCCAAGTATGGGAAAATAGTTTCTCACTCCGACCCCGGAAATCGTCCGCTAATCTCACATAACTTTGTTTAAAGTGACCTACTTAACTCGTATCATACTTTTCGTTTGCAATATGCTAAAAAAATACAATGGAACTTACTCCAATTTTCTTAACCCTGTGTAGGCATTCATGTCACGGAATTTTTTTTTTAAAGAAACCTCATTACGTTACGGACCATCCCTTTCCGATTTCAATGTATTATTCCATTTCTATTGTCAATGCTTTTCCCATTAAAGTTTTCAGTTGTATATGTTGTGGGAAAATAATAATTTTACCAAAATATGGGGCAATTTTTTTAAACTCTGATTCTCTGAATTGACCCGTCATACCACATTATTTTCTTCCAAGTGACCTATTGGACTAGCGGTGTTCTTTTCTGTAGTCACAAACTCAAAATTACCGTCAAAATTCAGTCTAAATTTTTCAAACCTACCCCTGCATCCGTGTCATGAAAAAAAAAAAAAAAATTGAAAAACTATTGTATGACCTGGAGCACCGGGATGTCCGAATTTTCAACCACAAGTCCATTTTTCTTATGAATGCTTGCTCTATAAAACATTACAGGTGACGATGATGTCGAGAAATAATAATTTTACCCAAGCTTGGGCAATCTATTTTTCACTCTCATTCTCGAAATTGGGTACTAATCTCGGATAATTTTATTTGATTTTACCTACATGACCTTTGGGGGATAGTTTTCGCAAGCGAGAAGCTGAAAACCCCCACCACGATAGCAACGAATGTTACTCAATCTTTATATGCATCCAAGTCATGAGGAAAATTAAAACTCACAAACAATCCTATAATTACTTGGCCAAACCATTCCAGATTTTGAACAAACCTTTCACTTACCTCGCCGATGCTTCCTTTATTGTGAAACTTAACACTTGGAGAAAATGTCGAGAAACAAGATTTTTGCCCAAGTACGCGAAAAATTTTTTTCACCGCGTTTCTGGAAATCGTCCCCTAATCTTAGATAATTTTTTTTCAAGTGACCTATTACACTCGCGACGTATTTTTCGCTAGCCAGATGGTTAAAAAGTACCATCAAAACTGAATCCAATTTTTTTAAATGTGAGCATGCTTCCGTGTCATAAAAAAAAATAATTAAAAAATCAACTTATGACCGTATGGACTGGCCATTTCGAAATCATAATCGTTATTTTACTTTTCTTATGAATGATTTTTCTTTAAAACTTTCCATTCAAAGATGATATCGAGAAGCAATAATTTTACCCATGTATGGGACAATTATTTTTCCCTCTCATCCTCGAAATTGGTCGCTCATCTTGGATACTTTTATTCAAAATTATCTGCACGTTTAGGAATTATATTAATAACAGTATTAATAACTCTCATGCAACGAGGACTACCTTAATTTCACTATAACAATTTATAGGATATGCTCGACTATTCCTACCATAACTGATTCCGACCATAACTGATATAAATATCAGTGATGTCGATGCCTTTTGAAAAACGCTAATTATCGACGTTTGATTAAAGCATGAGATAAACATTTTACAGTCCAATTCTCGAGAATACTTGTCATTCTATGTCAATATCAGACCATAGTCGATCTTAATGATTCGTAGCATTCATTTAAGTATTCAGAGCTGAAAATATGTCACCACGCCCTAGTCCAATCATTTCAAGCTGGTTGCCGGGTTTATTCCGATTATAAATAACATTAATAATAATGACACATGAAGAACATTCACAAATTCTATTATTTTTCTGTAATAATATTTATACATAAATAACAACATCGACTTTGATTATTTTGCTATCATTTTTTTCTGGGTCTCCTGGCCCCAGTGCGATAATGCCGTTCAGATAATAATTATTACTGTTACTTTTGTTATCATCATTATTACTATTATTGCTATAATAATAATAAGAATAATAATAACAATAGTAATAATAATAATAATACAGCTTACAGACGACGCGTTCATACGAAAGATTGAGTACGTTTACACGACGCTCTAATTTCGGTGTTACGAAAACCGGTATAGTTAAACCAGGCGTTTACACGGTACCGAACACCCGCCTTATGACGTAAAGCAGGTGTTAGGACCCGTTTACATGCACTTTAACGCCTGCTTTAACCACGCCGGTTTTCGTAACACCAGAATAAGAGCGTCGTGTAAACGTACTCATTGTTTTCAATATTCGGTCCACAACCCTTGTTTGTCGATTACCGACTGCAGCCTTCTGGGCATAGAATTGACCAGATTTCTGGTGAAATTATTCCTCTGCGATACCTCATTCCACGTTGCGTTGACGTGGGCACACAGATCTTCCCGGGTGCGATCCTCACCCGAACGCCAATCCCTAACCATCAAGCCTTAGAAAACATAAGGTTTATAAAGTTATTACATCGTACCAGTTGATAACAGCCTAAAGACTTTCGAGGAAAAATAATTTTTTTTTTAGTTTAACGTTACAATAAAAACTTACTCCAGACGTTCTCGATCGGGTTCAAATCCGGAGACTTGCTAGGCCAGTTCAATAGCTCCACCTCAGGATGTTGATCGAACCAGGCCATCGTTTCCCGAGATGTATGCACCGCAGAATTATCCTGCATGAATATAATTCTAGGGTACTCCTCGGCAGGAAATCGAGTGCGTGCACACGGGAGCATTATTCTGTCTAATATTTGGACGTATTCTTCCGAATTCATTCTCGGAGAGATTTCAGTTAGCTCCATTAGCCCGGCTGATGACATGCACCCCCAAAAGCCACACGTGATCCTCCCGCTCCATTGTTTTTTTACGACATACCTCGGGTCCAATGCAAAATCTTTTCCCCGTGGTCGATACACATGTTGCCGTGAATCATCCGATCACTTGAACACCTAACATTTTTAGAAAATAATTTCTTCTTCAGTCGTATGTTTACTTCCTTACACCAACTTATAATTTTTGACTACTTTCTAATGTGTTTAAAATTTTTTTCGTCACTTCTCAAATTGACATGTCGCGTGACTAATGGAAAAAGACCCTAAGCGACACTTTTACGCCCTCTTGCAATTCTTAAAGCCAAAAGGGCGCATATATACATATATATATATTTTGTCATTCGACGAGGAAGCCTTTGAAACGAAAAAAAATCTCGACATGAAAAATTGAAAAATAAAATAAATAAATAAAACCAAAAAGGCGTAAACGCCGGAGATATGCCCCCGCTATTCAAAGAGATTGGTTGAATTAATGCCAAAGTGGCTTATCCGCGAAAAAAATGTGATTCTCGAAAAATGTTCATTATTTAAATATTTTTTGCAGATACGCCTTTGCGGAATTAACTTTATGGAAAAGCCATGCTGACTAATGCCAAAAAGGCGCGGGCGTATCCACTTAAAATATCCATGAATGGATATTAATGATAACGATAAAAATATTAATGATATTAGTACTAGTAATATGATATTGTTCAGGTCCAGTACAGTTTGGTTTTAAAAATTCTAAGTTACCCAGATTTCATTTCTTGTTCAACCAAAGTTCATTTGGCATTAAAACGTTTTTTTCGTCGAAATTATTTTCCAAAAATGTTTTTTTGATTTTTCTTTTACTTGGAATACATCCCGTTAAGTCCCATATTTTTCCACCAACACTGAAATAGGTTAATGGCTATTATAAGTCGTTAAAAATGTTTAAAATCGTCAAAAAGTACATTAAATCGAAACAACTATAATGAAATGTTTTTCCGTAAACCTGTCACAAAATATTAATTTTTAAAATTTGTTTCAGATTTTGAAGCTTGGGAGTGGTTTCTTTAATTTTTAGCTGTTACAACTCTATATAGCTATTTAGCATGGTGGTGAAATGATTTAAAAAAAAAATATTTCGCATTTTTTCACACTGGTAAATCACCCAAATATATTTAAATATTAAATATTTAAATATTGTAGGTGGATACACCCTTCTGGCATTAACTTTGTGGAAAAAATCGTGCTGACTAACGCCAAAAGGGCTCATCCGGCAAAATTCAACGTTGGGTCTTCTGTCAGGGTGAAAAAATGTGACAAAATTTTTTCAAATTTTTTCACCACCATGCTAATTAGCTATAGGGATTGTAGCAATCGAAAATATTGCCAAGTTTAAAAATCTGGAAAGATTTTTAAAAATCTGAATATTATGGCAGATTTACGGAAAAAAAATTCATGATAGTATTTTTCGATTTTCTGTGGTTTTCGACGATTTTAAATATTTTATAATTTCTTTAATAGCTATTACCCCCCCCCCCCCCCCCCCCATTACTTTCAGCATTAGTGAAGAAATATGGGACAAAACGGATGTATTGAAAGTAAAAAAAAAAAAATTTTATGCGAAATGAACTTTGGTTGAACGGCCAATGAATTCTGGAGTACTTAGAATTTTTTAAATCAAGCTGTACAAGCTGTAATATCATTAATATTAATATCATTATCATTAATATCATTAATGAATATTTTTATTTGTGAATACGTCCTTTTGGCATTAGTCCGAAATTTCGTTACTGGTAGAAGGGTGTATCAATTGCGCTGGCGCCTTTTTGCCTTTTAATTTTTGGCTTCAAAGAAAATAGCGGCTTCTTCCATTTTGACAGTTTTCCTATCGCATGATGAAAAAAAAAAAAATCTATATATACGCAATTTTTCCATTTAGATCGCACTTTTCGTCGCTTAGGCCCTTTTTCCATTAGTCACGTGATATATGTAGGGTATTCCAAGCATATTCATTTAGGCTATGACCCTGACTATTTTAGATTCTTCTGATTATTTATTTCTGATTAGCCTCAACCTAACAAGGCAAAAAAAATTTTCAAACATTTTTTTTCAAATTTTTCCTTTTTTTTATACACCATTCAAATTATCTCAAAAACGCTATTTTTTTTCAATTGGGTGAACTCACTGATCTCAAACGATAATTTCAAGACCAGAATGGAAATGGGACTCTTGTTTTTTCTTTTTTTTTTCAAGGAAATGTAAATAATGAATGTCAATAATTTCAACGCAAGTTGTAATTTTTTTAGCCATTTTTCTCAAAATCTCTCATAAAAAAATAATAATACGTCATAACTGTTTTTGAAAGCTATTTCTTCTGGATAAAAAGATTTTTTCTCAAAATTTTGTTTTTCAAGTATTATTTTTTTTACACCATTCAAATTATATCAAAAACGCTATATTTTTTTTTTTTAAATTGGGTGAATTCTCTGATCTTAAATGATGATTTCTAGACCAGAATGGGAGTGGGACTCCTGTTTTTTCTATTTTTTTCAAGGGGATTTAAATAATAAATGTCAATAATTGCAACACAAGTTGTGATTTCTTTTGCCTATTGTCTCAATATCTCTCATAAATAAATAATAATACGTTATATCTATTTTAGAAAGCTATTTTTTATGAACTGATAAAAAGAAATTTTTGCAAAAACTTTAAGAATTTTTTTTTCTCATAGTTCATGAGATATAGCTTTCGAAAACAGTTATGACGTACTATTGTTTATTTATGAGAGATTTTGAGAAAAAAGACACAAAAAAATCACAACGTGCGTTGAAATTATTGACATTTATTATTTACATTCCCTTGAAAAAAATAGAAAAAGCAGAAGTCCCACCGCCATTCTTTTCTAAAATTGTTTCTTTTCATTTGAGATCAGAAAATTCACCCAATTTTTTTTTTTTTAATGGCGTTTTTAAATTTAAAATTTTTTTTGCTACAAGAAATAGCTTTCGAAAAAATTTATGACGTATTATTATTTATTTATGAGAGATTTTGAGAAAAATGGCAAAAAGATTCCAGCTTGCGTTGAAATTATTGACATTTATTATTTACATTCCCTTGAAAAAAATATAAAAAACAGAAGTCCCACTCCCATTCTGGTCTTAAAATTATTGTTTGAGATCAGCGAAATCACCCAATTTAGGAAAAAAATGGGAATTTTTTTGATAATTTGAATAGTGCATAAAAAAAAGATTTGAATTTTTTTGCCTTTTTTAGGTTGAGGTTATTCAGAAAAAAAAATCATAAAAATCTAAAATGGTCAGGGTCATTGCCAAGGTGAATGTGCTTGAAATTTCCCATATATATGATATATATATAATAAACCGCGAACACACACACACACACACACACACACACACACACACACACACACACACACACACACACACACACACCACGCGCGCGCACATGCTCACACGCGTACGCACACGCACGCACACACACACCAGACGAGCCAAGCGAGAGAGAGAGAGAGAGAGTGAGCGCACGCGTGCCCGTGGAGCAGGGGAACGGTCTATGCGAAGAGTGATCGAGGAAAAGTGTACACGATGGAAATCGAAGGAAAATAAATCTAAATAAAGTTAACATCAAATTCAGCTCAGTATCGAGTATCTCAAGATTGAGTGAACAGAATTGAAATGAAACACATTCGGAAGAGAAAAATAATTTGTCGTTAGTCTCGTTAGAAGTTTTTTTATTAATCGTCGCGTTTTGACGCACGGCGACCGATAAGGTCTGAAATAATAAATTTTTTTTTGCACTTTGGGGTGTAAGATTACGATACCGCCGTCTTATATCATTTAAATTTTTTGAATACTTGGCGTCGAGACGATTCCGCGTCTCTTGATCCGACAACAGAGGTGAGAGACTTAAAAGGTAAGTACTGTTAAAAAATTATTTATTTGTCTTTTTTTGTCATTTTGCTAACATTAATGGTAATATCAGAGTGTTAATCTAACCTGTTCATCTAACCTTTTCATCGGACCATATTACGGCCGCCCATTCGGCATCCCAGTGCAAATGTTCTCGAGCAAATGCCATCCTCTCATCGCAGTGCTGTTCCGTGAGTGGTGTTTTCTTCTGCGGTCGATGTGCCGTGATGTCGAATGTTTTCAGTCGACGGAGAACGGTTCTTCGAGAAATGGGTAGACCCGTTTCCTCAAGAACTTTCAGCATTGTCGTAAACGGGCTCCTCACAGCAACATCCCGTATAGCCTCGTCCTGATCCGGGGTAGTTTTTTTCACACCCTTATTACGTTTTCGGTGGTCCGCCAATGCGGCATCGCCACCTTCTTCATATTTCCGTATCCACAACCGCACTGTTTTGATGTTACAGCCGATGGTTCTTCGAATCTCCGCCGCTGACTTGCCAGTCTCCCACATACCAATGATGCGCCCACGAACTTGGCAATCATAATTACAATAACAATGTCTTTCTGCCGGAATGGGTGGAGCATCAGCCGGTTGCGGAGAATCGGGAGCCTCGACATCCGGGTCGATATTCGGATCGTTATCCGGCTCGGGAGAAGGAGGCAAATCCATTCTCGAAAGTCGCGAATATCGCGAAAATGATAAAAATTACAAAAAATGTCACGAAAATCGCAAAAAAAAACACACGTAAATCACGAAAAACACGAAATAAACGAAAAAAAACACACGAAAAACACGAAGAAAACGAAAATGAACACACGGAATCACGAAAAACGCGAAATAAACGAAAAAAACACACGGAAATTACGATAAGAATGCAGCGACGAAATATGTTTATTGGAGAAGTGAACGGTTATAGCAACGGAAGGGGAATAATATTCTCATCTCTTCGGTTCCTTGTGGTGCTTATCGCAACGCCGTTCTTTTTTTTCGATCTTACCTTTTTTTTTCCAATGCTTCCCAGATGACTCGATATTAAAGAAAATATTCCTAGCGAAACAAAACAAAACAGCATGATCATATGAGACGAAAAATTAATGATAAAGAAAAACATATCAAAAACATATCGCTAGCAAGAAGCTGAAAACTTCCACCACGATCGAATGGAGTGTTATTTAATCTGTCCATGCATTCAAGTCATAAGGAAAAATAAAACTTTGAAAAAATCCTGTAATCACAAGGACAAGTCATTTCGGATTGTGAATCAACTTTTCATTTACCTCATCGAAGGTTTCTTTGTTGAGAAAATTGATGCATGGAGAGAATGTCGAAAAACAAGAATTTTTCCCAAGAATGGGAAGATTTTTTTTACTCCGATTCTGGAATTGTTCCCCCGACCTCAGATAATTTCCTTCCAAGTATCCTATTGGACTCGTGGCATACTTTTTGCTAGCCAGATGCTCAAAAATACCGTCAGAAAAGTCCAATTTTTTAAAACTTGTCCATGCATCCGCGTGATGAGAAAAATAATGACAAAAAAAGGAATCCATTTTGACTTGATAGGTAGAAACACATAATGCGTCCTCTGCTTCATATGTAGTGATAAAATATTGATTGTAATTTTATTAATTTCATAACTGATAACATCTATAATAGTTTTGATTTTGCAAAATAAAAGTGATATTTCTAATGAATAAACGGTACTACATCAAATTCATTATTCTTGTTCTTTTTTATTATCTTTTTTAGGCCATATATATTCTGTACACAGGCTAACAACACACGAAATACAACATTTAAATATTATTTTTAAGGATTCTTAACGTAAGGCTTTGGATTTCTGAGGGTATTGCACATGAGAGTCAAAACCCTCATGTATTCCCCATGGTCTAGCCTGAAAGGAGCATCGACCGTGATATCGATGAATCCTGAAATAATTAAAGAAATCCGTCAACATTCTATTTTAATATTTAGAAATCAATAAATTTTTCTGTTTTATATTATGTTATGCAGCTATCTATCGTACGACACTATCCATCACTCGCATCTCTCTCTCTCTCTCTCTCTCTCTCTCTCGTTCTCTCTTTGTCCACCCATATTTTAAACATTTCTCGAAGTCATACTGCCGAGAAAAAATATGACTCATCAATTTAGTCGGATTTTTTACACTTTACTTTGCACGAAGAACCTTTTATAAAGTCAGTATATCCAGAAAAATGCGAGAGAAAATAACAGACATGATGACATGTAGATTAGAGTGTGTGAATTTATTATTGATTTGACTTGTATATCGTTAATTCATGAAATGTCGTCATGATTGTAAAGTTAGCACAGCCAAATGAGCACAACCGATTCTAAACAACATGATAATTTAGTGCTCTTTTTGTACAAATTTATTGCTCTGCGTAAGATTTTTTGCTCTTACAGATTTGCTGAAACCGAAGGCTGGTGTGACAGCTTCAACAAAAGCTAGCACATGAATCAATAGAAGAATTCAATAACTCTTATTACAATAAGATAGAAATCTAGTGCTCTTTTTGTACTTTCAAAACATGCAACCTGGAAATATATCTGGCAACCCCTTGAGCCAAAAACCACCCACAATCTCTCAGAGACTCATGAGGGATCAGCTCGAAATAAACAGCACCATCTGATTACAATTACATACATTATGTGCTTTCAAGATACCCCTTGAACGATTATCTCGATCCTCCACTCCTTAGGGCCAAAAACTACTCTTTAAATTTTGTATATTTCAATGTTCGAGAATATAAGGAGATTTTTTCCCGTACCTCTCACGGCCTCGATGACACCGATAGGGATTTTTTCGAAGCCGCCTTTACCCGTTGCCGTCATATTTTTCAATTCCTCCTTTCCAACGATCGATTTCATGAGCCGCCTGCACATTTCTTTTGCGTTAGTTGACCATCGTCGTTTTATTTCTTCCAACTCCGCCCGTTTTATATATACTTCCGATCCAGGAAGGAGTTCAATCTATGCGAAAATGACACCAATCAAATTTGTATCATTTCTACAATAGACGAATGAATGTTGACCTTCGAACACTCGCAGATACTCAGGACACTAATATGAAAAATCATAGGAACGGAGCAACTATTACAGACACTCATTCCATTAGAGTGTAGGAAAAACAATAATTATTTTGAATTTCGTTTTTTATCAGAATGTAATATTATCTATTTCATCCAAAAAATTTTGTATGCAAATTTTTTTTTTTCAATTGAGACGTCACTCAACGTTTTTCAAATGTTAGACTCACTGAAGATCAACTTTATTCGTTTTGAATGTCTTGTTCGTCACCAACTTATTTTGAAATTTTTCTCCAATTATAACAATAGGCGGTTCAAGGATGATCAATTGCAATTTCCTTTCTTAATCATTACTAGTTCTGCGTTACAGGTTTTAACGTCTTAGCAGACCAAAAATATAACCAAAAATTTCACCAACATCCTAGCTTTATAGTATTCATACATGAAAATATAATTTTTCTTTTAAACAATGTTCTGAATAAGGTGGTAAGCTTAATCATAGAATAAATAATGCTTTGAAATTATAAGCTCGACCTTTGCTTCCTGAATATTTCATTTCGCTAACTATGATCCTCTTATTATTATTATTATATTAGGAAGTGCGTTTTTAAATGTCCATTCAATCACAGAGAAAGCTCTGTAAGTGAGAGAAAATAATATCGAAGCAAGGTTCGTGTTCCTGAATTGCAGGCATTGTTCACCCCAATTTGATCTGAATCATTCAAATCTAGAACACGTTACAAAATTCCGTGTTTCTCCTTCAGTAAGCCTTTACAGCGAAACCGTATGACATAATTGAAAATTTCTAAAAATGCAATAGTGATCTGAATCCTTTAATCGATTATTGAAAAATTTAAGACCAAAAATTTCGTAATGATTGGACCTGTTAAAAATTCCCCTACATATTTACTTGTGAGCAAAAATTGAAGGATAATATATTTAAATTTGTACAAGTCTAAAGAATTCAATTCTTTTGTAGAGATTTAAAAAATCATAATATCTTGAAAGTTGCATCGGTTCTCGCCAAATGTTGGAAACACTTATTCAATGAGACACTTTAAAAAATTGAGCCCGATATCCCAACATTTTACAAAAAAAAAAAAAACAGCGATTACAAATATATATAAAAAATTATAAAATCCACTCAACCCGATCACCGATTCTCGCTACATCCATTACTAAACTTTTTTGTTCCTTTTGTATTTATGTAAAAAATTTTGGCTTCATATTCACGAAATTGTAAGCACGGACAAATTATCGGAAATTTAAAAGTCTCGTCAAATATAAACATATTAAATGTTCTTATAGAATGAAATAAATAGGGAAACGGAATTGATTTTCAAGATTTTTTTTTTTTTAATTAATTTATATCCTCACGCCTTCTTCCCTTTCGGGGTTTTCAAGATGGCGCTCCTTCCCTCACCTCCCTTTCCATCCTTCCCTCACATCCACCTCCACCCTGGGTATCTGGTCCGGGTCAGTAACCAGACACCCAGGGCCCGTGCGGCCGCAGCCGACTTCCTATTCTGTAGCGCATTCACCATGGCACGCGTATTAGCACGTATCATGGGCCCCGGGAAACTGCGGAAAACCTGGGCCACTACAGTCGGTCCCGTGCTCGCCTCACGGCGTCGGAGCTACGTCACATCTTGACAGGAGAACGTAAACATGGACTACAGCTATATATACGTGACACACACCAGTAAATGTACTTGTGTATGCCCCATACATATATCTGAAGCTAGTCACGCCCATATTTTATTTTCTCCTGACAAGATTACGACACCGGGAATCGAACCCGGGACCTCCCGAGGCTCTGGCTAAGAGGCCAGCACGCTAGCCACCAGACCAAAGCCCCGGTTTAATTGATTTTCAAGATATGTGACTAAATATTATGGAGATAGGTGAAGTCGTTGTCAACTTTTAATCATTACAACTTTGCAAAATTACGACATTCACACACACGCATACATTCGTACGAGTATTATTGAAAATTGTGTTTCTCCGATGTTTTCGCCCATCCTGCTGAATACATTGAGATTAGAAACCGATTTTTTCCGCGAAAATAAAGGTTCCTACACGAGAGAGTAAAAATATACATTTTTATGCAAAGACCGAAAATTTATAAGAAGTTGCATTACATGTAACATTTTTTTCTAATAAAAATTTCAAATGGCTTTTATTACTGTCATACATGTGCACTGTGTTTTCTATGAAGGTAATATCTTCCACGTTCTACGCAATAGCAATATTTATCAAGATTTTGTAATCTCAAACACCCAGAAATGCAGAAACTAACGTATGCAGACTCATACTGACATTAATACGAAAAGTTCAAGTAATTCGCTATACGATCATTCAGTTTTCATTAATACATTATTATAATATGCTCACAGTGCAATTCTTCGGGGAAGGCATATTTTCATCAAGAAGGGAGGTTCCTTCGTCCTCTGTGGATGAACCCTCATTTTCGTCTGAAATCAAATTATCTTCGACATGAAATTCTTCTGAAATGTTCGGCAAGTCTTGCTCATTTCCAGGGAGCTCGTATTCGCCTCCAGATCCAGAGGGATCTTCGACCACGACACCACGGGGTGCTTGCACAATTCGGCCTTCGTCGTTTACTACGAGGGATTCGAGATATTCACGATTCACTAATCGACAAAAAAAAAGAAAAAAATTCATGACGACAAAATTAATTTTGAGATTACATTGCTAATTCGCAGTGTACAATTCATAACAAATAATTGAGGGGATGCATAGAATAAGGTCCTGCTATTATTTTTGAAAATCTTTATAATGTGTGATTCATCGGTATTTGTATAGCATTTTCGTCAGAAGGATATAGCAGTACCTCTGGATTTGATAATAATATTAAATGTATAATTGAACACTTTGACTTCGGGTTATTTTTGCATATGAAAATAACATTGAACTCGTATTGTATGTGCATTTGTGATGCAATCTTTATGACTTGTGCTCCTATTTAATATGAAAATGAAGTCCCCAGGTTCGCGATATTCGTTTTTAAGTTGAGATATTCTGGAAAATATCGATGCACTAAACGATATTATGATTTGTTGAAATGAAAATAAATAAGAAAAATAAGTCAAGCAAGGCATACTTAATATTGGTGCATATTTCTCCGGTTTCACGTGAGTTCTCGGTTAATGTAATAAAACGAGAAAAATGATGGAGAGTGACATGTTTCGAAAATTTTTACGGTTCATAGATTGGATCTTACATATGTATTTCAATATAGATTGTAATTTACCGAAACTAAATAAATTTTTGTTTTGTTACACGAAATATACATACCAAGTCATTTTTGTTTAAGGGGATTCGTTTTTATTTACAGTACTCGTCATTTCAAGTGGGAGAAGGTTTATTTGGCCGAGTTTAGCGAAACTTTACCTGATTTCAAAATTCCGGAAAGATACATTCGGGTACATTTAGTTACTGTTTGAATGAGACTAGTTTGATTGCTATCGTTTAAAAATTGGCCGAGTGCGAGGCGATGGCGTCAGGGCGTGGAAATCAGAGCTGTGCGAACACTCCGTTAAATGGTGCTAGTCAACACCAAATCACGTGCTAACCGATACAAGTCGAATGGGCATATCTAAATGTGAAGAAAAAAAAATTGCTCGATCGGTCAAATCCAGAAGAAGATATGGCCCCAGGAAGCAAAAACGGTTTTTTGGCGATAGCTTGAAAACGCCTTATTGATTGAGTTGAAATTTATCGTGGAACCGTATTTGGTCATGCCGGAAAACCTGGCGCGAGTAATCTTTCTCGTGGACGAGATACAGGGTATTCCAGAATGAACGGCCTCATTTATCGATATTTTCCGCATAGGAAGAGTCTCCTACAAGAATCGCGTGTTGGCGGATGTTGGAGCGGAAGCATCAACGATTAAAATGAACGGTCATTCAATTCCACAAATGGCCTGTTTCATGACCGACAATCCGATGAAAAATGAGATCGATATCGCGTCATCGCGAAATTGTGGGTTCGGAGTGGCTTGATGATGGTCACTGTTTTGGCATGCGCTGACTGAATGGCTGCAGTGGTGTGGGCTACTAATTTAAAATTGATTATTATATCGAGGGCTTAGGACCAGAAAGGCGTAACCCACAAAAAACGGACTATACTGCCATAAGGGCGTATCCCCAACTTTAACACGGAAGTTCCATAAGAGCAAAATTAATCAGCCTACAGCCAGAAGGGCGTAAGCCCACACTACAATACTGCCAGAAAGGCGTAAGCCACGAAAAATAAACAAAGTGGCTTACGCCCGTCTGGCAGATCATTCATCATTTTTTACCGGATTTAAATCGCCTGATTACAGCCAGACGGGCGTAACCCTCTTTTTTTTATTTTTCGTGGCTTACGCCTTTCTGGCGGATAACCGGTCAATTTTTTCCGAATTTCAATCGTCTACTTACTGCCAGAAGGGCGTTACCCCAAAAAAATTGAAAACGTGATGTGTGTGTGTGTGTGTGTGTGTGTGTGACGTGCGTGTGTGAAATTATCAAAATTTTAAAATTTTTCAAAATTTTTAAATTTTTCAAAAGTTTCAAATTTTTCAAAATTTTCAAATATATCGAAATTTTCAAATTTTTCAAAATTTTCCAAACCTATTCAACATTTTCAAAATTTTCAAAAATATTTGAAATTTAAAGTTTTTTAAAATTTTCAAAGGTTTCAAAATTTTTAGAGGTTTTAAAAATATTCACCATATTCAAAATTTTCAAAAATTTTGAATATCTTGAATATTTTTAAAAATTATGAAAATTTTAAAACCTCTAAAAATTTTGAAACCGTTGAAAATTTTGAAAATTTTGAAAAATTTGAAAATATTGAGAATTTTGAAAATTTTGAAAAATTTGAAAATATTGAAAATTTTGAAAATTTTGAAAAATTTGAAAATATTGAAAGTTTGAAAAATTTGAAATAAAAAAAAAAATTTTATTTTGAAAAATTTTTAAATTTCGAGTATTAACTATAGCAACGACTAAATATGCTCATGCAACCATTTTGAAAATGGTATATTTCGTTTTTGTTTATATTTCGCATTAAAAAATATTAGCAAATAGCGAATAGTTTCCTGACTAGCAACTACCGAGTTTTTCTGACCAGCAACTCGTCAGCCTACCAAGACTGGCACTGAACAGATTTGCGTTACATACCTAATCTGGAACTCGACAGTGTACTGGCCATCGACTGACCAGAAAGATGGAAAACTGGCCAGCATCTTACACACATCAAGTTTTCAATTTTTTTGGGGTAACGCCCTTCTGGCAGTAAGTAGACGATCGAAATTCGGAAAAAATTGACCGGTTATCCGCCAGAAAGGCGTAAGCCACGAAAAATAAAAAGAGGGTTACGCCCGTCTGGCTGTAATCAGGCGATTTAAATCCGGTAAAAAATGATGAATGATCTGCCAGACGGGCGTAAGCCACTTTTTTTATTTTTCGTGGCCTACGCCTTTCTGGCAGTATTGTAGTGGGCTTACGCCCTTCTGGCTGTAGGCTGATTAATTTTGCTCTTATGGAACTTCCGTGTTAATGTTGGGGATACGCCCTTATGGCAGTAAGGTAATGAAAAGTCGAAAAACAGTGGGTTACGCCCTTTTGGTCCTAAGCCCTCGATATAATGAAAGTAGGAACTTTCCATTAGGAATTAGAAATAAATGATTGTTACTTAATAATTGTTCATTATAAATTATGAAGAACTAAATGTTATTTAATTTGGTGCATTTGTTTCATATTAACATATTAATGGAAAAATAGTAATAATAAATGATATTACTGATAAATCATTGGGAAATTAATGCATGAAAATATTTATTCACGATAAATTATGAATTGTTTATTGTTAATTCTAAATTTTTTATTTATATTATCTTGATAAATTTATTACTTTCTTCATAGCAGAAAAATTGCGAAATGCTCAGCGGGATGGGATTGATCATCCACTAAGATTTTCGAGTGCCACTAGACATGCAAATATATTAGTTTTTTCATTTTTTGATTTTTGCGGCTACAGAAAATTATAAGTGCATTGAACGATCGGAAATTGGGACCTCAGCTTCTGTCAACAGACAAAAAATATCCATTTTTGTTATCTCACCTGTCCACTAGGTGAAAATTACAAGTGCATCGAATCGATCAACAGGTACTTTCGAGCTCCTTTCAGCGCAAGGAAAAAAGTAATAATAACTTTCTTTACCCGAGCACTTCATAACAATTGCGAATCCATAGAATGATCGACAGGTAGGTTCTCAGAACTTCTCGGGACGAACAAATTGTTAGTCACTATTTCCTTTATCTGCGCAAACTTTGTACAAATAACGAGGTATCGAAACATCCGACAGGTAAGTTTTATGAGATCAACAGAACTTGTGAAAAATAATAATTGTGCTGTCCTTTGTCTTTGCATTTCGTAAAATTTCAAGTTCATCGAACGATCGACAAATGTGTTCCTAGAGTTTTTCTTAACGTAAGAAAAATAATTATCATCATTCTCTCTATCTGTGCACTATTTTGCGTACGTTTGGCAAAGCTCTCAGAAACTACCTGCTGATCATGCGATGCACTCGTGATTTATTACAAAGTGCATGAACGAAAGAAGGAACGATTATCATTTTAAACAAGTTCCGCAGACACGTAAAAACAATCTGTCGATCGTTAGAGACATTCGTAATTCTCACAATATGCAAAGGTGAAGATAAAAAGCATTATTATTGTTTTTTGTACGTTCATAGGAGCTCTCAGAACTTACCTGTCAACTATTAGATACATTCGTAATTTTTACGAAGTATGCAGATGAAGAAAATGCCTGTATTCTCTTCATCCCCATGTTCAAAGGAACTCAAATGTATATACCTGTCGATCGATTCGATATAATTGTAATTTTCACCTAGTGAGCAGGTGAAATTGAAAAAAAAATTTCGTCTGTTGTGAGGAGCTCCGAGGTCTCACTTTCCGTTCGTTCAACGCACTCATAATTTTTTATAGCCGCGAAAATAAAGAAAAAACAAATTGTATTTTTGCATGTGTAGTGAGACTCGAGAATCTTACTGGACGATGGACGATAAATCCCATCCCGCTGAGCATTTCGCAATTTTTCTGCAATGAAAAAAGTAATAAAATTATCAAGATAATAAAAATAAAAAATTTAGAATTAACAATAAAACATTCATAATTTATCATGAATCAATATTTTTATAAATGAATTTTCCAACGATTTATAAATAATATGATTTATTATTATCATTATTATTATTAATTTTAGTTATGCATGAACGGTTTTGTTTCCAAGAATCTTTCGCAGTTATCCTTTATGAAACAAATTTACCAAATGGAATAACATTTCATTATTAATAATTCATAATAAAAAGTCATTATTTAATCAGGTTTTAATAAATTTCAATTGAGGTGCCCATACCACCGCAGCAGCGCATGCAGAAACAAGTTTTGTCACTCCAAACCTAGAATTTCACGACGACGCGATTTCGACCTAATTTTTCAACGGATTGTCGCTCGTAAAGCAGGTCATTTCTGGTATTGAATGACCACGTACTTTAATAGTTGATACTTCCTCTTCAACATCCACCAACTTGTGATTTTTGCACGAGACTCTTTCGATGCAAGACATATCGATAAATGAGGCCGTTTATTCAGAAATATCCTGGACCTCGTCCCCGAGAAACATTATGGCAATTTAACACAAACCAGGTTTCCTGGCATGATGAAATGCGGCTTCACGATAAACTTCAATTGAATCGAAAAAAAAAAACCGTTTTCACGTCCTGTAGCCGTATCTCCTTCTGGAATTGACCGATGGACTTATTTTTTTGTATTCTTCACATTTCGAAATGCCCTTTCCAATGGTATCGGTTAGAACGTGACGTGGCGTTGGCCAGGACCATTTAGCTGAGTGTTTGCACAATCTCTATTTTCACGTCCAAACGCCATCGCCTCGCACTTGGCGAATTATTAACCGATCGCATTCAAATTAGTATCATTCGAACGTTCACTGAATGAACTCGAATAGACGTTTTCGGTTTTTGTAAATCGGCCAGGGTGTCGTTAAATTCGGCCAAATGATCCTGGTCCCACTTAAAATGATGAATACTGTATATTAACCCTTTCAGCTCGATAGGCGGCTTTCTGGTTGACGTACACTGCGTGTGTGCTGGTGACACAGCGTGCTTTCTTGAGGAATTAACTAAGCCACACCCAACCCCACTATTTTCACAGTGATACACTTGGTATTTTATTGAGATACAGTGTTTAATATATTTTATATTTGCCGGACTTTATTCAGTACTTTATTCACGATCATTGACCGCTTCTTTTCCATATTCACTACTATAATAATTACAATTAGTTATTGAAAAAATAGACTTACCATTCTTATCGATTATCTTTATCGGGTACAAACGGTGGCCCCATTTTGCGACGACCTGTCCTCGAGCGTATTTTCTGATAGTATGCACCGGAACAACACTGCTTGTCTTCGGATCGACCGATGTCCACAATACCAATGCATACATTTTTTTCAAGACGGCGAAAGATTTGATCCCGAAAGTTACAGACACGACAGATGTGTTTTTGAACAATGAATGAAATTGACAGGGGAGAGGTGTGTCGCAGTAGGCGGGAGATTTTAATTTGTTTTTCAAACTCGGCTGGAAACAAATTAAAATCTGAAGATTCAATTTGTAAATTTTCATTTGTCAATGTTAATTTGATTTTAATTTAAATTTAAACAGAAAAAAATATTAAAAAATAAAGTTTTATTTGTTTTTTAGCATTAATCGTAAAATCAAACAAATTAAAATTAACAAATTGGAATTAAAAAACTAGAATCTTCAGAATAAATCTAAAAATTTAAACGTAAAATTAAACAAATTCACTGTGTTTTCTTCGTTTGGTGGCTAGCGAAAAGTATGCGGCGAGTTCAATAGGTCACTTGGAATATAATTATTCGAGAGTAAGGGAACATTTCCGAAATCGGAGTAAAAAATAGTTTTCCCATACTTAAGCAAAAATAATATTTCTCAGCGTCGTATCCACCTGAAGACTTTCATAAGATATGTATTTATAAGAAATGGAGAATACTGCTTCATTATCAGAAATAGCTTTTCTTTCTACCGCTATAGAATTGGAAAAAAACATAATACTCCATTTCATTCATGAGTCGACATATTCAATGGATTTGGAGTAATTTTTGAGCTTCCGGCAAGCGAAAGGTGTTTGCCGAGTCGAATCGGTAATCGAATCGAAATCCGCAAGGGATGGTACCTAACGTGATGGCGGATCATTAGACACGAGTTTTCCGTGACTGACATGCTTGGACAGGTTGAAAAAGTTGGCGCGAGTTTCACGGTGTTTTCTTGGTTCGCTGGCTAGCGAAAAATATGCGGCGAGTTGAAGAAGTCACTTGGGAAAAAAATTATTCGAGATAAGAGGATCATTTCCAAAACCGGAGAAAAAAATAATTTTCCCATACTTGGGCAAAAATATTATTTCTCGGCGTCGTATCCATCTAAAGATTTTTATAGGATATGTATTTATGGGAAACGTTGAATAATGCTTTATTATCCGGAATAGCTTTTCTTTCTACGGCTATAGAATTAGGAAATTACACAATGCTCCATTTAATTCATGAGTCGACATATTCAATGAATTTGGAGGCATTTTTTAGCTTCCTGCAAGCGAAAGGAAAACAGGTCACTTGGAAAATAATTATTCGAGAATAGGCGATCATTTCCAAAATCGGAGTAAAAAATGATTTTCCCATATTTGGGAAGAAATATTATTGCTCGGCGTCGTATCCATCTAAAGACTTTTATAGGATATGTATTTATGAGAAACGTTGAATAATGCTTTATTATTTGACATAGCTATTTTTTTCGGCTATAGAATTAGAAGAATACATAATAATCCATTTCATTAATGACTCGACATATTGAATGACTTTCGAGTAAATTTTGAGCTTCAGGCAAGCAAAAGATTTTTGCCAAGTTGAATCGGTCATTTTGAATTTTTATATCCGAGATCAAGGGTTGATTCGCAGAATCGGAGAGAAAATATATTTTCCCATACGTGGTGAAAATTATTATTTTGCCACATAATATTAAACTGAAAACTTGCATAGAAAAGGCGTTTATGTGAATGATGGAATATGGATTCGAAATCCGAGAGGGATGGTCAGTAACGTGATGGGCTTTTTTTGGACATGACTTTTCCATGACTGAAATGCGTGCACAGGTTTGAAAAATTGGCGCGAGTTTCACGGTGTCTTCTTCGTTTGCTGGCTAGCGAAAAGTATGCAGCGAGTTCAATAAGTCACTTGGAATATAATTATTCGAGAGTAGGGGATCATTTCCGAAATCGGAGTAAAAAATAATTTTCCCATAATTGGGCAAAACTATTATTTCTCGGCGTCGTATCCACCTGCAGACTTTGATGAGATATGTATTTATGAGAAAAGTAGAATAATGCTTCATTCTCCGACATATCTATTTTTTTACGACTGTAGAATTGGAAAAATACATAATACTCCATTTCACTTATGACTCGACATATTCAATGAATTTGGAGTCATTCTCGAGCTTCCGGCAAGTGAAAGATGATTGCAAAGTCGAATCGGTCATTTTGAATTTATATATTTGGGATCAAGGGATGATTCGCAGAATCAGACTAAAATATATTTTCCCACACTCGGTAAAAATCAATTTTTTACCTGGTAATATTGAACTGAAAACCTTTATGGAAAAGGCGTTTATATGAAAAATGGAATATTGAATCGAAATCCGTAAGGGATGGTCCCTAACGTGACGGGCTTTTTTGGACATGACTTTTCCATGACGGAAGTGCATGGACAAGTTAAAAAAAAATTGGCGCGAGTTTCACTGTGTCTTCTACGTTTGCTGGCGAGCAAAAAGTATGCAGCCCGTTCAATAGGTCACTTGAAATATAATTATTCGAGAGTAGGGGATCATTTCCAAAATTGGAGTAAAAAATAATTTTCCCATACTTGGTGAAAATTATTATTTCACCACATAATATTGAACTGAAAACATTCATAGAAGAGGCGTTTATATGAATGATAGAATATCGATTCGAAATCCGAGAGGGACGGTCAGTAACGTGATGGGCTTTCTTTGGACATGACTTTCCCATGACTGAAGAGCGTGCACAAAAAATAATTTTCCCGTACTCGGGCATAAGTATTATTTCTCGGCGATGTATCCACCTGAAGACTTTTATAGGATATGTATTTTTGAGACAAGTGTAATAATGATTTATTATACGACATAGCTATACTTTCTACGGCTATAGAATTGGAAAAATACAAAATAATCTATTGAATTCATGAGTCGACATATTCAATGAATTTGCAGTCATTTTTGAGCTTCCGGCAAGCAAAAGGTGGTTGCCAAGTCGAATCGGTCATTTTGAATTTTTATATCCGAGATGAAGGGTTTATTCGCAGAATCGGAGAGAAAATTTATTTTCCCATACTTGGTGAAAATTATTATTTGACCACTTAATATTGAACTGAAAACATTAATAGAAAAGGCGTTTATATGAATGATGGAATATGGATTCGAAATCCGAGAGGGATGGTCAGTAACGTGATAGGTCTTCTTTGGACATGACTTTTCCAGGACTGAAATGCGTGCACAGATTCGAAAAATTGGCGCGAGTTTCCCTGTGTCTTCTTCGTTTGCTGGCTAGCGAAAAGTGATCGGCTTGTTCAATAGGGCACTTGGAATATAATTATTCGAGAGTAGAGGATCATTTCCAAAATTGGAGTAAAAAAAAATTTTCCCATACTTGGGCAAAAATATTATTTCTCGGCGTCATATCCATCTGAAGACTTTTATAGGATATGTATTTATGAGAAACGTTGAATAATGCTTTATTATCCGACATACCGTTTTTTAACGGCTATAGAATTGAAATAATACATAATACTCCATTTCGTTCATGACTCGACGTATTCAATGAATTTGAAGTCATTTTTGAGCTTCCGGCAAGCGAGAAGTGTTCGCCAAGTCAAATCGGTCATTTTGAATTTATTCCCAATTATTGAACAGGTCCCAATTATTGAAAACTATCTTGTATTTTTATTATTTCTCATTCACCTGCATGCATTTACTTATTTATAAAAATTTCATTACCTATATGGAACTTTTAGCGATCGAAATGTTACCTTACTTGTGCAAAAAAAGCTTTCATTAATAGAGAACAAAATTATTTAATCAGCAACGGTGGCCCGATTTGACGTCTCGTGGTAACTGCTTATCGTTTTTGCTAAGGCGCGCCGCTTCATACGTAAGGGCATAAAAAATTCAAAAACTGTCGCATCTAAAAAAGTAAAGGCATTTCAGGTTGCTCAGAAAATTTCTTACAAATAATTTAACCAAAAAAATTTTTAATCTTAATTATTTGTTACAAAATATGGTGTTCAATCATTGGAATATAGACAATGCAGTATGTCCTAATTATTAAACACACGAATTCTCCAAGATGGCGTCATGAAACCCATCAAAACATCAAGACAGTTAACGGGTGACATATCGTGTGAATCGGATTTATTCAAACAAAAACTGTAAGTTCCTGAATAAACTTACCTTTATTCTTTTAATAATAACTCTAAAATAAATAAATAAATAAACATAAAAACGAGGAAGCTCAACAGAAAAATAAAATAAAGTTCGAGTTGAAAAGCAAAAATAAACCAAATGCGAATGAACCAAAAACCTGTCAAAAGGGACTGAATTTTTGTATTTTTACATGATTAATAAAATATATTAAAGTGTTTGATTTTGCTTTTATTTCTTAATATTGTACCCGAAATAATATTTTCAGAACGGAAAAAGAATTCTCGAGGGTGTTCAATACTGGGACATGCCTGTTCAATATTAGAGACAGAGGCACTTCCAGTGTTTAATAATTGGGACATTTGCATGCTTCACATTTTTATTCTTTTTTTTCATTTGAAATCATTTTAAAATAATTTAAAGGGTGACTTTTCGAAAGTAAAAATATCAAAGTATCATTTGAACATGAAAGAATTTATCATTGAACCGATGATTTTCATGAAAAAAGCGTTTCTATGAAATATAGATTATCGAATCGAAATCTGACAGGGATTGTCCCTAACATGATGGCGTATCTTTAAATACGAACTATCCATGACTGATATGCATAAACAGGTTGAAAAAAAATTGACGGGAGTTTCACCGTGTTTTCTTGGTTCGCTGGCTAGCGGAAAATATGCAGTGAGTTAAATAGGAAAAATAAATGAAATTGGAAAAATACATAATACTCCATTTCATTGATGACTCGACATATTCAATGACTTTGGAGTAATTTTTGAGCTTCCGGCAGGTGAACAGTGTTTGCCAGGTCGAATCGGTAATTTTGAATTTATATATCCGAGACCAAAGAATGATTCGCAGAATCGCAGCGAAAATTTATTTTCCTATACTTGGTGAAAATTATAATTTCATCACATAATATTGAACTGATAATTTTCATAGAACAGGCGTTTCCAAAACAGGTCTCTCGGAAAATAATTAATCGAGATCAGGGGATCATTTCCAAAATCGGAACAAAAATTTAATTTTCCCATACTTGGGCAAAAATATTATTTCTCGTCGTATCCATCTGATGACTTTTATAGGATATGTATTTTTGAGATAATAATTCCCATACTTGGTGAAAATTATTATTTCACCACAAAACATTGAACTGAAAATTTCCATGGAAAAAGCGTTTATATAGAAAATAGATTATCGAATCGAAATCCATAAGGGAGGGTCCCTAACGTGCTGGCGTATCTGTGGACACGAATTTTCCATGACTGAAATTCATGGAAAGATTTAAAAAAGTTGACGCGAGTTTCGCTGTGTTTTTTTGGTTTGCTGGCTAGCGGGAAGCTTGCGGCGAGTGAAATAGGTCGCTACGGAAAAAATTATTCGAGATTCGGGGATCGTTTTCAAAATGAAAGTGAAAAATATTTTTCCCATACTTGCGCAAAAATAATACTTCTCGGCATCGCATCCACCTGAAGACTTTTATAGGATATATATTTTTGAGAAACGTGGAATAATGCTTTATTGTCCGACATAGCTTTTCCTTCTACGGCTAGAGAATTGGAAAAATACACAATGCTCCATTCAATTCATGAGTCGACATATTCAATGAATTTGGAATCATTTTTGAGCTTCCGGCAAGCAAAAGGTGTTAGCCAAGTAGAATCGGTCATTTTTTATCTGAATCAAGGGATGATTCGCAGAATCGCAGCGAAAATTTATTTTCCCATACTTGGTGAAAATTATTATTTCACCACATAACATTGAACTGAAAATTTTTCATGGAAAAGGCGTCTATATAAAAAATGGATTATCGAATCGAAATCCATAAGGGAGGGTCCCTAACGTGCTGGCGTATCATTGGACATGTATTTTTCACGACCGAAGGGTATGGACAGGTTAAAAAAAATTGGCGCGAGTTTCACTGTGTCTTCTTCGTGTGCTGGCTAGCGGAAAGTGTTTGGCGTGTTCAATAGGTCACTTGGAATATAATTATTCGAGATTAGGGGATCATTTCCAAAATCGAAGTAAAAAATGGATTTCCCATACTTTGGAAAAAATATTATTTCTCGGCGTCGTATCCATCTGATGACTTTTATAGGATATGTATTTTTGAGAAAATAATTCCCATACTTGGTGAAAATTATTATTTCACCACAAAACATTGAACTGAAAATTTTCATGGAAAAGGCGTATATATAAAAAATGGATCATCGCAAAACATTGAACTGAAAATTTTCATGGAAAAGGCGTATATATAAAAAATGGATCATCGAATCGAAATCCATAAGGGAGGGTCCCTAACCTGCTGGCGTATCTTTGGACACGAATTTTCCATGACTGAAATTCATGGAAAGATTTTAAAAAGTTGACGCGAGTTTCGCTGTGTTTTTTTGGTTTGCTGGCTAGCGGGAAGCTTGCGGTGAGTGAAATAGGTCGCTACGAAAAAAATTATTCGAGATTCGGGGATCGTTTTCAAAATCAAAGTGAAAAATAATTTTCCCATACCTGCGCAAAAATATTACTTCTCGGCATCGCATACACCTGAAGACTTTTATAGGTTTTTTTTTTTTTTTTGAGAAAATTGGAATAATGCGCTATTATCCGACATAGCCTTTCTTTCTACGGCTATAGCATTGAAAGAATACGCAATGCTCCATTTAATTCATGAGTCGACATATTCAATGAATTCGGAATCATTTTTGAGCTTTCGGCAAGCAAAAGGTGTTAGCCAAGTTGAATCAGTCATTTTGAGCTTTTATATCTGAGATCAAGGGATGATTCACAGAATCGCAGCGAAAATTTATTTTCCCATACTTGGTGAAAATTTCCAATTTCACCTCATAACATTGAACCGATGATTTTCATGGAAAAAGCGTTTGTATGAAAAATGGATTATCGAATCGAAATCCAACAGGGATTGCCCCCAACGTGATGGCGTATCTTTAAATACGAACTATCTATGACTGATATGCATAAACAGGTTAAAAAAAGTTGACGCGAGTTTCACTGTGTTTTCTTGGTTCGCTGGCTAGCTAAAAATATGCGGCGAGTTGAATAGGCTACTTGGAAAAAAATTATGCGAGATTACGGGATCGTCTGCAAAATCGGAGTAAAAAATAATTTTCCCATACTTGGGCAAAAATATTATTTTTTGGCGTCGTATCCATCTGATGACTTTTATAGGATATGTATTTATGAGAAACGTTTAATAATGCTTCATTACTCCACATGGCTATTTTATTTCGGCTATAGAATTGGAAGAATACATAATAATCCATTTCATTAATGACTCGACATATTGAATGACTTTCGAGTAATTTTTGAGCTTCAGGCAAGCAAAAGATTTTTGCCAAGTTGAATCGGTCATTTTAAATTTTTATATCCGAGATCAAGGGTTGATTCGCAGAATCGGAGAGAAAATTTATTTTCCCATACTCGGTGAAAATTATTATTTCACCACGTAACATTGAAGTGAAAATTTTCATGGAAGAAGCGTTTATATAGAAAATGGATTATCGAATCGAAATCCATAAGGGAGGGTCCCTAACGTGCTGGCGTATCATTGAACATTTATTTTTCACGACCGAAGTGTATGGACAGGTTAAAAAAAATTGGCACGAGTTTCACTGTGTCTTCTTCGTGTGCTGGCTAGCGGAAAGTGTTTGGCGTGTTCAATAGGTCACTTGGAAAATAATTATTCGAGATTAGGGGATCATTTCCAAAATCGAAGTAAAAAATGGATTTCCCATACTTGGGAAAAAATATTATTTCTCGGCGTCGTATCCATCTGATGACTTTTATAGGATATGTATTTTTGAGAAAATAATTCCCATACTTGGTGAAAATTGTTATTTCACCACACAACATTAAACTGAAAATTTTCATGGAAAAGGCGTTTATATAAAAAATGGATCATCGAATCGAAATCCATAAGGGAGGGTCCCTAACGTGCTGGCGTATCTGTGGACACGAATTTTCCATGACTGAAATTCATGGAAAGATTTTAAAAAGTTGACGCGAGTTTCGCTGTGTTTTTTTGGTTTGCTGGCTAGCGGGAAGCTTGCGGCGAGTGAAATAGGTCGCTACGAAAAAAATTATTCGAGATTCGGGGATCGTTTTCAAAATCAAAGTGAAAAATAATTTTCCCATACTTGCGCAAAAATATTACTTCTCGGCATCGCACCACCTGAAGACTTTCATAGGTTTTTTTTTTTGAGAAAAGTGGAATAATGCTTTATTATCCGACATAGCCTTTCTTTCTATGGCTATAGCATTGAAAGAATACGCAATGCTCCATTTAATTCATGAGTCGACATATTCAATGAATTCGGAATCATTTTTGAGCTTTCGGCAAGCGAAAGGTGTTAGCCAAGTTGAATCAGTCATTTTGAGCTTTTATATCTGAGATCAAGGGATGATTCACAGAATCGCAGCGAAAATTTATTTTCCCATACTTGGTGAAAATTATAATTTCACCTCATAACATTGAACCGATAATTTTGGAACAAAAATTTAATTTTCCCATACTTGGGCAAAAATATTATTTCTTAGCTTCGAATCGATTTGAAGACTTTTATAGGATATGTATTCATGAGGAAAGTGGAATGATGCTTTATTGTTCGACATAGCTTTTTTTCTACGGCTACCGATCCGAAAAAATACACTATACTCCATTTCATTCATGAGTCGACATACTCAAAGAATTTGGGGTCATTTTTTAAGTTGTTTTGGAGCTTCCGGCAAGCGAAAGGTCAAGTGGACACGTGGAAAATGATTATTCGAGATTAGCGAATCATTTCCAAAATCGGAGTAAAACATGATTTTTTATACTAGGGCTCAATCATTTTTTTTCGTCGTCGTATCCACTTAAAGAGTATTATAGGATATGTGTTTGTGAGAAAAGTTGAATAATGCTTCATTATCCGACATGGCTTTTTTTCTACGGCTGTAGAATTGGAATAATTCATAATACTCCATTTCATACATGAGTCGACATATTTAATGAATTTGGAGTCATTTTTAAGCCTCCCGCAAGCGAAAGGTAAACAGGTCACTTGGAAAATAGTTATTCGAGATTAGGGGAACATTTCCAAAATCGGAGTAAAAAAAAATTATCCCATACTTGGGCGCAAATATTATTGCTCGGCGTCGTATTCATCTGAAGTCTTTTATACGATACGTTTCTATGAGAAACGTTGAATAAAGCTTCATTATCCGACATAGTTTTTTTTTTTTTTTACGGCTGTAGAACTGGAATAATACATAATACTCCATATCGTTCATGAGTCGAGATATTCAATGAACTTGGAGTCATTTTTGAAGGTTTTTATGAGCTTCTGGCAAGCGAAAGGTGTTTGCCAAGTCGAATCGGTCATTTTGAATTTATATATCTGAGTTTAAGGGATGATTTCCAGAATCGGAGCAATATTTCTTTTTCCATACTTGGTTGAAATTATAATTTCGCCTAGTCGTATTCATCTGAAAATTTTTATAAAAATAGCATTCGTATTTAAAATGAGGTATTGATTCCAAATCCGAAATGGTTGAACACCGTTCTGAAGTTCCAGCAATATTCGAACATCCAGCAAGCGAAAAGTGTTCGGCACGTCGAATCGGTCATTTCGAATAAAATTAGCTCAGTATTAATAATGATTTCCAGATTCGGAGCAAAAAAATTGTTTCCCATACTCGGTTGAAATTATCATTTCTCCTCATCATTTTTAACTGAAAACTTTTGTATAAAAAGCATTCCTATGAAAAATGAGATACCGATTCGAAATCCGACAGGGATGGTCCGTAACGTGATGCGATTTCTCTAGTTACACTTTCTTCATGACATGAATGCGTGAACACATTTGAATTAATTGGACTGAGTGTCACTGTATTTTTTGGTTGGCTGGCAAACGGAAAGTATGCGTCGAGTTAAATAGGTCATTTGGAAAAGAATTATTCCAGATTAGGGGATCATTTCCAAAATCCCAGTAACAAACAATTATCCCATTTTTGGGCAAAATTATTATTTCTCGACAGCATCTCCACCCCGATACTTTCATAATTGACAAAAAAAAAGCGGAGTAATGATTCAAAACTTGAAATTGCCGGTCCCTAACTTTATGCGATGGTTTTTCAGGTTATTCTTTTCATTACACGGATGCTTGGATAGGTTAATAAAAGTTGTTGCGAGTTTTGACGATATTTTTGAGAATATCGTTAGCGAAAAACACCGCATGTCCATTAGGTCATTTGGAGTAAAATTATCTGAGGTTAGGGGACGATTTTAGGAATCGGAGTAAAAAACAAGTTTCCCATACTTGGACAAAACCATTATTTCTCGGCACCGTGTCTATCTTAAAACTTTTGAAGGACATAATATATTCACGAGAAAAGTGGAGTAATGCATCACAATCCGATAAAGCCGGTCTCTAAGGCTATAGTATTAAAAACATATATTTCCATGACATGCATGTGTAGACAGGTTCAAAAAAGTTGTCCCGCGGCTCGAAAGTATTTATGAGCTTACGGCAAGCGAAAATTATCTGACGAGTCGAATAGGTCGTTTCGAACAGAATCATTTGATATTAGGGGATGATTTACAGAATCGGAGCGAAACTTTATTTTCACAAACTTGGGTAAAATTGTCATTTTTCGACATCGTATCCACCTCAAGACTTTTAGAAGAAAATTATTCATCCCAAAATTGTGATAATGAAGCAAAATCCGATATAGCTGGACCTCGAGGTCATAGAATTCGAAAAGAAAAAAAAAATTATCCGTTACAAATATTCGTGGACGGGTTCCAAAAAAACTAGACCGAGTTTTTAAGGTATTTTTCGTGCTACCGGCAAGCGAAAAGTATTTGCCGAGTAGAAGACGTCATTTTAAATAGAATTATCTGAGATTAAGGGACGATTTCCAGAATCGGAACAAAAAATTATTTTCCCATGCCTTGGTAAAGTTATTATTTCATAACGTCATCTTCACCTGTTATGTTTTATGGCGGAAGATTAAATGAGAAAAGTGGAGTTATGTTTGAAAATCCGAAATCGCTGGTGCTCACTGGCATAGGGTGTTTTTTCACCTTCCTTTTCATCACGCGGTTACAGTGACTGGGTTCGGGTTGCAAATAAATTGGACTGAATTTTGATGATATATTTGTGCTTTTGGCTACGGAAAAGGACGCCGCGAGTCAAATAGGTCACTCGAAAGAAAATAATGTTATATGAGGGGCCGATTTAGAAATTCTCAATAAAAAACAATTTTCCCATACTTGGGTGAAATTTTTGTTTTTCCTCATGATATTTAACTAGAAACTTCTATAGAAAAAGCATTAATATGAAAAATTGGATAGCAATTCGTAATCCGGAAGGTTTGGCCTGTAACGTAACGGGATTTCATCCAATTTATTCTGTTCATGACATGAACGCATGGACAGGTTAAAAAAAATTCGCCTGAGTTTTGCCGTATTTTTCGAGCATCTACCTGGCGATAAGTATGACGCGAGTCAAGAAGATCCCTTGAAAAATATTTATCGCAGATTAGGGGATGATCTCATAATCTGACTAAAAAAATACTTTTCCCATTGTTACGTCCTGGGCGAGGATTAATACGTCCCGCCCGTGATGCACGATTTACAGTTACAAGGAAACCTCTTGTTTCGGCCGGAATGCGCCGGTCGGGGATAGAGGCTTGCGGTAATGGGATTGGTAAAATATCGTTCACTTACTTTTTGGGCCTAGCGGGTTATTATTCCAATGTAATAACTTCCTCGGGGTCGCTGGAATCTGTGCTGTTGGAATCCGCGCCTATCGTCGATACGTCGCTGACGCTGTCTCTATGGGGCCGGTGAACGGGTCCCGGGAGAATCGGGTCGGGGAGAACGTACGGGGCCGTCCCCTCGGGAACTCGGAATATTGTGGCTACCCCCACAGGGCGCTCCTTAACACTCGGTAATCCGAAAGGGACTATCGGTCGTGTTGAAGGGCCTGCTGATGGTTGGGCCACAACTTTTGCCACTGTTTCGGCAACCCGTACTTCGCTGTTTACTAGAGACGGGGTGTTTCTCCCCTTTACTAAGTGGAGCTCGCCGCGAGCGAGACGTTTCAACTTTTCCTCCTTGCCACTGCGGCGTCTACCCATGTAAATCTAAATGACAAAATGTATGATCCCTCTTTGAGTGAGTCCTGACTCTCGGGCAGAATTCTCATATGGTAGGGTTGAAACCTCCACCACAGTGTGTGCGTCTAGCGCACAGAGTTGTGGTTGGCTGGTTAGAGTACAGAACGTGCGTCTGGCGCACGGGACTGTACTCGGAGGGAGGAATAAGTAATTACTTAAGCACGTGCGTCTAGTGCACAGTGCTGTAGTCAGAGAAGGTGAGAAAAGTAACTGCTTAAGTACGTGCGTCGAGCGCACAGTACTGTACCACTTAAGAACGTGCGTCTAGCGCACAGTACTGTAGTCAGAGATTTTAATTACTTAAGCACGTGCGTCGAGCGCACAGTACTGTACTACTTAAGAACGTGCGTCTAGCGCACAGTACTGTAGTCAGAGAAGGTGAGAAAATTAAGTGAAGTAACTGCGTGAGCACGTGCGTCGGGCGCACGGTGCTGCAGTTATGAAAAGGTGTTGGGAACACGTGAGCTTCTATGGGAGTTCTGCTCGAGAATATTGACAGCTCGAAGTTCGGTTTCGTTCAATTTCCCCCCTTTCTCTATTTAATGTCGCTTGGTGGCAAATGAAACGTGAATGCGTTTTATATTTTTTTCTTTTAGGTTTTCGATTATTTATTTATTTCCGATGTGGCTCTTACACTGGTTTTGCCGGGGCTACCGTGCTACCGATTTTTATGGTTTAAAAAGTACAATATGTTTTACTTAGAGAAAACTGGATATTTCGCGACGGCTATATAATGCTCGAGTGATCTCGGGGGACCAGGCTCGAAGTTCGACTGACTCTTCTTAACTAATTGCTGGTCATTATATAGTCCCTTATTCTATTGTCGCATAAGGTGGGAGATGTCGGCGCGTGAGGGAACAGTTTCTCTCACACCTCGACATTTTGCTGACGATAATTTCCAGACGCTTTTCCAATTATTGCGGCTGGTGATATGCAAAATCAGCGTCGAGACATCGATATTCTCCAGACGGAATTCTGACTATTGTCAGCGCCGGGACATCGATACTCTCGACGCGCAACTTTTTGTAATGCTGAGGCTCGTCCTTAGGCGATAAGCGCGGCCATTTTGTGCGAGCCAGCGAGACGCTGATTCTCACCGGCTTCCAACATCTGTGGGAGCTTGGTGATAACGCGCGACATACGCCGGTTCGTCACTCACGCGCCTTCTCCCCGCGACGAGCTTCGTTCGTTAAAGGCTGAAATTTCGTGTGTTAGGTGTGTTGCATGCTCGCAGGCATACTTCGCGCTTGGCGGGTTGCATGTCTGCAGGCATGCCTCACGCGTAGCGGGTGGCATGCTTGCAGGCATATTTCGTGCTTGGCGGGAGAACTCCGGCAATGAGGGTCACCCCTGGTCATTCGTGTTTTTCCCGTGAATAAATGAGAGATTAAATATTTCTACTGCGGATCATACGGATCCGGTTTTATGTTTGATAAATGGTATATGAAATGAAATTTTTTAAAATTTATTTGTGTTTTTTCGACCCAGGACGTTACACCTCCCCCCTTTTAGACCGAGGCAGTGCCGTGCATTGCCGAGGTTCGGCTAACAGCCGGGAAGCAAGTTCTGGGTCGATTAAGCTTGCTCGTGATATTTCTTGCTTAGGTAATGTTGGATAGGTCGGGTTTCGTTCCTGTAGTTCCATCTCGATGTCTTCGGTCTGCGTCTGGTGGTTGGCCTTGGTAGAGTTCTGCGTAGGTGTTCGTTCGGGTGCCTCATTGGTTACTTGATTTTCTCGTCGGTGTCCTAGGGCTAGTAGCAACCCGGTAACTGAACTCCATATGGCCCCGAGTAGGTGGATGCTCTAGCCATATACCGAGTGAAGAGCGTAACCGTGGATGCATGTGTCCAGGATGAGTTTCGCTATTTTTATAATAATGAGGATCGCGAAGACTCCTGCACCTGCGATGCCGAATTTTTCAAATCCCCGCCAGAATCTCCGGGCTGCGCTCTCCGCGAGGTGGTCCAGAGTATGTTCGTCGAGGAATCCCTGGATAGAGACACTTCCTGGTGGGACTGCGTATCCGACTGATCCTCTAGCGATAGTATTCAAGAGGCCTGGTTTTTCGGCTGGAAACATTATACGGTTCCTTAATCTCTTGATGTCCGCAGCGGTGTATATCCCGCTAGAGGCGAGGGTTCCGGCCGATGCGTATTCCCATGTTGGTGATGTTGATGGTCTGAGAGTTTGTGGTGGTGGTACTACTACTGGATGTGGTGAGAAGCGGTACCAGACGTTGTCGATAAGGTATTGTGCTGGTAGTATTGGATCGCGCTCTATCTGGGTTGCTGATTTTAGCAACATCCTCGAGGTTGTTGACAAGTAGTAGGACTCGTTCCGGTATGTGACGGAAAGCTCGTGGTGGCAGTCATTTGCGCGTCGCAGAGTGCACTCGATTGGAACGCATTTGACGATGTGTGCCACCTCGCCTGCTATGACCGCCATGTATCCTGGTCCCTTCATTAGCACGTAAGCGAGTCTTTCTGGCAAAAGTTTAGCTGTAGATAGTGCGTTTTGCATCACTTGCCTTTCCAGATTACATCGTTGCATGAGCACGTCCCTGTAGAGGCTTTTTATTTGTGTCCTGACGTGTTTTTCTACGTATACGAACTTAGAGTTGATATAGGAAAATATGTCGAGGTTGCTTGTGGATACCTTCCTTTTTGCTGCGAATGTAAGTCCATTTGGTGTTTCGAGGACATATAACCTCGGGTGTTCAGTACGAATCAGATTGTATCCGCATATGCCCTTTTGTGATCGGCCAGTAAGGGCGAAGGTAGTGTCCTGGGTGACTAACGTGTAGACATCGGGTGAATGTCCGTCCTTGTTGTTCGATAGTTTGGTGGCTTGGCCCTCGTAGAGAACGTCGTATCTGTTAAAGTTGCAGGTGTCTGTTGGTTCCGTTTTCCAGAAGGTGGCGTTGCCATTTATGTCTATGCAGTAACCGTCTTCCAATTGGCACTGGGTACCGGATAGCAGGATTACTTTGTTTGCTGCTAGGTCGACGGTTGCGTAGTAGTCCGTTAGTGTTACCGTGACGGATGCTTGCACGACCACGTTGTCCCAAGTTCCAAATGGATCACTATATTGGGCCCCAGCGCATTTCCCGTCCATTGATACGGATCCGGCCATAGTGATGCTCCGTGTGTTCGTGTTATTACGTTGTAGGCCCACGACTTGGGCGCTCATGCTGAGTTGGGCAATACCGGCCTCCTGTAGTCGTGTGCATGCGTTTCCGTCTAGTTCCTGTAGGTATACTTGTCGACCGTTGTGGACGATTGAATTGTGTGAGTGCATGCCGCAATGGTAGATAGTTCTGTCGATTTCTATGCGACACTGCATCACCCTGGTGCTGTCGAAGTCTGCTAATTGGAGTAGCTGCATCTGTACCAGCGTGGGTGTTGGGTCGTTATGTGGGAGATCGCATTCCCCGACCTCGTTTAGAGATATTGTCGTTATGTTGAGAGAGGCTCCACCGCAGTCATAACCGATTAGCCCGTTGGTTTCCGGTAGTCCGGTGATGATCAAGACCGTGACGATAATTCTGATGGTTTCCATCCTGTTACAAGACGTACCTTTATATTGGGTTCGGTTATGCTAGGGTAGGTGGTTTCTTCCTCTCTCAGTTTTTGTTCGGAAAACTGCAGCCCGCCATGCTCGCGGTAATGTACTGTATCATTGCTATTTTGAACGCTTTATTTTCGTTGGGTAGCAGGTACTCATTTCCTAAGAGCGTGGCGATTCCTACGTCTTCCTGGTCAATTTGTATCGTTTTTGTTGGTCGTGTTTGATCGAAATTGTTCGTGATTGTGAATTCCTCTTTGAAGGGGTCGTAGCTGCTGACCTTGCTGAACCTGAAGGCGTTCCATTCGTCAGTGAAATGGATCCACAAATGTTCCTCCATTCCTTTTGGTTTGGTAGGGTAGATCCCGTGCTTGGTCAATCCATTCCGCGTATTGGGCCTGGAAGAAGGTATCTTCTTTTGGAGGTTTTCTCTGTAAAATTTCAGGAAATTCTCCCGGTCTTCAGGCAAGCGGAATTTTTCGCCCTCCAAAGTTATTACTTTGACGGCGTCGAGTTCGATCGTGCTTTTGATTTCGGTCTCCTTCTCGGCGTTGTACGTTGTGTGCTTTATCTCGTTCGTTTCTTTAATGAGGGTCGTAGCCTTATATTTTCTGGACTGCCCCTCGTGGATGTAGCGCACCGTGAAGTTTCGGTCAACGTCCCATTTTCTCGTTGGTGAGTTTGCCCTTTTTTGTATCCGATGATGCGATCGTTCACGATCCCGAGTTTTTTGTGTACGATCCAGGATTTCCTTATATGCTTTGAGGAAGGCCGCCATATCCCAAGGTAGGTTGTAGGTATGGTTGCTCAGTTCGATGGAGTTTACATCCTGAATGGCCTTGCTCGGGTAGGCTGCCCTCTTGTTGTCTGAGCGAGGGATGATGTACTGGACCAGATCGGTGTCCACATCGAACTTGAGTGCCTGGTGTCGTTCTATGCGGCCCTGGCGGCCCTTGTGGGTGATGTAAAATCCTTCCCTGGACCCCTTAAGATTTTGCGGGACTTCTTTGTTGGATTTAGACATTGTTCCTGTAATGATATGATTGCAAGCATTATGGTTGTTATTTTCTTGTTTTCGGGTTGTAACCGTGTTGCATATTATTCGGTGCACTGGGCTTGACTATTCTGATGGGTCATTTTTATATTTGGCCAGTGTCTTGGGGCTGAGACGCTCGACCGGTATGCAAATCGTATTCCACGTTTGCTTTAGGCTGTTGTCCATGTTGTCGCTCTTACGTTCCTGATTTGCATCTTTCTTGTAGCTGCTCATTGAAAGATCCAGAGCCGAGCATTGTTCCTCGATCGTATCCCTTACAGGAGCCGTTATATTGGTTGGTGAAATACCAGTATTTGAATGTTTCTTGTAGATCTCGAGGAGCTGGTGATTCAGCAGTAGCTGGTGTAGTATAGGGCTGGTCTGCGACTGTTGGTTTGGTTGCTCGTAAGACTTTTGCAGCTTGAGCTTCCTACGATGATTACGAAACCATTCGCTTACTGTTTTTGCAGGTAAATCGAGGTTACCGGCGAGAGACTTAATCCTTGCGACGCTGGGATATGGACCAAGAGCAAATGCTCGCCTCAGTCCTTCCTTCTGATCTTCGGAAAAGAGTCTCCGTTGTCCTTTAGCTGATGGTGAATCGGGACTGTTGCCGTAGCTGGATCCGCTGCTGCCTTGCCTCTTGTTTGCTTTGTGCTTCTTGTTCTTTAGCGCCCGAAGTTGGTCGATGTTGCGTGGATCAGATAGCCAGATCTGTATTCTTATGAATGGTTCACGTCTTTTTACGCTAAGCGCGTGCCAGGGTGCTGGCTTACTTAGGAATTCACTGACACATCCTTGCGACAGTCCGAGTACAGCCTTGCCGAAGATCTGTTGACTTATTTTGTTGGCTGACAGTACCTCCTTTATTTTTGTCGTTACTTTTTGTGTGTCGAGAAACTGAGTGAGCGCAGCCATCTTATAGGTGCCTAGTGTGGTATGCTGATGGGGGCTTAGCGAGGGTGGTGGTGCCACCTGATGCTGAGGTGAGTGAAGACCAATCTGCTGCCGTTCGTTGTTGATTGGTTTTTCTCGATCTGACTGATTTTTAACGACCTGCTCCTGGTCTTTGACTGGTAGATCGAGCCATCTGGGTCTTGTCGATGTGTCGAGAGCGGGCGCATGCAAGTGGCGCTCCATCTGGTCGAGGCTCTCTTGTCGCGTTACCTCGGTCGTCCTTTCCCAAATTTTCGTCAAGGTCTTCCCAGCTGGTGATGAAAACGGGATGGTTGGGTGTTTCGTTAAGTCGATAGAGCTGCGGACCCGTCGGGATGCCTCGTTGTTACGAAGAGCAGGGATGGTGTCGAGCCCGGGTGTCTGGTACCTTTCAGCGTGCCCTCGGCTAGTTCCATTGTTTTTTCCTTCCTTCGTTTCTTTGAGGTCCCGTGGGAATCCCTTGCTGCTTTTTGGCATCTTTCACCCCTGTAATAAAATTGGTTATAGTTTTGTTGCGCGTAGTTTGTTCGTATGCACGAGTCGTTGTTTACCCCTATACAAAATTTTAACATTTCCTCCTGAGAGGATTTCAGTGATTTCGCAGGGTTCGGTGTACTGGTCACCGAATTTCCCGATTTTTGGTTCCGTCAGCATGAGCACTCTGTCTCCTACGCCAAATGTTTGTGGGTTGGTTCTCTTATCGTAGTACGTTTTAGAGCGTTCCTTTGCAGCTCTGAGGTTCTCTGCAGCCAATTCCTGTAGATAGTGTATTTTCCCGAAAAGTTTTTCCAGGTATTCTGTGTATGTTTGGTCTCGGTGTTCCTCGATCTGTTCGTGGTTCGAGGGTTGTCTAGCGAGTTTCCCGTACACTAGTTCGTGCGGTGTGTAGCAGGTTCCCTCGTGTCGGCTTGTGTTGTAGGCGAACATTGCCATATCGAGGAACTCGTCCCAGTCGTTTCTGTTGTCGACGTATTGTCTTAAGTACTCCATTAAGACGTGATGTGATCTTTCTATTGATCCATTCGTTTGTGGATGAAAAGATGTCATCGTGTATTGTCTGATGCGAAATTTCTTTGCTAAATTTCTCATGAGACTGCTGCAGAAATTGGTTCCTCGGTCGGTGAGGAGAGCCTTGGGTGCTCCGAATCGTGCGATGAAGTTTTGAGCGAACGCATCTGCTACGGAAACTGCTGTCGTCCTTTCCAGTGGTACGGCCACTGAGTATTTTGTCAGTAGGTCCTGTATCGTAAGGATGTTTTGGTTTCCCCTGCCCGTCATTGGCAGTGGTCCGACGATGTCCATCGATATTTTGTCGAACGCGCTGCCTGGGGTATCGGTTATTACCATTGGCTGTTTTGTTTTAACTCGGATGAGTTTTTTGAGTTGGCATGGTCGACAGTGTTGGATGTACTCTTGTACTTGAGTCTTCATGTTGTCCCAGAAGTATGTTTCCCGTATTTTGTTGTAAGTTTTGGTCACGCCCTTGTGACCTCCGGCTAATGAGCCGTGAATTTCCTCGATAATCGGAAGTCTCTCTGGTTCCGGAGGAATGCGAACCAATTGTTCGCAGATGGTTATAGTTGTCACGTCTTCCCTCAGGAAGTTGCTGAGCTCGGTCTCGATGGTTTCCCACGAGATTTCGTCGATCTTGTTTGTTTTTGCAATACTAAAGCTTCTTAGTCCTAATTCCGTAACGACATTTCGTAGGGATCTTATGGAGTCCTTCAGGTCGTCTATGGATGAGTTTGCTCTGATGTCAGCCTTGATTGGTAATGCAATCGTGTGTTTGGTTTTTTTCAGTTTTTACTCGTGCGCTTGTAAGCGCGAGGTGTTCGAACTTTGGTAATCTGTTAGTGGCTGCTAGGTCCAGGGCTCCTTCATCGATAGGCTGACCTTTGGTAGTCACGAAAATTACGAGGTTATCTTTCCTCATAACTAGTCGGTCCCTGGTTCTTTTGATGTCGAAGTCGTCAATGTTACCGTCGTTCTGTTCGTTATCGCTACTAGAGCTAGAGTCTATTGTTGACCCGTTGGCGTCGGACGCCGGCTCGTTTGATTCATTGTCGGTCGATGCTTCATCAGTTTCTAATTCAGATTCGGCTCGTTCCCGAGAAGGTCCCGCTGAACCAGCGGAGCTAACGTCCATCTCCCGCACAGTTTTCTTCTGCCTTGAGCGTATTACTCGAGGGGATGGATTCTGCTCAGCTCTCTGCTCGGGTTCATTGGGTTTCCTTCTCTTAGGGTTACGCCGTTCGATTATTTCGTCTGAATCTTCGTCACTGGGATATTCTCTTGCCCTAGTGGCCACTGTTATTTGTCTTCCCGTTTCAGGGGGATTACGAGATAGGGCGTCAGCATTGCTGTTAGCTCTTCCCGGTTTGTAAATGATTTTATATTGGTAATTAGCAAGCTTCAAACGCCAGTGAACCAAACGATTAGCAGGGTCTTTTACTGAATCTAGCCAAACCAAGGGTTTGTGATCCGTAACTAGAGTGAATTCCCTGCCGTAAACGTACGGCCTGAAATGACCCACGCTATATACTATTGCCAGTAGTTCTTTTTCAATAGTCGAGTAATTTAATTCGGCTGGCGATAGTGTTCTTGAAGTGTACGCAATGGGTTTGTCGCTTCCGATTTTCCCTTGGCTTAGTACGCCACCGATCGCTAGATTTGAGGCGTCTGTTGTTATGATAAATGGTTTCGTGAAATCCGGGTATTGCAACACCGGTTCTTTGCATAAAGCGTCTCTGAGTGTGTCAAACCCCAAAAAACACCATAAATGGTGTAAAAAAAGTTGAGACAAGTACATTTCCTTGCATCGTTTTATCTTTCCTTACAAAAATATGTCAAACATAAATAGTTGTAAAATAAATCCTCACAAAAAGTTCTCAAATAATTTCAAATCATCCAACTCACAGTTGCCAAGTACATCCAGCATTTTTATTGTTTACATTGTTTATTAACCATTTATAAGTAGGTCACAACGCCCGAAAACGTCTTGAAACGGGACTTAGGGACTTAATCTAAAAATGTATTGTTTGAAAAATTTTTATTGAAAAAAATTCGGATTGAAAAAAAAATTCGAACGAAGTACTTGGCGAGTTCGTAACAGGTAGTCCGTACAGTCATTTTACGTAACTCGCCAAGTACTTCGTTCGAATTTTTTTTTCAATCCGAATTTTTTTCAATAAAAATTTTTCAAACAATACATTTTTAGATTAAGTCCCTAAGTCCCGTTTCAAGACGTTTTCGGGCGTTGTGACCTACTTATAAATGGTTAATAAACAATGTAAACAATAAAAATGCTGGATGTACTTGGCAACTGTGAGTTGGATGATTTGAAATTATTTGAGAACTTTTTGTGAGGATTTATTTTACAACTATTTATGTTTGACATATTTTTGTAAGGAAAGATAAAACGATGCAAGGAAATGTACTTGTCTCAACTTTTTTTACACCATTTATGGTGTTTTTTGGGGGGATTTGGCTTCTTTTTGCAAAGGATTGTATATATTTTTACCATGTAACTTCTATGTGAAAGCTTCGAATGGTGACTGCTCTGCTCAGGCTAGAATTAAACAATTTTTGAGGGGATGAATTTCGTCTTTCCAAAACATTTCGTCATGCGATGGTTTCATTATTTTACAAATTCAGAGGCCCCAATCTAGCAACTAAGACATTAAATATCATTTGCATTTCGTTTATTAGATCCTTAAGGGGGTCAGGTACCGAAAATTTCACATCCAGAACCACTAACGGTAGAGACTCGCTAATTTTGGTCTTGATATCATTTCTCGTATCAAAATACCTCACATTGATAAAATTTCGAAAAATTAATTTTTTCCACGTGTTTAAAATAATTTTTTTCGAATCCGTTACGATGGGTATCGGAAATCCCATCTGCTAGATTGTTCATTGTGACCCAAAGAATGTGTAAAAAAATCTACAACCCTCAAAGTTCAAAATTGTAGGAGGAGATACCATTTAAAGGCACAAAAATTTTCCAAATGTGTGATAAATTAATTGGTAGAATATAATAAGAAGAAAATGGATTCCATGGCCTGAATAAAAAAATTCTATGATATGATCAAGTAATAAAACTTTACCTGGACGAAATTATATAACAACACTTATCACAATGAATAATCTAGCAGTTGGGATTTTCGATATATCAACGGTTTCGAAAAAAATTATCTTGAAAATAGGGAAAAAATTAATTTTTCTAAATTTCATGAGGTATTTTGATATGAGAAATGATATCAAGACAAAAATCAGCCAGTCTCTACCGTTAGAGGTTCTGGATGTGAAAATTTCGGTACCTGACCCCCTTAATAAGCTTAGCAAACTTCAAAATGTTCCATGCGTACAACATGTTATCAATGAGGTATCCCGATTATTGAGAATGCTCGCATGACCTATCCGAACAACTTTGAGTCTTTGATTCTTGATACAATGCACCATCGCTAAGATATAAAATCATAGGCATCGCTTTTCGATAGTCTGTTTATAATATTGAGCTTTATGTTTTTTTTCTTAGCGATGGAATGGTAAAGCTTTGTTTGTACAGATACCAACTGAATGCAGACTCAACCCGACCCACGTAATTCTGCTCATAAAAGTCACACGCATAATTAACTGAACACAGAAAAATTCGACACATTGCACTGTAAAACAAAAAAAATCCCATGAAGCGACATGACCCAGACAAACTCAGCCTATAATTAAATTGGTGCAGAAAAACCCAATGCGCCATCGGCTTGCTCCAATTAAACTGGACATATTGCCAATTCAAGATGGAAAAACTCGATGCATCACCAATTCGACATGCAAAAACTGCCAGGGCATGCCAACACAGAAAAATTCTCCCTTGGCGTAACTCGCCACAGCGAAACTTTCGTGGCACAGCTCGGCCCGCTCCAACTCTACACAGTCTAACGGACTATGGTTGCGTCTGTTGAGAGTTGAAGCGGACCAAGTTACGCCGCATGAGAGTTTTCGCTGTGTGAAACTGTACCATGGGAGAGTATATCTCCATCGAGATAGCCCGTAGGAGATTTTTTGTGCGTTGAGTTGGTGGTGCGTCGAATTTTTCTATTCCAAATTGGTGGTGCTTTGTGTTTTATTGTAGCAAGTTGATGGCGCAACGAGTTTCTTTTTATCAAGTTGGATATGGGCCAAATTTACTGGGTCAAATCCCTATATGGGGAAATGTTTTTGTGACGGCTTAGCGATGCAATTAATTTTTCTGTGTTTAGTTGATGACGCATACTATTTTTCTGTCTAGAATTGCGCGAGCTTCTCTGGTTTGCATTCAGATGAAATCTGTGATAATAAGGCAGTGCAGCTGGGACTTTGTATGATGTCAAATAGAATACTCGGAGTTGATGGCGTAGATCATGTGCGGATTAAAAAACGTTAGAAGAGCTCCGGCATATCGATAACAAGCATAATGCTCACGGAACCTTTTGAAGTCCTGATGATCCTGAGAGAGGGAAGAGATACAAAAAGAAAATATTCAATCGAAATTACACGATGCAAAGAACTTATGAAGTTCACTTGGAATTTAAATATCATTTAAATAATCATTAAAATGTAAAAAACAATGTTAAAAATAAAAATACTGAATGTACTTTGATGTTTGTGGAAAAAACCACAATTCTGTTTCATTAATATACTTTAAACTTTATTTAATTAATAATCAATATTTATTTTTCGAAATACACCAATATAACCACTAAATGGGGAGTCATATCACTACGAGAACGCACATATAAGTATATAATTTTTTTTTCACCGGTTCTGTCCGAAAATGATAAAATAATACTCTAACACTGTTCGTTTTTTTTTTTTTTTTCAATTTATTTTTATACTTCACTTTCGTAATAAAACCTCTGAACTTTCATCTCAAAGTAACGATAAAAAAAAAGCTTACACGACTTTCGGAAATGCCGAAGCAACGAAGGCAGCTTCGTTAACCAAAGATCATACGTCACATGACATACGTGATTTCAGCCTTTTAGCCTGGTGTGACAGGTGAGCGATGAATTCGCGGTTAGATTCACGGGCGGTGCGAAAATTTGTGGCGGAGACAAAAAAAAAAAGAAAACGATGATGATGATGTACGTCGAATGAAAATAATAAAATGCAATATCTCCCATATGTCAATAACTACAGCATTCATTTGGGTACCGATCGAAAGAGAAAAAAAAATAAAAAATATTCGTGTTGATATCATTGCCTAAGTCCGTATAATTCATTAATAATTCGGAAAATAAGTTTCGTTATATAGATATACTCCCGTGTATAAGCCAGATGTGTGGCGTATAAGAGGCTGTAGTACCTCTCGACATGTCGGTAAAGGAGAGGAAATGTACTTGTCTCGAGGCACTACCGTGCCTCTTAATGCGCTTTCTTGTTTGTCGGTCCATTTGAACACTGCCTCCTTTTTGAGTAATTGTGTGAGCGGTTTTGCGATACCCGAAAAATTTTCGACGAACCTGCGATAATACCCTGCTAGACCTAAAAACTGTTTGATTTTCTTTGCGTTGGTTGGTCTAGGGTATTGTTGTAAGGCTTCTAATTTCTTGGGATCGGGTTTGACACCGTCCTCACTAATAATGTGGCCTAAGTAGGCAACTTCTTTTCGTAAAAATTCGCATTTATCTGGTTGTAGCTTAAGATTAGCTTTACGTAATCGTTGGGCTAAACGATCAAATTTTGCTTCGTGTTCTTGAAGAGAACTGGCGTAAATTACTATATCGTCCAAGTAGACGAAAAGTTCAGCGCCCTGTAATCCACACAACACTCTGTCCATTAGACGTTGGAATGTTGCGGGTGCATTTTTTAGCCCGAATGGCATTCTAACAAATTGGTAATGCCCAAATGGCGTGGAAAATGCCGTTTTATGTGCGTCCTCTTGGTGGACTTTGATTTGATGGAATCCGCTTGCGAGGTCAAAAATGGAAAAGTATTTAGCGCTACCTAGTTGGTCCAAAATCTCAGTTATCATAGGAAGCGGGTAGGCGTCTCCAATTGTTTTTTCGTTGAGATTCCTGTAATCAATAACCATTCGCCATTTCGGTTTTCCCTGGGAATCGGCCTTTTTTGGCACGATCCAAAGTGGTGAGCTGTATGGTGAATCTGATGGTTTGATAATTTTTCCGTCGATCAATTCGCCGACTTGTTTTGTTATTTCGTCTTTGTGTGCAGGGGGAAATCTGTATTGTCGTGTGAAAACAGGTTGATCGTCTGTTGTCGTGATTCGGTGTTCTATTGCATTCGTGGAGTTTAGGAACTTGCCAGGAATGTGGAATAAATCGGCATTTTTGTCGATTAATCTATTTACGCTCTCTCGCTCTTCATCGTTGAGATGGTTGAGTCGTAGTAGAGTCTTGATTTCGGATTCTATGTCCTGGTTATTTGGGTTTATTTTCTCAGCCGTTAAGACTTGGTGGTCATGTGTTTGGATGCTGAGTCGGCTCTGTACATCCTCTCCGAGGCCCTGCACTCTAGGTGCTTCGCCTGGGGAATCGTGACAGTCGCTCGTACTCCACACGTGAGGGGCGTCGTAGGGCCTGAATGCCTCGCAGCTCACCGACGGAACAGTGAGCTCTACGTCCTCCTCAGAGGTGTTTACAGCCATTATACATGCTATGCCACTTTTTATTGTCACTACGGCATCTCCGATGAGAATACCCTCGCCTGCGGACATGCGGGGAATGTACCCCTCGCTAAGATCCTGATTTTTTATGCGGAGATAGAACACGGTTCTCGATCTTTTCTTTATCACGACTGTGTCGTGTGTTTTAAAAGGAACTACGTTATTTCCCCATGACACTATTTCTTTATCGTAATCGATTGTTGTACGATTTTGCGCGTGAAATTCTGAACCAAGGATTGCGTCCTGGCTAATAGGAAAAGAGTTTTCTACTATATGAAATTCGGATTCTGTCCCCATTATGTTTATGTTTGCTGCACCTAGTGTGTGAACTGGTACATCTGAAATGCCTTTTAGCTTTATCCGATTTTTTTTGTCTATTAGTACTTCCCGTTTGAGGGCTCTAAGCTTGATCAAATTAGGGTCCGCACCAGAATCGACGAGAAATTCGGATTTTGAAGTTAGTTGGGGTGACTCGATTTCTATAGTAGGGGTGAACGTGTGTCGTCTTAGTTCGACTTTTGCTGTTCTAACTCTGGTTTCTCGTTTTGCGTCACTACGCGTACCGGGCGCTCTGTGGGTTTCTCTGCCCGGCTTGCGCCCTGGTTTGCCGGACGAGGTTTCTCGTTTCCCGAACTAGCGCGTTTTTCGTCGTTTTGCCGCTTGCGACATTCGGATACTACATGTCCTAAATAATTGCAATAATCGCATTGTTTTCGCGGTTTTTGTTGTTGAGGATCGTTGCGTTTAAAATCGCGGTTTTCGTTCTGTTTTATATCCCGTAGTGCGTTATTATCCGGGGGTTTGTTGTTGCGTTGAGGACGCTTTTCGGGATGTTTTAACCAACAGTCATTTGCTCCGTGACCGCTCCTTTTGCAATGATCACATGTCACCGGTGGTCGTGTGGCTATTGATTTTACCTGGGCTGCCGGTTTATGGTCTTGTCGCGATTCTCTAAAGTTCACGCGATCGCGTTCTCTTTCCTTTTCGATTTTTATCGCATTTGTGTAGGCTTGAGATAGTGAGGTCGAACCTTCGAGTTTTAGCCGCAAACGGAAATCTGGAGGGAGTCCTGCTATGAAACATTCGAGGGTTTCGGCTTCCAAGTTTAACAATTGATGTGCGGAGGCTGCCCCATAAATTTCTTCGTCCCTTATTACCGTGTGCAAATCTTTGACGCGGCTAATGTAATCTATTATGTGTTCCCCCTTTAGTTTGCTAACACTTCCCAATTCTCCGCGATATTGATTCGCGGTTTTGGAAGAACCGAATATTTCTTTTAATTTGTCGGTTAATTGGTTGACTCGAGTGAAAGTGTCATCTTCTATGGCTGTGTATGCACGTCCCTTGATTTTATTTCGGAGCAATTTCGTTAAAGTTGCTTCCGAATGGGTAGGAAACATTTCTTTAGCGCGTGTACAGGCGCGAACAAATTTCAATACTGGGCCCTCCCCGTTGAAGATAGGTATGCCTTCTAATGCATCCTTAAAGGATAACTGTGTTGGACTTGTTACGTGCCCTAATGGGAGTTGACTTTGGGGCGCGATTGGTTCTGTGTGGTGCGACGTTTTTGGTTGAGGTGTGGCTTCTGACCCGTTCTGAAGCTCGGAAATGTCCTGTGTTATTTTGGTAAATTGGTTCATTATCGATGATAATAACGAATTTACGTATGCGACTTGGTCGCTATTGCGCGCCAGTCCTGGGTCTTGTTGGGACGTGGATGTTTGTGCCTTGTCTATTTGTTGCGATTGGACCTGTTTTTCTAATTGGTCGATTTTATGTTGTTTTTCTTTTAACTGATCGTAAAGGAGGTCGGTTTGTGCTATCCATGGATCTTTTTCGGTGAGGGGGCTTGTCTCTATTTTAAAAGCTTGGTCGGCCAATGCTGCCTCTTTACTAGCAAGTGCTAGTTCGCGTGATGCCACGTCGCGTTCAATTGCCTCTAGCCTGTCTTTTTCTTCACTTAATTGTGTAAGTAACTCCTGTATTTCCTCGGGAGTGTGTATGGGTTTTTCTGCCATTTTGTTTAATGGTTTGTGTCTGATTTTACCAATGAACACTACCGATCGTATCCCACCGCTGTCACCAAAAAATTATAACTGTTACGTCCTGGGCGAGGATTAATACGTCCCGCCCGTGATGCACGATTTACAGTTACAAGGAAACCTCTTGTTTCGGCCGGAATGCGCCGGTCGGGGATAGAGGCTTGCGGTAATGGGATTGGTAAAATATCGTTCACTTACTTTTTGGGCGTAGCGGGTTATTATTCCAATGTAATAACTTCCTCTGGGTCGCTGGAATCTGTGCTGTTGGAATCCGCGCCTATCGTCGATACGTCGCTGACGCTGTCTCTATGGGGCCGGTGAACGGGTCCCGGGAGAATCGGGTCGGGGAGAACGTACGGGGCCGTCCCCTCGGGAACTCAGAATATTGTGGCTACCCCCACAGGGCCCTCCTTAATACTCGGTAATCCGAAAGGGACTATCGGTCGTGTTGAAGGGCCTGCTAAGGGTTGGGCCACAACTTTTGCCACTGTTTCGGCAACCCGTACTTCGCTGTTTACTAGAGACGGGGTGTTTCTCCCTTTTACTAAGTGGAGCTCGCCGCGAGCGAGACGTTTCAACTTTTCCTCCTTACCACTGCGGCGTCTACCCATGTAAATCTAAATGACAAAATTTATGATCCCTCTTTGAGTGAGTCCTGACTCTCGGGCAGAATTCTCATATGGTAGGGTTGAAACCTCCACCACAGTGCGTGCGTCTAGCGCACAGAGTTGTGGTTGGCTGGTTAGAGTACAGAACGTGCGTCTGGCGCACGGGACTGTACTCGGAGGGAGGAATAAGTAATTACTTAAGCACGTGCGTCTAGCGCACAGTGCTGTAGTCAGAGAAGGTGAGAAAAGTAACTGCTTAAGTACGTGCGTCGAGCGCACAGTACTGTACCACTTAAGAACGTGCGTCTAGCGCACAGTACTGTAGTCAGAGATTTTAATTACTTAAGCACGTGCGTCGAGCGCACAGTACTGTACTACTTAAGAACGTGCGTCTAGCGCACAGTACTGTAGTCAGAGAAGGTGAGAAAATTAAGTGAAGTAACTGCGTGAGCACGTGCGTCGGGCGCACGGTGCTGCAGTTATGAAAAGGTGTTGGGAACACGTGAGCTTCTATGGGAGTTCTGCTCGAGAATATTGACAGCTCGAAGTTCGGTTTCGTTCAATTTCCCCCCTTTCTCTATTTAATGTCGCTTGGTGGCAAATGAAACGTGAATGCGTTTTATATTTTTTTCTTTTAGGTTTTCGATTATTTATTTATTTCCGATGTGGCTCTTACACTGGTTTTGCCGGGGCTACCGTGCTACCGATTTTTATGGTTTAAAAAGTACAATATGTTTTACTTAGAGAAAACTGGATATTTCGCGACGGCTATATAATGCTCGAGTGATCTCGGGGGACCAGGCTCGAAGTTTGACTGACTCTTCTTAACTAATTGCTGATCATTATATAGTCCCTTATTCTATTGTCGCATAAGGTGGGAGATGTCGGCGCGTGAGGGAACAGTTTCTCTCACACCTCGACATTTTGCTGACGATAATTTCCAGACGCTTTTCCAATTATTGCGGCTGGTGATATGCAAAATCAGCGTCGAGACATCGATATTCTCCAGACGGAATTCTGACTATTGTCAGCGCCGGGACATCGATACTCTCGACGCGCAACTTTTTGTAATGCTGAGGCTCGTCCTTAGGCGATAAGCGCGGCCATTTTGTGCGAGCCAGCGAGACGCTGATTCTCACCGGCTTCCAACATCTGTGGGAGCTTGGTGATAACGCGCGACATACGCCGGTTCGTCACTCACGCGCCTTCTCCCCGCGACGAGCTTCGTTCGTTAAAGGCTGAAATTTCGTGTGTTAGGTGTGTTGCATGCTCGCAGGCATACTTCGCGCTTGGCGGGTTGCATGTCTGCAGGCATGCCTCACGCGTAGCGGGTGGCATGCTTGCAGGCATACTTCGTGCTTGGCGGGAGAACTCCGGCAATGAGGGTCACCCCTGGTCATTCGTGTTTTTCCCGTGAATAAATGAGAGATTAAATATTTCTACTGCGGGTCATACGGATCCGGTTTTATGTTTGATAAATGGTATATGAAATGAAATTTTTTAAAATTTATTTGTGTTTTTTCGACCCAGGACGTTACACCATACTTGGGTAAAGTTATGAATTCTCGATATCATCTTAAAGTGGAAAGGTTCATAAAGAAAGCTTTGACACGAAAATCGGAGTAATGATTGAAAATTTGAAATTTCCGGTCCTCAAGATTCTAAGTTGGTTTTTTAAGTTATTTTTTTCACAACCCGTATGCGTGGATATGTTCAACTAAATTGGACTGAGTTTTGACTGTATTTTTCAGCATGTGGCTAGCAAAAAGTACGCCGCAAATCCAATAGGTCGCTCGGAAGAAAACGATCTGAGATTAAGGGACGATTTTGAGAATTGGAGAAAAAAATAATTTTCCCATACTTGGGTATCGCAACCCAACGAAATTTTTATTCGTATGTCTATGCATCCGAGTTATGAGGAAAAAGAAAATTTTGAAAAAATTCCATAATCCCAAAGACAAGTCACTTCCGATTTTGAATCATTTTTTCATCGTGGAAGGTTTTTTCGTTGGTAAAATTGTTGCGTGAAGAGAATGTCGAGAAACAAGAATTTCACCCAAGTATGGGAAAATTATCATTCACTCTCATTTTTGAAATTGGATTCTCATTCCGGATAATTTTGTTTAAAATTACCTACATTATTAGAAATGAAATTAATAATAACAATTATCGTCACCCAACGAAGGTTAGTTGTCATTTTGTAGGAATATCAAACCAGAGGATTATTTCAAGCATTCAGAGCTGAAAAAAATTTCACCGTGTCCTGGTCCAATCGTTTCAAGCCGGTTGCCAGAATCATTCTGATTATAAATAACCTTAATAATAATGATTTTTCTCACACAACGGGATTTCGGTTTATTTACTACAATCATTTTTAGGGTCTCCTCGCCCGTTCCTTCGTGTCCGTTATGTTGTATGAATTTCGAGAAATTCTAGTTTTCATAGTTTTTATCAATAACGAAAGAAAACTTCCGACTCAAATGGTTGAGGGCGATTCTCAACCTATGGGAATATCGACTCGGACGCATTAATCACTCGCAGGATTATTCCAAGCAGCCAGCGTTGAAAAAAATCGTGACGTGCCACAGCGCAATAATACCGATAAAATAATATTAATGATAATAATAATAGTTATTATACGAATAATAATTATCATTATCATCATCATTACTATCATAATATTTATAAATCCCCCACAACGAGGAATAACGTTTTTCCAAGAAAATAATTGCCGGAGTCTTTTCGACAATGCTCATGCATCAGGCATGACTCGAAAAGTAAAAAAAAAAAAAAGTAATCTGAAGTTTTTACCAACATGAGAATTTTTTCCACAAGTTTTCCAGTTAAAATGTAAAAAGAAAATTTTTTGAAAAAATTTTTCACTCATGAAAAAACTTATCTTTGATGTCACTTTAATATTCTTCAATCGTAAATAATCGTTTTTATAAATAATTGTTTCTCTCATTATTCAATCGAAAATTTACAATTTATTTTTTTATTTACTCATCCATTTAATCGAATGATATTCTTTTTTTTACATCTAATTATACGGAACAACATTTTTCATTCAAATATCGTTGATTACGCATATATCTCAGCTGTCGAGTATATTCGCTTCTGCTGAATGACCGCAACGCGAAACCTCAAAATTGAACTCGATCACGATCTGTCATTTGTCTCGCTTTCGCTGTTTCAATAAGCGCTTCGCCTATGGCAGCGCCTCAAACGGCTGAATGTGTTGTCTCCGCGAGATCATGACCGCTGTGAACGTCGTCACTTGAACAGTGCCGTAAATAGGGGGGCCAAGACCTGTCAAAATTGTAGGTCCAGGCATCGATGGCGAGCAGTGTACAATGAGTTTTTTTTTCTAATAATCCGAGACTATTCTGGACAGATTTGCCGTTTAGAATTTCGCGAAAAAATGTTTCCGGCGACTGCCTAGAGAAGATGCAATTTTTTTCAGTTCTCCGCCTTTTTATTATTTTTGGTCCTATAATAAAAGGATTTTGTCGCAAAAAATTTTTCGAGCATCTGGCTAGCAAAAGTTATGCTACGAGTTGATGAGGTCGTTTGAAAAAATGTTTCGGGGACGATTTCTGAATTTGTTGAAATCTATAATTTTCCCATACTCGAAAAATTTTCCTCGACCTTAGGAAATTTTTTCCATACATGGGAAATAATATTTTTCCCAAGTAGGAAATTTTGGAGTAAAATATAATTTTCCCATACTTGGGAAATTTTTCATACATGGGAAAAAATATTTTTCCCAAATGGGAAATTTTTCCCATACTTGGGAAAAAATATTTTTCCCAACTATGGGAAAAGAATTGGCCTGAGATTTTGAAGTATTTTCGTGCTGTTAAAAATTAGGCTACGAGTTAAAAGGTCGTTTCAAAAAATAATTCCGGGACTATTTTCAAATTTGGAGTAAAAAATCATTTTCCTATACATGAGAAATTTTTCCCATACTTGGGAAAAAATATTTTCCATACATGGGTAATTTTTCTCATACTTGGGAAAATACATTTTTCCACGCATGGGAAAAAATTCCAAGTATGTGGAAAAAAAATGGGCTGAGATTTAGAAGTATTTCCGAGCATCTGACCAGCAGAAAGTATGCTGCGAATTGAAAAGGTCGTTTCAAAAAATGATTCTGGGACGATTTCCAAATTTGGAGTAAAATTTAATTTTCCCATACTTGGAAAAAACATTTCCCATAGTTGGGAAATTTTTCTATACGTGGAAAAAATTATTATGTAAATAAATATTTAATTAATCTTCTGAACCGGAATCAGAACCCGCCTGTACAATGAGTTTTTTTTCTAATAATTCGAGACTATTCTGGACAGATTTGCCGTTTAGATTTTCGCGAAAAAATGTTTCCGGCTACTGCCTAGAGAAGATGCAATTTTTTTCAGTTCTCCGCCTTTTTATTATTTTTGGTCCTATAATAAAAGGATTTTGTCGCAAAATTTTTTTTTAAATACCAACATTTGAAAGAGCCACCATCATAAATAACTAGCAAATTTTTTAATCAATTTTTACTCATCATTGCGAAAAAATTATTTTCCAGCTTATTATCGTCATTTGTTTTTATTCTCATAAGCTGGGCCATCGCGACAAGCATGAACATTGCCGCACGCCTAGCGTTTATTTGTTTCGCTCTCGTGCGTCCATGTGGTGTTCAACGGTGTGGTTGTGCGAGCGTTTTGTTTCACGAACCCCGCTTCTACCGACGCCGTCCCCTCCACTATGTCAACTTTTTTAAATTTCTCTTCGATGGAGCGCTCATTGGTCGACGTTGGTCGATTTTGGTCGACGTTAAATCGCTAATAACCCCACCAAATTTGATTTCACAAAATTTTCGAAAAGAACTTTTCTGCTCCGTTTTCGACGCTCGACACGGATCTTATAATATGATCAGTACGTTAGTATATACCCTGTATATATTTTTCATATTTTTTTACTTGAATTTGCCCAATTTTTGCATCGATGTAATAATATTTAGGGGTGGCTCACACCCTTGTTTTTTTTTTTTTTAATCGAGAAAATTACATTTTTTGTTTCTCATTATGAGAAAACTTTTGCACTTGGATTGGTTAAAAAATATTATGTCCTTGTGGGTGAAACTGTCAAATGGCCCCTTGACATGCCTTACATTGGAGGGTGGTTTAACCCCCTTAAAGTGTTTAATGACAGATAAAAACAATACGTGTCGCTTCGTTTTCGATGTACTACAACATATATGAGTTAGATCAAAATTGGAGAGATCGATTCTTGGTGTTTTTGGTGGGATTTGGTTTCTTTTTGCAAAGCATTATATATGTCGACATATATTTACGATGTAACTTCTATGTAAAAGCTTTGAATGGCGACTACTATGCTCAGGGTAGAAGTGAACAATTTTTGACGGCATAAATTGTCTTGCCAAAACATTTCGTACAATTATGGAATGGTTTCATTATTTCACAACTTCAGAAGCCCCAATCTAGCACCTAGCACACGAATTATCATTTGCATTTTTTTTTTATTAGATCGTTAGCAAGTTTAGCGAACTCCAAAATATTCTATGCGTACAAAATCCTATCAATGAGGTCTTCCTATTCTTGAAAGTGCTCGCATGATCCATTCAAACATCTTTGAGTTTCGATTCTTGATACAAAGCACCATCGCTGAGTTATAAAAATCATAAGCATTGCTTTTCTATAGTCGGTTCATAGTATCGAGCACTATCTTTTTTTTCGCGATGGAATATTAGAGCTTCGTTTGTAAGATATCAATGAAACGCAGACTCAACCCGACCGCGACCCACGTAATTCTACTCATAAAAGCCATCATAGTCAACTGAACAAGGGAAAATTCGACAAATCATTGCACTACAAAAAAAAATCCCATGAAGCGATTTGATCCAGACAAACGCAGTCTATAACCGAATTGGTACAGAAAAATGAAGCATGTTGTCCGTATGCGCAGGTCCTTTGAAATTTGAATTGTCTGTACCGAACCGAGCTGTGAAATTGTAATTAAACTTTGTTTACTTACAAATCACAAATGTAATTTGAAATTAAACTTTTTTCAATGGACTATTACAAATGTGATCTGTAATTGAACATTTTGTAATTAAAAATTAGAAATATAATCTGTAATTAAAATTTTCACTCTTTTCAATTACCCATTACAAATAAAATTTCTAATTACACTTCTTTTAATTTCAAATTACAAATGTAATTTGTAATTAAACTTCTGTGTAACTGCAAATTATAAATGTAATTTGAAATCGACAAGAATTTAATTACAAATTAGAATTGTAATTGAACAACGTTTAATTATAAATTATGAAAGTAATATATTCAATCAATTATTTGTAATCGATTAGACGAGTACAAATTCGCAATAAACAGATCCTCCGGAACATCATTCGTCACCCAGAGTTATCATTTTTTAATTAATTTTTACGTTTGATTATTTTTATGTTTTACTCCCGATGGACATGTGGTGGTGCGCTCCGTAGAACCAGATCCCCAGGTCATGGGATCTTTTTTCCTGCCGTCCAGGTATCACTTTCGGTAGTTCCTGAGCACAGGTCGACGGGCATCCGTCACCTACCGTCCTGGAATGGCCCCGCGCTTCGTAATCTTTGAGCACCAGGTAGTCGGGAAGGCGTTATTTGCCGTCCAGGCTCTGCGCTCCGTTGTTCTTGAGAACCAGGTGGACGGGAATGAGTTTTCCGTCATCCAGGTCTCACGCTTCGTAGTTCTTGAGTTCCAGGTCAACGGGATTGCGTTTTCCACCGTCCAGGTCTACCGCTCGATTGTTCTCGAGTTCCAAGTTGATGGGAATGCGTTTTACGCTGTCCAGGCCTCGCGCTCTGTAGTTCTTAAGTTCCAGGTCAACGGCAAGACATTACGCATATAAATGGCGCGTAAGACCCGGACGCCAAGCACTATGGTGCGATCAAGCTGGACGCCAAGAAGTAACGCGTGATCAACCTGGATGCTAAAAACTATGACGTGATTGACCTAGACACCAAGAACTATGACGCGATTAACCTAGACATCAAGAACTATGGCGCGATCGACCTGGACGCCAAGAACTATGACGCGATTGACTTGGGCACCAATAACTATGGCTTGGTCAACCTGAACGCCAATAACTACCGCGTGATCAACCTGGACGCCAAAAACTATGACGCGATCGACCTGGACGCCAAAAACTACGATGCGATCGACCTGGACGCGAAGAACTATGGTGCGATCGACCTGGACGCCAAGAACTATGACGCGATCGACCTGGACGCCAAAAACTACGATGCGATCGACCTGGACGCGAAGAACTATGGTGCGATCGACCTGGACGCCAAGAACTATGACACGATCGACCTGGACGCCAAGAACTATGGCACGATTAATCTTGACACCAAGAACTATTGCGTGATCGACCTGGACCCCTAGAACTATGACGCGATTGACTTAGGCACCAATAACTACGGCTTGGTCAACCTGGACGCGAATAACTACCGCGCGATCAACCTGGACGCCAATAACTATGACGCGATCGACCTGGACGCCAAGAACTATGGTGCGATCGACCTGGACACGAAGAACAATGGTGCGATCGACCTGAACGCCAAGAACTATGACGCGATCGACCTGGATTCCAATAACTATGACGCGATTGACCTAGACACCTAAAACTACGACGCGATTGACCTCTAGACACGAAGAAATATGGAGCGATCGACCTGGACGCCAAAAACTTATGACGCGATTAACTTACAAGGAAAGTCTTTCCGCTGACGTCCTTCGATTTTGACGAAATTCAAATATGTTATTCTACATCAAAATCTAAGAGACACGTATTTTTTTTTATCGGCGGAAAAACGTTTCTAGGGGGTGAAATGATCCTTTAAAGTTCAGACCTCCGAGGGGTACTTTTTAGGTTTCACCTATTTTCACTTGAGATAATCGAATGCACCCAAATAGATAATTACATTAATGATAAACGATGAAAAATGCAACTGGTTTCATATCGGGAGGTTGCATAGGAAAAAATTTACAGGGGTTGAAATTCACAAAATCGTTATAACAAAAAAACTATTGCACCTATCTCGATGAATTCAATTGCACTTTGAAAAGGGTAAAAAAATAATACATACATGTTTTTGCGTTTTTTTCGCAAATCAAGTTAAGGGGGTGAACTACCCCTATGTATGTTTACATTTAATCTCAATAAAACGGCAGTAATTCTTTTTTTTTTATTTCTTCTCCTAGTGATACGTTTTTTCTTTAAATTCTCAACATCTACATATCAAACGGTGGATAGATTTTTCTCGAAATTACATTCTCATAATTGGTGAAAGCGATAGAACCAAAAGTATACGTCCAATCTTAATGGTTTGTTTTTTATTTGAAAGCAATTTGAGACTCTTCTAGTTACACTTAAACGATTACATTTAAAATGAATTAAACAATGGATTTTACCTAATGGAGCAAGGAAAATTGGATAAAATCAAATTTTTCTGTTAAAATTCTACCACTTTATTAGTTTTTTTAATTTTGGTAACTTTTTACGGTATTTATACGAATCACATCCATAGTTTGAAAAAATTCACTTATTTATTTTTTTCCGCCAAAAATTACAGATTGGATAACTTTTACGGATAACAATTTTTTTTATTAGTTAATATTGAATAAACCACAAGACGAATTTCAAAAATATCTATTCCTTATATTTTTCACAAAAATTTAGTAAATACTGACGTATTTTCATAGTTATCATGACTCCCCCCCTTACTTGACGGTGTTATCTGGGAGTCACCTCTATTCAGTTTGTGACTCGCTCCCAAAAATAGATTTGAAATACGACGTAGAAGCAGTGATAAAACTGCGATCGCAGAATATATTCACCGCAGTCGGCTATTTTTCTTTTACACGACGAAAGAAGTCACTTACAATTCGAGACATAGATAAATCCTTTGAACGTTATTAGAATGCTTCTCGCAACTTTTGAAGTTATGCGTTTACCGGATTCGCCAGTAAATAACGATGAAATACAGTTGAAAGAAAACTTTGAAAATATTTTGTTGAGTGCAATGAACGAATACAGTGGTTTCGAAATGGTAGAAGACAATTCTTTGCATTTCGAAGAACCGTTTAAGGATTGGGAAATGGAAATTGTTGAAGATAAAGGAATCGGCAAACGCCCTGTATGAACCAGAACTTCCGCCTGATACATGCACTCGTGATAACGAAGACTTATCTCACGAGTATATTAAATCTCACGAGTTCATTAAATGCTATGTACGTGATACGGTTGCGGTAAATTTAAAGAAAAAAATGTATCACTCGGAGAAGGAATAAGAAAAAAAAAGAACACCCCCTTAACTTGATTTGCGAAAAAAACGCAAAAACATGTATGTATTATTTTTTTGCCCTTTTCAAAGTGCCATTGAATTCATCGAGATAGGTGCAATAGTTTTTTTGTTATAACGATTTTGTGAATTTCAACCCCTGTAAATTTTTTCCTATGCAACCTCCCGATATGAAACCAGTTGCATTTTTCATCGTTTATCACTAAGGTAATTATCTATTTGGGTGCATTCGATTATCTCAAGTGAAAATAGGTGAAACCTAAAAAGTACCCCTCGGAGGTCTAAACTTTAAAGGATCATTTCACCCCCTAGAAACGTTTTTCCGCCGATAAAAAAAAAATACGTGTCTCTTAGATTTTGATGTAGAATAACATATTTGAATTTCGTCAAAATCGAAGGACGTCAGCGGAAAGACTTTCCTTGTTAGCCACCAAAAATTATGGTGCGATCAGCCTGGACGAAACTTTTCTTTTTTAACACAGAACCACATTGAATGAAAAAAATATTTATCTAGAAATAAATATTTTTTCAAGATGCGCCGGTATCGCGTCTTTTCGGCCTTTCAGCGTGACACGGGACTCAAGACGGTTAGTGTGGTTATGTTGGTGGTGCGAAAAATTAGCGGAGCGAAAAATTTGCGGAGCGAAAAATTTGCGGAGCGAAAAAATGATGATCGTTGTACGTCGAAAATAAAAAATAAAATGCGATATCTCCCATATGTCAATAGCTACAGCATTCATTTGGGTACCAATCGAAAGAGAAAAAAAAATAAAAAATATTCGTATTAATATCATTGCCGAAGTCTGTATAATTAATTGATAAATAGAAAAATAAGTTTCGTTATATAGATATACTCCCGTGTATAAGCTCGATGTGTGGCGTATAAGAGGCTGTAGTACCTCTTGACATGTCGGTATGTGAGGAAATGTACTTGTCTCGAGGCTCTACCGCGCCTCTTAATACCGTTCGCATATTTTGAGAACCGGGGACCCTGAAATATCCATTACGTTTTTACATCAGCAGTGTGCACATGCAATGTATTTTTGTCTTTTTTTCTTTGCTGACCTTTTTTCAACGCTTCCGATTCTGCTGTATCGACATGAGATATATATATATATATTAAGTACCTCAAGTACTATATACTCTCACTATTAAGAAATGATGCCAAAAGTAGTCTATCAAATTTATATATCCGTAAATGCGAATGCCTCTTGTGTTGAAATATCATTAACATCGCATGGACAACGCTTCGTCACGTAGCTAAGTAGCAATGAGGATTCCGATCACATAGGGTATAAGACTGCAGTTTGCGTACGGACCAACGTTATCAATATCTAACGAAGCCCCAAACCGAATACTTCGAGGCCTTCCCGGTTACTTATTGCATAGTTTGGAATCATACGAGACTGAGAATTATCAATCATCAACAAAATGTCAATCAAACCCATAAAGTAACGTATTATTCGGCAATGTTCAACGGGTGTTGTTAGGTATAACTTCAAAAAGAAACCAAACTATTGAGGCAGATTAACACAATCAAATTTAACGGTCAAAGGTTAAATGTGATGCAATTTGCATATGGGACACGTCTTCGACACACCTCGCCTGAAGTACAAACAGGTTGACCTAAAATGCCAATAAAAATGGAAAGCGGCATTTTGTTTGCGGTTAATAGTATATTAAAAAACCGCTTGAATCAAAATCCTAGCTGATCCTTTTTTCAAAATGAGTGGATTTTCACCTTTTCGTAATGTTTCATCATAATTAAGCGATATTGTTTCTTGGCGGTGCTTTATTTAAGCATGTGTGTGTGTATTTGTGTGTGTGTGTGTGTGTATGTGTGTGTGTGTGTGTGTGTGTGTGTGTGTGTGTGTGTGTGTGTGTGTGTGTGTGTGTGTGTGTGTGTGTGTGTGTGCGTGCGTGCGTGCGTGCGTGCGTGCGTGCGTGCGTGTGTGTGTGTGTGTGTGTGTGTGTGTGTGTGTGTGTGTGTGTGTGTGTGTGTGTGTGTGTGTGTGTGTGTGTGTGTGTGTGTGTGTGTGTGTGTGTGTGTGTGTGTGTGTGTGTGTGTGTGTGTGTGTGTGTGTGTGTGTGTGTGTGTGTGTGTGTGTGTGTGTGTGTGTGTGTCCATATACGTGATAAAGCGCCAAGCTCGCTCATTCGATTAATCAAATAAAAGAAAATTAGTTATCAAAGTCACCGCTATGCAGCGCATGGCGCTATGCACCGGGCACTCCCGCAATAGAAAATCTAATCTGTAGGGCATATAAATGAATGTTCATTCCATAGCCGCTCCCTATAATTCTCATTCTTGCATTGCGCATCAGTAACTTAACAATTATTCTCTTGAGAAATCTTGTTATTTCTGGTCTCCAAGATCATGGAAAAAAATACTCTATCAACTCATTTAGATCATAAATGCGATCACGAAGAAAATAGGTTGAAAGTATGTGCACCATGTGGGAAAAAAATCGTTTTTGGCAACCGTCAAAGATCAGAATTTTCAATTACTGAAAATCTTTCTGGTTTAATTGAAAAGCATGTAAACGATCAGTTTGACGCGTCTAATTCTAAGTTTCCTATTAGCATTTGTAGTACTTGTCGAAAAATGGAAAAATGGAACGAGAGAAGGGTAATGCAAAGAGGCCACTTCCAACAATGCCTAATTATGAGGACATGACGTTAGCAAAAGAAACCAGAACCAGAACAACTTATGATTGCAATTGTTTTATATGTCTAACGGCACGATTCAAAGGTCATTCTAAAATAGTTAAGGGCAAAGGTCATGTACGTACTTTTGATACTATAATAGATCAAAATTGTGGTCTTTATGGAGCTGCTCCAAATGCTCAACTTCCGTCTACAAGTGAACGAAGTAATACTGAAAAGAGAACGTCCATGAACATTTGCAGTGAATGTTTTCAAAAAATTGGCAAAGGTGTGCGTCATTCTTGTGGCGCAGGTCCTTCTTCATCTAGTGCTCGTGAAAACGTATTGAGTTTAGTAGAAAAATTACCAGAAAAGCAACAAAACCAAGTAGTAACATCGATTTTAAAAAAACGAAGGTCCGATGAAAGTACGATCGATGGTGATATTATTTTAAATACAACAGGGTCTAATATGAGGGTAATATTGAATAAAAAAATTCAAAAGGAAATCGTTTTTCCTACTGAAGGTTTAGACATATTCCAATCGACTACTGGAGCATCTCAAAATCAGATGAATAAAATGACCAATTTCATTAGAAGTTTTGCTGGAAGAAAATCTATTCCAAAAAATTATAAACAACATATGCGTGAAAAATCTAATTCATTGGGAGATATTTATGAAGAAGCTATTTGCCCTTTTGAAGCCAAAGAAGGTATGGTTAATAGACCTGTTGTATATGCTAATGCATCGAATCTTATTAACGCAATATTTGAGAATCGGAATGTTAAAGAAATCCAGAATGCTAAAATAAAATTGATGGCAGATGGGAGGCAAGGCTTTTTTAAGTTATGTATAACAGTTTTGACACAAGAAGAAGGAGAAGAAGATAGTGATTCATATTTCAATGAAAGTAAAAGAGCTCGATACTCCACTGGTGGGAGTGTGTCCAAGAAACGGAATTTGAATAGCGTTTACAGATTAATTATATTATCAATTGTTCCTCAAATAAAGGAAACTTACGAAAATGTGAAGACCTTATTTGAATTGACAAAGGTCAACGAGATACCTTTCAAATTCACCTCTGACTTGAAACTTATACTAATTATTAATGGACAGCAAACTGCAACAGCAACGTATCCTTGCCCTTACTGTTTCATCACTTTGAGCGAATTGCACACTTTTGGAAAATTGACTGGTGATGCCGATAAAGAAGAATCGATGGAAATTGACGTTGATAATATAATTTTGAAAACATTCAAAAATTCAAAAGATGACTACAATAAATTTAAATGTTTTGGCAAAGATAAAAAGTATGCTAAGGAATGCCACAGTACAGTAAATATGCCTCTCTTTTTTTATGAAAAAGAATCGGAGTATGAAGATGTCGTTAATGATAAAGAAGAAGATGACATTAACATGTACGTTCTTCAGAAATGTGTTTTGCCTGAACTTCATCTTTTACAAGGATTTACAAACCACCTATTCTGGAACGGCATAGTCCCTGCTGTAGGACGTGAGAAGGCTCTGCTTTGGCCATCAAAATTGAACCTAGTAGCAAAAAATTATCAGGGTGAAATTTTCGAGGGTAATGCCTGCCGAAAACTTCTGCAAGAATCGGATAAATTGCTTGATCCTAAAATTTACGAGCATGTTGGTCCTTTGAAGTTACAGCCATACGTCGCTGCTTTTAAGACAATGAATAAGATTGTACATGACTGTTTCTCCACGCGACGTGCAGATATTACCGATTTAGATGAGAACTTGAAAAAACTCCGCAAATATCTAGAAAGTACTGGAACATCTCAAACTCTCAAAATTCATATTATACTTGATCACTTGAAAGAGGGCATTTCATTATTAAACAATGATGGTTTGGGTTTGTGGTCAGAACAGTCCGGTGAATCTGTTCACAGAGAATTTTTGAAATTTTGGGAAAGATTCAAAATAAATTCAATAAATGATTCATCATATTCTAGCCGTTTAAAAAAAGCGGTAGTTCATTTTTCTTCACAGCATTTATAGAAACATGCCATAGTTATTTTTCATTTCATTTCTACATCAATTTTATAATGAAAAGTAAGTATTTTTGCAGTGGATTAGGCCTATAGGGGATACCACATTACAAAAAACGCGCCATGATATTTATCTCGTTAGATGGTGCGGAAACAATATCGCTTAATTATGATGAAACATTACGAAAAGGTGAAAATCCACTCATTTTGAAAAAAGGATCAGCTAGGATTTTAATTCAAGCGGTTTTTTAATATACTATTAACCGCCAACAAAATGCCGCTTTCCATTTTTATTGGCATTTTAGGTCAACCTGTTTGTACTTCAGGCGAGGTGTGTCGATGTAACAATTTAAGTCAGCAAATAAACAATTCACCGAAGGGTGGATTGCAGATATTTATTGTGGATGTACACCTGCTATTTCCGTTTTTTCAAGTACGATGGGCTTGTAATAAGAGCAATTTTCGGTTATAAGATATCGAATCTCGCTAGGATAGCTCGTGAATCGCAAAGGATATAAGAAATACCGATCGCATATTTTGAGGACCGCAGACCCTGAAATATCCATCAGCTCATCTCTGCTATATGTACTATCCGGGTAACATTACCTGTTACTTTCGGTTACATTACCGTTACATCGCGACTATATACTGTGTGACTGGGTTGACTATTTCGATACGAATTGTATCCAAATAGTCTACATAGTACAATAGATTAGCGGTCTTTCAATTTTCGCGGTCACAGTATTATATCATAGACCAGGCAATAGAGATTTTTTCGTGATAAAAATGGTAGTAGAAAACGGCGAGTGTGGGGGTGCGTGGGGTGGTCCGTGGATGTTTCGTGATATGTTTTCGACTACCAAATATGATTACTTTTTTTTTAATTTCCAAAAAATACCAAAAAAACGGTGTTTTTTAAGTTTTTTGCTTGTAAAATCTGAACCAATGGAGCTATGCTGATACATTCAACATACGAATTGTAGAGAATGAAAAGACGAAAAAAATGAGCGCTGGTGCAACTCAATCGGGTCATTATTACCGGAGAAAAACTGGAAAAACCGGAAAAATCAGCGTTTTTTCAAAAATTCATAAATCCGCCATTTTCAAAGTTGTAGCGCTGGCTTTTCGGGTGAAAGTAGTGGTTGATAGGTACTTTGAGTGTGCACAACCCGGACGTTGTCGGATGAATAGTTTTTGCGTAATTGCGATTTGAATTATTTTGGGCACTATTTTGCGGAAGGGCTGGATGCGTCGGAAGTTGTCCGATTTTAATTTTCAAAATGGATTTTGAAAAAAGAAGTAAAGCACTACAAAACGTCAATCTTGATTTTTCGTTAAAATGTTGCAAAATAGGTGAAAAACACGTGCAAACGTGACCAAAACCGGCCGAGCGCTCGATCGTGGTCCAGTAGTGGGGGGAGCCGGCCGACGCGGGGTAGTGCGTATATGTAGTAATACAAGCGCGCTGCGGCCGCTGTATTATATAGTAATACAAGCGTATTACTATAGTAATAGAAGCTGTATTATATAGTAATACAAGCGGCCGCAGCGCGCTTGTATGACTATATATACGCACTTCCCCGCGTCGGCCGGCTCCCCCCACTACTCGACCGCGATCGAGCGCTCGGCCGGTTTTGGTCACGTTTGCACGTGTTTTTCACCTATTTTGCAACATTTTAACGAAAAATCAAGATTGACGTTTTGTAGTGCTTTACTTCTTTTTTCAAAATCCGTTTTGAAAATTAAAATCGGACAACTTCCGACGCATCCAGCCCTTCCGCAAAATAGTGCCCAAAATAATTCAAATCGCAATTACGCAAAAACTATTTATCCGACAACGTCCGGGTTGTGCACACTCTAAGTACCTATCAACCACTACTTTTACCCGAAAAGCCAGCGCTACAACTTTGAAAATGGCGAATTTATGAATTTTTGAAAAAACGCTGATTTTTCCGGTTTTTCCAGTTTTTCTCTGGTAATAATGACCCGATTGAGTTGCACCAGCGCTCATTTTTTTCGTCTTTTCATTCTCTACAATTCGTATGTTGAATGTATCAGCATAGCTCCATTGGTTCAGATTTTACAAGCAAAAAACTAAAAAAACACCGTTTTTTTGGTGTTTTTTGGAAATTAAAAAAAAAGTAATCATATTTGGTAGTCGAAAACATATCACGGAACATCCACGGACCACCCCACGCACCCCCACACTCACCGTTTTCGTCTACCATTTTTGTCACAGAATGACTCTTTATCTGCTCTATTGCCTGGTCTATCATTATGAAAATTGTTAGCATTATGAACGAATATTATGCTATTAATCAAGAGCATGCAGTTTTCTTTCGATCCTGTTGAATTGTCACGAGGGATGATGGAGAGGATTTTTTTATACAACAAGGATTGAGATTCAAAAAGCTAAAAGAAAGCATTAACCCATTAGCGCCCAGAGGACGCAATTTCGACATCTGAGTGAGCTGTTCCCATGTGATGAATTCAAGCAGAAAACAATCGAGAACCACTGTTCCCTATGTTTTCGAGTATGCTCGTTTGAATGGTGATTGTTAAAATTGCGCTAGAAAAATTTAACCATCGAAAAATCGAAAATACGCCAAAAAAACGTGATTTTTCAATGACGTTTCTTTTTTAAATGACTTTTCGTTCCCTGTCGATTTTTTTTCATGCCTAAAACCAACTAATATCGCGACCTCGATGTCTGAACTAAAAATACATGAGGTCGTCTTTTTTTTTACGTTTTGGTTAGCCAAAATGGCGGCCGGAATGAAAATTTTTTTCCCGAAACTTGACCATTTTTTTTCTCGAAAACTATGGACTCGAGCAAAAATTGTTCAGGAACAAAAATGTCGTAAAGGTTTTTTTAGGTTTTTTGAAAAAATTACGAAACGGCATATTCGACAAACGTCATCAAAAAGTCTCAAACTACGATAAACTTTTATATCCACACACAAAATTGAAAAAAAAAAACGTCTCTAGCCATTAATAAATGTTGCCCGATTTTCGCCGCGTCGAGGTAGACGTTAAAGAAAATCTTTTAAAAATTTTTTTTGTTTTTTTTTTAATTTTTACTTGTTTTTTTCATTTTTTTGTTTTTTTTTTGTTTTCACATTTTTTTGGTTTTATTTTTTTAGGTTTTTTTTCAGTTTTTTTTTCAATTCCTTTTTGTAACACATCACATGTAAGTTTTATTGAAGCACTGAAGGCAGCAATATAAATTGCAATCCTCACAAAATTTATTTCATTTTGCTACAATGTAAGGTATAATCTTCCAAGTTAGCAGCACGGGATGCCGAGTGCCATCTACGAAAGTTATTTTTACGGTAACGTCTACACCTCCACGCGGTGAAAATCGGGCAACATTTATTAATGGCTAAAGACGTTTTTTTTCCAATTTTGTGTGTATATATAAAAGTTTATCGTAGTTTCAGACTTTTTGATGACGTTTGTCGAAATTGCCGTTTCGTAATTTTTTCAAAAAACCAAACTTTCATCAGATCCTTCTCAAAAAATTGAAACGTGTTTTTTGACTAATTTTAAGACATTTTTGTTCCTAAACAATTTTTGCTCGAGTCTATAGTATACGAGAAAAAAATTCACTAAGTTTCGGGAAAAAAATTTTCATTCAGGCCGCCATTTTGGCTAACCAAAACGTAAAAAAAAAGATGACTTCATTTATTTTTAGTTCAGACATCGAGGTCACGATATTAGTTGGTTTTAGGCATGAAAAAAAATCAACAGGGAACGAAAAGTTATTTAAAAAGAAAGACGTCATCGAAAAATCACGTTTTTTTGGCGTATTTTCGATTATTCGACGGTTAAATTTTTTCTGGCCCAATTTTAACCATCACCATTCAAACGAGCATACCCGAAAACATAGGGAACAGTGGTTCTCGATTTTTTCTCCTCGAATTCATCACATGGCAACAGCTCAAACTCAAATGCCAAAATTGCGTCCTCTGGGCGCCAATGGGTTAAGTACGAAGAGTTTGTAATCAGAGCGATTTTTCGTTATGAGATCGAATCGCACTACTCGGAGTATATTAAAATACTTATCACATGTTTTGAGGATCGGAGATCCCGAAATATCCATTACGTTGATATATCAGCAGTGCACATGCAATTCATTTTTCTCCTTTTTTCTTTGCTTGCCTCTTTTCAACGCTTCTGATTCTGATATAACGAAATATAAATACTGAGTAACTCAAGTACTGCTCTGACTATTAAGAAATGGTGCTAAAAGTGGTGCGTAAATATGTATCCACATATGCGAAGATCTGATCTAATGTTTGTGCCTAGCCATCATCTACATCGCATGGAGAATGGCTCCTTCAAGCAGAAGAATGGTAATGAAAATTACGATCACATAGGGTTAATAAGACGACTACAGTACGCGTAGGGACCAACGTTAACAGAGTCGAACGAAATTACCTCTCATCGAATACTTCTAGGTCTCCCTGAGTACGTATTGCATAGTTTGGGAACACGAGACTGAGAATTATTACCGCAAATCGAGTTTTTTTTTGTCACTCTGGATACGTATTGCATAGTTTGGGAACACGCGACCGAGATTTATCAACAATCAACAATATTTTAATCGAATGTACAGAATAACTTGTATTATTCGGGCTGTATATAACGCGTGTGTTAGGTATCAATTCAAAGAACGTATAGTATTATGACAGACTGACACGCTCAAATTTATCGACTGAAGGTAAATTTCTATACTGGACCCACAGCCCCGATATATTAATTCAAGTTAGCAAATTAACTGCCCACCGGATGCTCGATAGCGTATACCGGGCTTTTTCGTGGAAATGCGCCAGCTCGGGGACAGGTAGATAGGGAACCGCACATACAATGTCGCCGGGCTGACGTATTTCCACGGATAAGGCCAGTATTTAAGGGTACGTTATTTTTTCTCTAGTTAATACAAGTTACAAAAAATCATAAATCCATTTGCATGTCCTTTTTGTTTGCAACCGAAAGTTGAAAAGCGTTGAACTTATTGAATAGAAAAATTGTATGGCTGCCTGATAGAACTCTTTCATTACTATAGTACTGGCATCGCAGGGAAGATTTTCCTTGATATTTAGTATCCAAAATTATCTCCCGGATAATACCTTTTCAAGGCTGCTGTACGTGTTCAGGAATAAGGTTAACGAAACTACAATAAAAATTCAGAAGTAATACTATCAGGACTATCCGGGGAAAGATTTCATACTTTCGAGACACGAGACCTCAAAGTATCTATAAAATATTAAAATCACATATGTTATCAAACAGCATGAGTTTTGCGCCTGCATGATGAGCGAGAGTAAGGTAAATTATGGGTAAGATGCATCAAAATCAAGTCAATACCCCAAATTTTTTTGCACCGATCAGCAACGATGAGAGCGGCTGTAAATTTTCGTTATATATCGGCTCTATTGATTAGAATTTATGAGTCTATTTAGACATGAATTGTATATTTCGAGGTCACAATTTCTGGAAGCTAGTATACCTGATAAGCCTAAATATTTTAGCGCGCCCAAATGGTCTACAACACTACGTTGTTTTTCACGTGTCAGAACATCATATAATTATATGCAGAATTATAGTCGCATATCCTTTTTATTTGAATGTGAATGTCAAAATGTGTTTTCTTGGTCGAACAGGCAGACTCTGTGGATACAAGATATGATTTTTTCAACATATTTACATCATATTAGTATTTACATCGTGAGTGGGATATTCCTTGACATTCATTGACCAAAATTTGCATTGGGATAATACCCTCATAAGACTAAGGTAACAGGTTAGGAACAAAATTAACGATAAGCTACCATTTTAGCTTACAACGAATACTTCCAGAATATTCTGGATAAACATTGCAGGCTTCTGGGACACGAGACTTGGAAGTATCTCTAAACAACAAAGCACAGAAGCAACACGAAGCAACAGAAGCACGTGCAATAAAACGGGAAGAGTATCGTTTGGGTATAAGTGACAAAGAATGTCGTTTTGTGATTACGATTTTGTGAAAAGAGTAAAATTCCAGCTTTCATCAGCAGCAATGAATGCTGATTCGAATCTCATGTGTCAATTGTCGCTCTCCGACTGCGACTTATATCGATTTGGATACTTTTTGTTGCATTCAAGATCGTGATCTCATATGATTATGTGATGTGATTATGATTAATCATGTGATTATGATTTACTAAATCATAATTTCTCTCATGGAAACGACTACACGTCAAAATTACAATTGATATGCCTTTTATTAATAAGTAATGCTCAAAAAGTGTCTGGTTTGCCAAACGGGTGATCGATGTGGAATCAGGGTTCCTTACTTGCATATTATTAATAGAATCGTGAGCTAGATGTCCTTTGACATTTATTCGCCAAAATTAGAATTGGAACACTGCAGGAATCGTATAGGAATAAGATTAACTATACTTTACTATATGTGTTCAAACAGATACTTTCAGGATATTCTGAATAAACATTGCATGCTTTCGGGACACAAGAACTGAAAGGGTATTCTTGAAACGTATATTTCGGGGTCTTCCCAGTGAATCTACATTTGAAAAATATCATATACATTTCTCACTTGATCCCTGAACAGTTGGTTTAATGTATACTGTTTCTGAAGCTTCATTTATATTTATTTTTATTTATTGAATAGTTTAGGACCAGTCCTAAATGTATACACCTCCCAGATAGACCACTGACGTCTAATATACATATATTTTAGGTATATATGTATATGATATGTATACGTCTATGATAGACTTATATTATACGTATATTATACGTATATTGAGTGTATATTGTGGTGCTATTTAACTGATCTAGTGAAAGAATTTTATATACGTATATTTTACGTATATTATACAATAAGCATTTGACATCAAATTATATACATATATTATATGTATAAGGAACATCTACTTAACGATAGAAACGGAGCCAACTGCATTGCTGTCAAAATCACGTATTATATACTGAAACGTTTCGAGATTTTATGTGTTAAATATCGAAAGTTTTAAATATTTTATTTTGATCTGAGAGCTGGATTCGTGTTCTGGACTCGAGTATTCAAAAAGAGATAGCCGAAAGATTAATTCTTTAAATGTAATTTGAGAAATTAATGCAATTGATGTGTTACTTTTTGTTGTTTATGTTGTTTGCCTCAGAATATGTTCACTCTTAGGGTATGGTGGCCGGAACTATTTCATCATAGGCATTGTGACTCTATTGTTGAACGTTTTGCCGTTCAATTAATTAACAAAAAGAGTGATATGGACTTTGCCGGTCCAGACGGCTGATTAATAAAAAAAAGAGGTTAATTTAGGAGGACACGTGTTTTTGAGATCGACGATTACTGGTCCTTAGGTAATCTCGAGATTGAAGTGTGAAATTTTGTTTCTTTTCTTTTACTGAAGCTAAGTTAACAAAAAAAGTTTTATTCAAGGTTTTTGGTGTTTTTAGTTGCTAATGCCGAGATCTAGGTTTTTCTGTAAGAAAGACCTATACTCTAGGCGACTTATCCTATGTTATGTCGTACTCTCTCTAGCTCGCGTTGGACGCTGTGCCAAGACGAATTCGAGATCGTGCGACGGTAGTGAGCCGGGCCTGCTCAGGAGCACGAAACAAACAGAGCGGATCTTCCTGTAAAAGAAAGTATGGTATGATGGCTTGAGTGGTACCTAGTGGATAGCTGTGGTTGATTACTCGACGGGGGTCGAGTCGTTAGCACAGCTGTTAGCTGGGGAACTTTACTATGCGCTCGATGCAATACGAGGACTATAGTGAAGTATACTAACTAGGATGGAAACTTTGGCTAGGCGCTCGACGCAATGCGAGGACTCTAGCTAAGTATACTACTAGGTAGGAACTTACTCAGGCAATCGTGCAATACGATCACTTCGCAAGCGAAGGGTTTAGAGGAAGGTCCTAATGCTAGCGTCAGACGCGATGCTGAGACTAGCGCTTAGAAGGTAGAGGTGTTCTGGAGTGAACGGTAGGAAAAGGAATAGTGAAATGGTCCTCGTCCGTCGTTTGCTCGGCCTTTTATACCCGTCGCGGCTGTGGTGTCTCGCGGTGGGGCCGTGAGTCATCAGCGAATCTTGTTTGCTCATGCGCAGGATTATTATTGTTATTTGTCCACTACTGTCGGTGTCTTTGTCAGGTACTATGCGTCACGTTCTGATCTCTATCGATCGTGATCTAGCGAGTGTTGGTAAGTTAGAGTACGCGGGAGTTACCCTCAGTAGATGCGTCGCTGTGTGGGTAATGCGCTCAGTTTATTACGAGAAAAAAGGAGGGGGGGGGGCTTCGTTCCGTTACAATACGTATATTGGATGTGTGTTTTTCAACAATATCTCCGTGGAATTTTGTACATCTCATATACGAATAATATTCGTTTATTATCTTTCGGTTATAATTCCCGGATCTAAAGCATATACATATATATATTTAATGTACATACGTAAATTGAATATTTATATATATTTATAAACAATTATAGCTTCAGATCCGGGAATTACAACCGAAAGATAGTGAACGAATATTACACGTATATGAAATGTACAAAATTCCACGGAGTATTGTTGAAAAACACACGTCCAATATACGAATATAATACGTGATTTTGACGGCAGTTCAGTTGGCTTCGTTTCTATCGTCAAGGAGATGTTTCTTATTCATATAATATATGTATTGAAACGTTTCGTGAAATTCCTCGATTTTATTTCGAAGGAATTCACGATTTCAATGTGATTTATTTTATTTGTTGTTTTTGTTTTGTGTGTTCGTTTGTTGTCCCGTTGTTTCGTCCGGGCGAACAGAAGGTTCGACACAGGCCCGAGGTCAGTGACGTATAGTGTAGGAGAGAGGTTTGCCGAATTGATATGATGATTTTTATTGGTTGTTCGAGAATGCCTCAGATTGGTTATTATAGTTATTTCCCATTGGCCCTGGATGACCTGGGGATAACGTGACCCTTCATCATAGGCGCGTAAAAAGTGGGCCACTTAAAGGAGAGGAGAGCCTTGAGAAGCAAGGTCTCCTTTAGGGCAAGCAAAAGTTAAGTCCAGCGGCAACTGGGCAATAAGGAGTTGAGAGGCTGATGTGATTAATTTGGACTGCAATATCGGATAAATGAATCTAAGATGTTAAGGAAACAGTCTGCGTTCGTATGTCTGACTCGAATCGTCGTATTGTCCTCGTTCGTACGTTAGTCGTTATAGTCTCAAGTCGCTAGTTATGTGGTGCGAGACTGTACGCAATGTATCGAGACTTGGTGTACTTTGAGACGCGACGTCTCTCTATTGTTATGCCTGGTTGCCCGTGTGAATGTTCGTTGGTGTTTGTGTGTGTGTATGCGCGTGTGTGTGTGGTTTCGCAAGTTTCACGGTGCTTCCAATCGGGAAGCGATTGGAAACACAAAAAAAAGAAAAAATCATTCGCTGTAAGATAGAAGAATGACTTTCTAGTTGTCGGCTGACTGAAATTTAAACGTTTTCACCAGCATCCTGGGAGTGGAAGGCCACTCGCCCAAATTTAAATGATTCTAAAGATTCTCAATGCGTTTACACTAGATACAGACAGATGGTCGGAAAGATTCAAGAATTGATGTGGATATAACACGAGGATGAGTGAACCTTATCACTCGTGGAGGGTATTCTCAGCAATGCGCCTTCTTCCTTGTTCCCACCCTCAGCCACAGTGCTGAGGGGTTTTCCAAGGAATCCGGTTCCCTACCTCAAGGTTTATTTTTCTGAGACGTTCACCTGGTGAGCTATCCAACTTCCCGACGCAGTGCGGGGGCTTCAAGCAAACCAGGCTCCCTATCACCTGAAATCTTTTATTGAATAAGAATGAACGAGAGTTGTGATTTGCTTTGTCTTGAGAAAGACAAGCAAGTACGTTATAATAAATTCGCCCTGAAAAGGACAAATCAACGTTGATCACGAAGAGTCTTAAAGAAGACTATTCGAGATAGTTGAAGTTGCGGGATGTCGTTCGATTCGTAGTCCTTGATGCACGATGTAATACGAATTCGTTGAAAATCTTGGAAAGTGATTACACGAAGTGGATATCGAAAGTTGACGAGATTACGTCGTAGGGAGGAGTGTCAAGAAATCGCTTGACGCGAATAATGCTCACCGATAACGTTGATCAAAATGAGGACGAGGCTTGCTCGTCAGGATCTTAAATACTTTTCCATGAAGGTTTTGTAGTAGGGCAATTTTGCCAAGCTTGTAGAGCTTTTGAACACGGTATTATGGTTATGTCATGGGCTTCTTGGAAGGATTAAGTTTTATTTTGGGACTTCGGGGAATTTCAATTCCGAGGAGCCTTATTTATTATTATCATTATTACGTGAGATACGAAAGTCCGTGTAATCGAGAAATTTTGTTTTATTTGTGACTATGGGGGACCTTGGTTTGTCCCGTTACAGTATTAGTCTAAGAGCTAGCGACCAAATCGGTCATGTAGCTTTAGCTGTATTGAAACTCCGTTAGCTACTTCCTTGAACGACCTTTTACGATAATCTTCGTGCTGGCAGGCCGCGGGCGGTGGGTGTGGGTGTAGTGGGGTGGGAAAAAAAAAAGAAAAAAAATGTAGGTTTAGCGACTTTAATTTTTTTTTCAAACAATTGCTCTGTACCCCCTGTGCACCCACAAAAAATTTTTAATCGATCGGGTGGTGGAAAGGGGTTGCCAGCGTTAATTGAAAGTACCAAAAAAATAATAATTTTCATGTGGGCTCAGCTGTAATGGCTTTTTTTCTGACGCGAGATTAATTAATATGTAAGCCCCAAAAAAATAGCCATGCAAAAATAGCGGTGGGAAGGTATCGAAAAAAATTATTGAAATCGTTTGATTTCGCTCGAAAATGAGCCGAGGGAAAGGCAAAAGCGGACGTGGAGGGGATATCAGCCGCCGTCTGCGTCAGCGCGCTCACGGAGCGTCGTTTGTGTTCGGCTAACAGAGAGTAATCCCCTCCACGTCCGCTTTTGCCTTCCCCTCGGCTCATTTTCGAGCGAAATCAAACGATTTCAATAATTTTTTTCGATACCTTCCCACCGCTATTTTTGCATGGCTATTTTTTTGGGGCTTACATATTAATTAATCTCGCGTCAGAAAAAAAGCCATTACAGCTGAGCCCACATGAAAATTATTATTTTTTTGGTACTTTCAATTAACGCTGGCAACCTCTTTCCACCACCCGATCGATTAAAAATTTTTTGTGGGTGCACAGGGAGTACAGAGCAATTGTTTGAAAAAAAAATTAAAGTCGCTAAACCTACATTTTTTTTCTTTTTTTTTCCCACCCCACTACACCCACACCCACCACCCGCGGCCTGCCAGCACGAAGATCATCGTAAAAGGTCGTTCAAGGAAGTAGCTAACGGAGTTTCAATACAGCTAAAGCTACATGACCGATTTGGTCGCTAGCTCTCCGTCTATATATAATTGATGTCTAATGCTTATTGTATAATATACGTAAAATATACGTATATCACGTATACATATCATATACATGTATATTTGTAATATATGTATATTAGTCGTCAGTGATCTATATGAGATATATATAAGTGGATGGATAAATTCTCACAATAAAAATATATTTATAACACTTTATTTACATTATATGATGTATACTATATAAATACATTATAACACAAAGATCGCGCGCAATAAGTTTTGCGCGCGTCTACACTCCGTGTACTCCGTCTACTCCGTCTACTGTCCTATCCGTGATGGCAGCAGAACTGAGTGAGACAGAAAATAGAGGGGCTATGTTCTATCTCTCTTTGCGAAGACTGTAGTCAGATCAGACAAGTTATGGAATTTTTAGAATTTTGGATCCACCATGTTGGATTCACCACGTTAAATTTCGTAATTTCTTCGAAAACTGACATGGTTATACTAAAAACGGGTTGAAGACGCGACCACCACCATCCCTTGAGCAGCTCCTAACATACAACTGATCAAGAGTTCTCTGGCGTGTCAAATACATGATATGAATTACCTACTTAGGTAAACCTACTTAGGTAAAACATTCGATAGCGTAGTGGGTAGCGTGTTAGAAAGATAGGTAGAATAAGTAGGTAGGTTGCAGGTTAGAGTCCCCGTCGAAGCAGAATAAAATTCTATCGAGAAATCCGTGCAGAATTTTTCGACGTCTTATATACGTCGTTTTTTATGTATTTTCGACGTCTTATATACGTCAAATATACAGATATTAGCCGGACATTTAGCTCTTCAGTATACGTACTAAATACGTCTTACAGACGTCGATGGCGACGTCGTATATACGTATATTAGATGTCAGTGTTCTATCTGGGCCTGATGTATATTCATAGATACTTCGAGGTCTGACCCCAAAGTACACGATTGCCATATAAAACTTTGAGACCCGACCTCAAAGTACGCAAATGACCTCGAACTATCCCATCAATAGCAAAAAATGTCCCCATAGTATTCGATATATATATATATAGGGGATTCAGAGCAGATTCACCTAGGTCATGATCCTGACCATTTTAGATTAATCTGATTTTTTTTCTGACTAATCTCAACATAAAAAAGACAAAGAAAATTTCTTAAAAATTATTTTTTCACAATTTTTTTTTTGTACAACAATATCTCGGAAACCCCGTTTTTTTTTTTTTAATTAATTAGGTGAATTCACTGATCTCAAACGATAATTTTGAGACCAGAATGGCGAGTGGCACTCCTGTTTTTTCGATAACTTTCAAAAGAATGTGAATAATAAATATCAGCAATTTCAACGCAAGTTGTGATTTTTTTGCCTTTTTTCTCAAAATCTCTCATAAATGAATAATGTTACATCATAATTATTTTTGAAACCCATTTATTATGTACTAGCAAAAAAAAAAATTTGAAGAATAATGTTTCTCAAAATTTTTGTTTCGAGTACTTTTCTATTTATACATCATTCAAATGATCTCGAAAACGCCGCTTTTTTTAATTTGTTGAATTCACTGATCTCAAACGATGATTGTAAAGCCGGAATGGGAGTGGAGCTCCTGTTTTTTCTATTTTTTTCAAAGGAATGTAAAAAACGAATGTCAATAATTTCAACGCAAATTGTGATTTTATTGTCTTTTTTCTCAAAATCCCTCATCAATAAATAATAATACGTCATAACTGTTTTTTTTGCTACTTCATAAGAAATACCTTTAGAAAAAAGTTATGACGTATTGTTATTTAATTACGTGAGATTTTGAGAGAAGAGAAAAAAAAAAACAATTTGCGTTAAAATTATTGACATTCATTATTTACATTCCGTTGAAGAAACTTCCGTTTCCGGTGTGAAAGGAGAGTGACGGGTGTGTGAAGAGTGCGTGGAAAAAGTGTAGGAAAAGGCGTTAGAAGTGAGAAAAAAAAGGCGGAAAGTGAAGGGCAAGGTAGGTGAAGGAGTGATAAGGGCAGGGTGAGGAAGAGAGGAAAAAGGATTCAGAAAAAAGTAAGGGGCAGAGAGAAAAAGACCAGAAAAGGAGGTTAGGAAACGGCGTGGGAAAGAGGCGAGGGGCAAGAAGGTGGGTAGGCACGACGTGAGTCGGAAAACGAGCGCGACAGCGGCGGCATCGGACGGGGAAAAGAGAGAACAGGAGGACGGTAAGGAAGAGGGCGGTGAAAGAGAGTGGGACGGTAGAGACATCGGACGACGAAAAGAGGTAGCGAGGAGGAAAGCAGGCCAGAGGGAAAGAGGCGACAGGTAGAAAGAGACAGGCAGCAGGAGCGGGAAAGTTTGAATAGGGAAACGGGACGAAGAGCGAATAGACGAGAAAAGGAAAGAACAATAGGAAAAAAAGAGCACGGAGGGGTGGATAAGAGCAAGTGATGGAAGAGGGAGAGAATGGAGGGGAGGGGACGAGTAAGAGAGGTAGGAAGACAAATGCGGAGAGGCTGGGGAGAGAGAGAAGCACGAGTCTAGGAGGATTGGTGGAAATAAATGAGTTGTGGAAAAGAAAAAGGGAGCAATTAGAGGAGGCGGAAAAAGAGAAGGAAGAGGAAGAGTGGATATTTCAGAAGAGTAGAAAGGTGTATAGATCGCCGGAAGAAAAAGAGAAGGAGGAGAGAGGGGAAGCTATAGAGAGTATGATAAAAGAGATGAGCGAGGATGCGAGAAGAGACGCACAGGAGATCAAGGAGCAGGGGAGAGAGATGAGAGAGGAATTAGAAAAAATTAGAGAGGAAAATCAAGAAATCAGGGAGGAATGGAGACAGGCGGAAGAAAGGTGGAGGGAGGATCGCGAGGTCTTAGGGAGAAGGATAGGTTCAATAGAGAAAAGGGTGGGGTTGATGGAGGGGCGAGAGGGAAGAGTGGAGGATTGGGAGGAAAGGATAGAAAGGATGGGAAGGGAGATAGAAAGAAGGGTAGGAGAGCAAACAGTGGGTGGGAATAGGACAGGGGAAGGGGAGGAGATGAGGAGACGCGTGAAGGAGCTGGAACATAAAATAGAGATGACAGAAAGGGAGGAAAAGAGAAGGAATGTAATTATAAAAGGAGTGGAGGTAGAAGGGTCAGCGATGGGGACGGCAGTAAGGATAATAGAGGGGATAGGGGTAAAGGGAAAAATTGCAGAGGCTAGGGAGATCGGAAGAAGAGGGGGGAACAGAAAGGAGGGAATGCTGGAGGTCAAAATGGAGAGCGTGGAGGCAAAGAGGGAGGTGATGAGGAATAAGAGGGAGCTAAAAGGAAGGAAGGAGAGAATAGAGGAGGATTTAACATGGAACGAGAGAAGTACACAATGGCGGTTGAGGAGGATAGGAGAGGAAGAAAGAGGCAAGGGGAAGAGGGTGAGAGTTAGTAACGGGAGGATAGAGGTTAATGGGGAGGTATGGTGGTGGGTTGAACAAAGAGAGGTGCTAAGAGACGGAAGGGGAAGGGAAAGAGGGAGGGTAAGGGACAGGAAATGGGAAGGGAAAAAACAAATAGGGGAGGCACGAGGAGGAAGGAGAAAGGGCGACAAGAGGGGGGGAAGGGAGAAAAAATGGAAGATGGGATTCTGGAATGTAGCGGGACTGTCGAACAAAGACAAAGAATTTTGGAAGGAGATCAGTCAGTGGGAGGTGATAGTGTTAATGATGAAACATGGGTGGAAGAGAAAGGATGGCGTGGGGTAAGAAGAAAGCTGCCGACAGGGTATGAATGGAAGACGCAATGGGCGAAGAAGAAGAACAGGAAGGGTAGGGCGAGTGGGGCGAATGGTGATAGGGGTGAGAGAAGAAATGAGTGGGGGGAGATCGAGGGGGGGAGAGAAGAAGAGGAGTTGATGGCACAAAAGATAAAGGCAGAAGAGGAGATTTGGATTGTGATAGCAGTTTATGTAAACGGAGATATGGAAAAGAAAGTAGAAAACGTGAGGGGATGGATGGAAGTGCAGAGGGTGGGGGAGAGAGTGATAGTAGGAGGAGATTGGAATGCGAGGACGAGTGAGGAAAGGGGAAGAGTGGAGGGACTAGTGAGAGAGGAGAGGGAGGGGGGAAGGCGCTGGAAGGACAAAAAGGTAAATGGGGAGGGAAGGAGGCTGACGAAGATGATAGAAGAAGTAGGATGGGAGATTTTCAATGGGAATATAAAGGGAGATGAAGAGGGAGAATATACGTACACAGGGGGAAGGGGTGAGACGGTGATAGATTATGTGATAGGAGATGAAGATACGAGAGAGGGAATAGAGAGTATGGTAGTGGGAGACGGAGTGGAGTCGGATCATCATCCATTAATAGTGACGGTGAAGACGGGAAAGGCGAGGAGAATAGAGGAGAAGAGGCAGGAAAGAAAGATGGGGAGTGGAAAATGGTCAGATAAAATGAAAGAGGAGTATTCAGCAAGGATGGAAGAGGTAGAATTGAAGGGAGAGAGAATACAGGAAATGGTAGATAAGATAGGGGAGGAAATGAAAAAGGTGATGAAGAAGAGTGAGGAGGAAGGGGGAAGGGAGGGGAGACAGCGAAGGGAAGGATGGTGGGATGGGGAGAGCAGGGAGAAGAAAGAGGGAGTCAGGAAGGAACTGAGGAAATGGAGAAAGGGAGGAGGTACGAGGGAGAACTTCAGAGAAGGGAAAAAGGAGTATAGGGAGATGTGTGAGAGAAAAAAGCGAGAGGAGCAAGAGAGGCTAATAAGAGAGGTGGCGGAGGCTAGGACCGAGAGCAAAGTATGGGAGATAGTGAATAGGGGAAGAAAAGGGGGAAAGAGAGTGGATGAGAGGATAACGAAGGAAGAGTGGAAAGAATATTTCATGGGACTGCTGGGGGGAGTAGGGAATAGGGTGATGGCGGGGACGGAAAGGGAGGCGAGGGAAGGGAGGGAGGAGGAGTTGAGCAAAGAAGAAATCAGGAAAGCACTGAGAAAGACGAGAGAGGGAAAGGCAATGGGAGTGGATGAACTACCGAGCGAGGCATGGAAGTGCGCTGGGGAAAGGACGTTGGCAATGGCGTGGGAAATACATTCCTTTGAAAAAAAATAGAGAAAACAGGAGTTGCATTACCATTCTGGTTTTAAAATCATCGTTTGACATCGGCGAATTTACCCAATTTAAAAAAAAATTGCTTTTTTGAGATAATTTGAATGGTGTACAAAAAAAGTACTCGAAAAAAAAAATTATTTTTTCTAGTGCATAAAAAATACCTTTCAAAAACAATTATGACCTATTATCATTCATATACGAGCACCTTTGAGAAAAAAGGCAAAAAAAAATACAACTTGCGTTGAAATTACTGATATTTATTATTTACATTCCTTTGAAAAAAATAGAAAAAAAAGAAGTTCCACTCCTATTCTAGTCTTAAAATCATTGCTTGAGATCAGTGAATTCACCCATTTTTTTCCAAAAAAAAGTGGCGTTTTAGAGATACCTTGAATAGTGTATTTAAAAAATAGCATTCAAAAACAGTTATGACGCATAATTATTCACTTACGAGAGATTTCGAGAAAAAAGGCAAAAAAAATTACAACTTGCCTTGAAATTACTGAAATTTATTATTTATATTCCATTGAAAAAATAGAAAAAACAGGATTTCCACTCCCATCCTGATTTTAAAATTATTGTTTGAGATCAGTGAACTCATACAATTTTTTTCAAACAAAAAAATGACTTGCTCGAGATAATTTTAATGTTGTATAGAAAAAAAATTTTTTGAAAACAAATAATTGGAAATTTTTTGTCTTGTTTCGGTTGAGGTTAGTCGGACAAAAAATCAGAAGAATCTAAAATGGTCAGGGTCATGGCCTAGATAAATCTGCTTGAAAAACCCCGTAATTTTTTTTTTTCTCGTCATTCGACGAGGAAGCCTTTCAAACGGAAAAAAAAATAAAAATGACAAATATAAAAACAAAAAACTACAAGAAAAAAGGCCTAAACGCCGGAAACATGCCCCTAGCTGTTAAGAAAGATTGGTTGAGCTTATGCCAAAAGGGCTTATCCACCAAAAATTTGTAACTCTCGAAGAATATTGGCGTGTCCGCCAAAAATATTTATACACATATATATATATGAAAATATTTATATATATATATATATATATATTGTAACGTGTCATCCCATACGCATCTTGTATACGTATATCTACGTCCCATATAGCGTTCCATCCATCGAAAACCGGTTATAACCGGATTTCGACGAACCCATTAGTAAGAGAGAGAGCGAGCTATGAGCCGGCCTAAGCCGGATAAAACCGGTTATACGCATGACTCACGGGCCGCACGAGGCGTATATAAGACCAAGCGAACAGCGCTCTAGACCTTCATTTCCAATCCAACTCTCCTACCGTACGCTTCGTATCGTAGCAAGCCAAATAGGCTTTCCCAAGCCCTTTTGCCGTTTATGAGCCCCCAGAATCGCTTCTGGCCCTCATAAACTCTTGACACAGCCCAGGTCACTCTTGAGAAAGCCCATCTCACTCACCCAAATCCTATCCTCCTTTCTTGCGAGCCCCCAGGATCGCACCTGGCCCTCTCAAGAAAGAATCCACGATAGAGAGCTCCCAGCATTGCAGTTGGCCCTCTCTATCTCCTAATAACGTCACTCTCCTCCTTTCTTGCGAGCTCCCAGGATCGCACCTGGCCCTCTCAAGAAAGAATCCACGATAGAGAGCTCCCAGCATTGCAGTTGGCCCTCTCTATCTCCTCACCATATCATTTCCTCCTTTCTTGCGAGCTCCCAGGATCGCACCTGGCCCTCTCAAGAAAGAATCCACGATAGAGAGCTCCCAGCATTGCAGTTGGCCCTCTCTATCTCCTCACCATATCATTTCCTCCTTTCTTGCGAGCTCCCAACATTGCAGTTGGCCCTCTCAAGAAAGAATCCACGATAGAGAGCTCCCAGCATTGCAGTTGGCCCTCTCTATCTCCTAATTACATCACTTCCTCCTTTCTTGCGAGCTCCCAGGATCGCACCTGGCCCTCTCAAGAAAGAATCCACGATAGAGAGCTCCCAGCATTGCAGTTGGCCCTCTCTATCTCCTAATTACATCATTTCCTCCTTTCTTGCGAGCTCCCAACATTGCAGTTGGCCCTCTCAAGAAAGAATCCACGATAGAGAGCTCCCAGCATTGCAGTTGGCCCTCTCTATCTCCTAATTACATCATTTCCTCCTTTCTTGCGAGCTCCCAACATTGTAGTTGGCCCTCTCAAGAAAGAATCCACGATTGAGAGCTCCCAGCATTGCAGCTGGCCCTCTCTATCTCCTAATTACGTCATTCCCTCCTTTCTTGCGAGCTCCCAACATTGCAGTTGGCCCTCTCAAGAAAGAATCCACGATAGAGAGCTCCCAGCATTGCAGTTGGCCCTCTCTATCCCCTAAATACGTCATTTCCTCCTTTCTTGCGAGCTCCCAACATTGCAGTTGGCCCTCTCAAGAAGGAATCCACGATAGGGAGCTCCCAGCATTGCAGTTGGCCCTCTCTATCTCCTAGTTACATCACTCTCTCCTTTCTTGCGAGCTCCCAACATTGCAGTTGGCCCTCTCAAGAAAACGTCCACGATAGAGAGCCCCCAACATTGCAGTTGGCCCTCTCTATCACCGAAAACACATCCTCCTCTTGCGAGCCCCCAGGATTGCACCTGGCCCTCGCAGGGTGAAATCGTTAGGCATTCAAGCGGAAGTTTAAGCCAGGGATCCAAATTTCACCGACACTATTTATTAAGTAGACCATAAACCTTACAAAAAAGAAAAGAAACGTAAGCGCCAAGCATAGAACAAATTTAGCCTACAAAGGGCAGGCGAAGCCCCTACCACGAGTATACAATCACGGGAAAGTGAACGATACTCTTATTAAATTAAGCAATTAACCCTACAAAAAAGAATAGAAACGTAAGCGCCAAGCATAGAGCAAATTTAGCCTACAAAGGGCAGGCGAAGCCCCTACCACGAGTATACAATCACGAGAAAGTGAACGATACTCTTATTAAATTAAACAATTAACCCTACAAAAAAGAATAGAAACATAAGCGCCAAGCAAAAGAGAAAAATTTCGCCTTTCGTGGGCAAGCAAAGCCCTCACTACACACACACACCCACACAGTCTAGGAAGACGTCTTGCGAATACTCACATCAGCATTTGTATCAAACGAAACAATAAAGAACAAATATTGTCCAATGATGATACATGGGTTGACCACCTCTTCGAGAGCGTAACCAACCCAGAAGACTGAGGACTTAAAATAAAATAAAAGTCGAATCAATCCAAAGACAACACCCAGGTGTTCCGCAGATCGAGCCTAGAGTCGAACTCACGTACTAATTACACCAAGAATCAAAACAAAAACTCACACAAACATTAAACACACACTAATAAAGCGGTTTAACGTTTCAACTGGCGCCCAACGTGGGGCTCGACACGAAAACACACTGGGCAAAAATAAAAGAGGAAAAAAGATGTCAAAAGACAACAGAAAAACCTCAAATACAAACCCGACGAAACAAACAACGAGGGAGACAACATCACCAATAAATGCTCTCGACTGGACCGACCCAGCAGACACCGCATCATACACCATCCCTAACTTAGCTCAACAACTGGCGGAAAGGGGGGGGTCGCCAACAAGGATAACAGGAGTCATGAACAGCACTCGAACAGACCTGGAGGACCAGGAACATACCTGTGCTCAGAGAGCACAGGCGACACTGGATTCCATCACGACCATGCTCGAGCAGATTCGCGTAAAACAGCAAGCCGACGCAATCGCAGCCGAATATCGACTTACCAACATAAATGGGACATTCACACGTCGCCTCGAAAATTTGCAGAAACATATTCAAACCTCCCTGGCAAAATTGCAACAAGAGCTCACGCACATCTCGCAAACAGGATTAGGACGAGAACGAAGCGATTTCATAGGGAACGAAACCTCCGCAAACAACCATCCGGCACAAGACAACGAAGGACATCGGGGACACACCGAAGGACCCTTCAGAAATGAAAGAAATACCTCGTTTGAGGCGCCACTGAATGATCCATTTCAAGCAACACATGAACAGCATCCCCTGCACAATGCACCGGAGAACAAAGTCTGGGGGGCACCGAAACTAACGGCCCCCGTATTTAAAGGAAATTATGGAGAACGACCGATGCGCTTCCTACAGGAACTACGTCGATACCAAATGGCGCTGGGACCTCGGTATAACTTCAAAGTTCTTATAGAACAGAGTCTACTACATCTGGCTCGAGATTGGTGGACACTCATCGAACACACAATCCAAACATGGGAAGACTTCGAAGGCCAATTTCAACGTAGATTCTGGAACGACGACATACAAAACAAAAGTCGTGAAAACTTGGAATTCGGATGGTGGAACCCGGAACTCAAACAAAAACGGATGGCCTACGCAATCGCAGCAATAGGCACGGCCCGAGAATTATGGCCGACTCCAACCGAAGAACAAATAGTCAAAAAATTGGCAAAACATTTTTCCGAAGAAATCTACATGACAATAATATCACGGGAAATAAAGGCGATCACAGCCCTGCTCGATCTACTAGAAAAACACGACTCAGCAGGCCAGGTGAACTCCCTAAGGAAGCGACCGGAACGAAACTACCGGGAACAGCAAAAAACTCAAGGCGAGAGACCCAATTCACAACAAAAAAACCAAGGAGAAAGACAAAACGCCCAACAAAAACCCACCACGGGTGACCGGCGGAGTGAACCATACCGGGACCCACAAGGAAACCGTCAAATACGATCCGTCGAGGTCAGTAACGAAGAAAGCCTCACAGAAAATGACAGCGAGAACGAAGAAGCCACGACGTCGGAAAACGAGGACACGTCACTTCAAGAAAACACCCCATAAACGAAGTGACGTTTGGCTATGGGGAAGACATGCGCGAATACCTACTCAGACCCGACCAAGAGCAACACCCGAACATCATTAAATGCCCCGTACTCCAAGTCCACATAAACGGAGTAAACACAAAAACACTCATAGATACGGGAAGCGAAGTAAGCGCAATCTCGGAAGAAATATACAATCAACATCTTGATAAATTTTCAAAATGCCCCACCTTGCCTCTCACAGGGGTAACAATCACAACGGCCACAAAAACAAAAGCAACAAGAGTCACGACACAATTCTACGCTGAAATCGACTTCAAAAAAGCTAAAGGATCAATTACCCCGCTCGTAGTGCCAAAGCTCACGGCCGAAGGCATCTTAGGAATTGATTTCTTACATAAATTCAAGACACAGATTGATCTCTACAAATACGAAATATCACTGACACCTCCAGATAATCCCAATAACCCAGTGCGACTGGAATTCACAAACCCTCCAAATCCAGGCAAAGCGATCGACGCCATCATCAGCCAAACAGAAAAAAACACAACGTTGAACGAGAACGATCAAATCAACCAAGAGATTCGGGAAAAATTAGAACAAACGGACCGCCTCACAGTCGAACAAAAAGCTGAATTTGCAAATTTACTAAAACACAAAAAACGAGTCTTCAATAAAAACCCAGGTCTCCTCAAGACGTATGAACATGAACTCAGAGTGATACCGCACGAGCCTTTTCAAGCCACTACGTACCCAATACCCTATGCCTATCGAGAAGCAGTGGACACAGAGATTAACAAAATGCTACAACAAAAAATCATCCAGAAATCCATGAGCCCGTATCGCAGTCCCTTGGTAGTAGTGCGAAAAAAAGATGGAAGCGTCCGACTATGCCTCGACGCACGGAAGATAAACGAAATCCTCATCGCAGACAACGAACAGATGCAAACCCCGGAAATACTCTTCCAGGAATGCACCAGCATGCGATACATGTCATCCCTAGACCTGCGATCAAGTTTCTGGCAAATTCCCCTACGCCCGGAATCACGACAATATACTGCTTTTTCTCACCGTGGAAGATGCTACGAGTTTTGCGTGACACCTTTCGGCCTACGTACGAGTACAGCCAGCCTGGTGAGAGGACTAGAACCCGTCTTACGTGGCCTGGACAATACCATAAATTTTGTAGATGATCTATTAGTCATGTCCGAAACTTTTAGTGACCACATGCAGGACTTAAACGAGCTACTGACAAGACTGGAAGACTATGGATTAACACTAAACCTCGAGAAGTCAAAGTTTTTCCGAGAAAAGGTAAAATTCTTAGGACACATATTAACTCCTGAAGGAATCCAGCAAGATCCCGATAAGCTCAAAGCCATAAAGGACTTCCCAGCCCCCAAAACACCAAAACAACTAAGAGGATTCCTTGGACTAATCAACTACTACGCGAAATTCACGAAAAATCACGCCGACACAATAATACCCTTGCTACCATTAATCCGAAAAAACCAAAAGTGGAAATGGGGAATAGAAGAACAACACGCATTCGAAAATGTAAAAACAAAATTCTGTGACATAGTCACACTAAGATACCCTGATAAAAAACGACCGTTCTACCTACAAACAGACGCAAGCGATTATGCCATCGGAGCAGTATTATTTCAGCTCAACGACAAAGAGGAAAAGGAAGCCTTACACTTCGCCAGTCGAACACTGAAAGGAGCCGAAATCGCCTATTTCACCACAGAGAAAGAACTGCTCGCGATTATATGGGCTCTGGACAAATTTCGCTCCTATATACTGGGATCAGAAACCATGATAATCACGGACCACGCAGCACTCACCTTTTTACGAGAATGCAAGCTCACCCACGCTCGACTCACTCGATGGTCAATAGCGATACAGGACTATAACATAAAAATTCAGCACTGTCCAGGTACCAGGAATCTCGTAGCCGATTTACTGAGTAGACCCGAGATAGCCGAAAAAACTTCACCTCAACGAGAAATACTCATATCGAAGCTCGCACGAGAAATAACACAAGAAGCCCTGGAAATATTCACCAACCTAGGAGAAGCTCAAGACGAAGACGAGGCAATACGCAATAAAAAGAAATCATGGAACCACCAAGATAACGAGGCTCAAGGCTACCACTTACAAAACAATATCTTGTACAAAATTCACGATCAAAATCTCAAAGTAATACTAACTCCCAAGGTCGCCAAACGAATCATCAAAGAATGTCACGAGATATATGGCCATGCGGGGGCAAAGAAGTGCCACTTGATCCTCCGTGAAAATTTTCATTGCCAACAGCTCTATCGATTAACACGCCAGACACTGAAAACATGCATTACATGTCAAAAAAATAAAGTTTACACACAAGGGATGTTCGCCGAAATGAAAAACATACTACCCGAGCAACCACAAGCACTTCTCTCACTTGACTTTTACGGCCCACTCCCAACTGCAAGGTATGGAATGAAACACATCCTCGCAATCATCGATGTGTTTTCGAAACTTACCAAATTATACCCACTACGTAAAGCAACTACGGATGCAACATTGCGTTGCCTATTCAACGATTATATTCCGAAATTTGGACGGCCCGATGCCATCCTGTCAGATCAAGGAACTCAATTCACATCCGAGAAATGGGGAAAATCACTAGCAGAGAAGGGGATAAGGAAGATTCTCACCTCAATACGTCACCCGCAAGCCAATCCAGTGGAACGCACAAATCGCGAGCTAGCAAGATATTTCCGAACATTCTTAAAACAAAATCACCACCAATGGCTCGACTGGATAGAAATCATCGAAACCTGTATTAACGAGACTCACCATGAAACCACGGGATGCATTCCGATACAGTTACACACAGGAAGACCACCAAGAAAGCCCTGGGAAAGACTGATTAAATTACCCGACGAAAAACATGTCTCTCGCGAGGAGTTAATCCGAAAGGCCCGGGAAAACATGAAAAACCACAGGGGAAGACAGGCAGAAAAATTTAACAAAAAACATAAGATGACGCAATTCCAAGAAAATGACCTGGTATTAGCTAAGGCCCTGAACATTTCGAATCCGGAGAAGAAAATCACGGCCAAATTCTTGCCTATTTACGAAGGACCGTATAAAATCAAAAAACGGATCGGAGAAACATCCTATATACTACAGCACATAGACAGCGACCAAGAGAGGGGAATGTATCATATACACGATCTAAGACCATTCTACGTACATAATGAAGAGCAAGACAACAACGAACACTCCCGATATATACTGGTACTCACATATACCAACAAGCACTGAGAAGGAAAGACATAAACAAAAACGAAGGAGAGACAGAGAGGAGCGCCGAGCACGTACCGAAATCTCGAAAACAACAACAAACCTATGAGAGCATGGCACACGACACAAAGAACATAGACGAGGAACGCAATCAGAAAAGCGAGAAAGCAAAGATACAAATTCAAAGAAAAAAGTTACAAATTCATGGAAAACAGCGAGCTCATGTACTCACCGGCCGATATAAAAGCGCCAATCTGACGGCAGAACGCAATCAGTCGGCAAGAAGCCAGAATGGAAAACGAACGTCGATCCGTTGCGACCCAAACGGGAGAATCGGGGCTAGAAAGAAGAATTTCACCGAGACCCTGGACCCGGAAACCCACGAACCTATTCGGAGCAGGGAGAAAACGCCACGAGCCACGCATCGGGCAAGAAAAGAAAAAAAAAACGCACTCATGGCAGTGCCAGACCGAGATATCACTCATCGGAGAGATGAAAAGAACAGAAGAGATAAAACACCAGGTAACGAAAAAAAAAAAAAAAAAAAAAAAAAAACGCGAGCAAAAACAAAGCGAGACAAAGGTAATCGAACAATCAAATAGAAACAAGTAAAGCCGGATAAAATTCACAATATAGAAAATCGCAAAGGCGATACAAGAATGGAAGTCGCGGGAAAACCGGCCAAAACCGAGGATGGTGGACGACATTCCGACGCCGCACCGCATCCACGGGATCGAGGAAGCTGGTGTCACGAGGTTACTTCCATCGTCAAAAAAAAAAGAAATTAAACGGCTACAAACCAAGCCTCTCGACATTGTCAGCGAAATGACGCAAAGGCGACATAGCCGGTCACGCGTACCCACCGGGAAGCGCACAGCCACGGTATCCCCACCATCAGAGGAACCGGAGATAAAGATGCTGTTCGAGAGATGCTTCCAGCTGGGAGAAACGCAAAAAGAAACGAACAAATAAAAAAAAAAAAAAAAAAAAAAAAAAAAACACAAACACACACACAAACACAAACACAAACACCAACACAAACATAAACGACGAACAACGAACACAAGAATAATAAAACTATAAAATACAAATCAAATAAAATACAATAAGAAGGAAACGTGACAATAAAGGATAAGAAAATACAATCATATAGCATCAGAATAACATAAAAATTACCTGTCCCTAAACACGGAAGGCCACGTAATTTGGGGGGCAAGATGTAACGTGTCATCCCATACGCATCTTGTATACGTATATCTACGTCCCATATAGCGTTCCATCCATCGAAAACCGGTTATAACCGGATTTCGACGAACCCATTAGTAAGAGAGAGAGCGAGCTATGAGCCGGCCTAAGCCGGATAAAACCGGTTATACGCATGACTCACGGGCCGCACGAGGCGTATATAAGACCAAGCGAACAGCGCTCTAGACCTTCATTTCCAATCCAACTCTCCTACCGTACGCTTCGTATCGTAGCAAGCCAAATAGGCTTTCCCAAGCCCTTTTGCCGTTTATGAGCCCCCAGAATCGCTTCTGGCCCTCATAAACTCTTGACACAGCCCAGGTCACTCTTGAGAAAGCCCATCTCACTCACCCAAATCCTATCCTCCTTTCTTGCGAGCCCCCAGGATCGCACCTGGCCCTCTCAAGAAAGAATCCACGATAGAGAGCTCCCAGCATTGCAGTTGGCCCTCTCTATCTCCTAATAACGTCACTCTCCTCCTTTCTTGCGAGCTCCCAGGATCGCACCTGGCCCTCTCAAGAAAGAATCCACGATAGAGAGCTCCCAGCATTGCAGTTGGCCCTCTCTATCCCCTAAATACGTCATTTCCTCCTTTCTTGCGAGCTCCCAACATTGCAGTTGGCCCTCTCAAGAAGGAATCCACGATAGGGAGCTCCCAGCATTGCAGTTGGCCCTCTCTATCTCCTAGTTACATCACTCTCTCCTTTCTTGCGAGCTCCCAACATTGCAGTTGGCCCTCTCAAGAAAACGTCCACGATAGAGAGCCCTCAACATTGCAGTTGGCCCTCTCTATCACCGAAAACACATCCTCCTCTTGCGAGCCCCCAGGATTGCACCTGGCCCTCGCAGGGTGAAATCGTTAGGCATTCAAGCGGAAGTTTAAGCCAGGGATCCAAATTTCACCGACACTATTTATTAAGTAGACCATAAACCTTACAAAAAAGAAAAGAAACGTAAGCGCCAAGCATAGAACAAATTTAGCCTACAAAGGGCAGGCGAAGCCCCTACCACGAGTATACAATCACGGGAAAGTGAACGATACTCTTATTAAATTAAGCAATTAACCCTACAAAAAAGAATAGAAACGTAAGCGCCAAGCATAGAGCAAATTTAGCCTACAAAGGGCAGGCGAAGCCCCTACCACGAGTATACAATCACGAGAAAGTGAACGATACTCTTATTAAATTAAACAATTAACCCTACAAAAAAGAATAGAAACATAAGCGCCAAGCAAAAGAGAAAAATTTCGCCTTTCGTGGGCAAGCAAAGCCCTCACTACACACACACACCCACACAGTCTAGGAAGACGTCTTGCGAATACTCACATCAGCATTTGTATCAAACGAAACAATAAAGAACAAATATTGTCCAATGATGATACATGGGTTGACCACCTCTTCGAGAGCGTAACCAACCCAGAAGACTGAGGACTTAAAATAAAATAAAAGTCGAATCAATCCAAAGACAACACCCAGGTGTTCCGCAGATCGAGCCTAGAGTCGAACTCACGTACTAATTACACCAAGAATCAAAACAAAAACTCACACAAACATTAAACACACACTAATAAAGCGGTTTAACGTTTCAATATATATAAATATTTTTGGCGGACATGCCTTTCTGGCATTGACTTTATGGAAAAAAATCATGCTCACTGATGGCAAAAGGGCGATTCTGCCCAAAATATCCATTAATCACAATGATCATAATGACAATAATAATAATATTAATAATATTATGACTAGTAATATCAAATTATTAAAGGAATCGGTACAACTTGGCTTACAAAATTCTAAGTACCCCATAATTAATTTATTGTTCAAGCAAACTTTATTTAACATAAAAAAATTTTTTTTTTTCGAAATTTGGTTTTTCGGTTCTTTTTTATACTTTCAATAAATCCCGTTTCGTCTCGTATTTTTCCCACTAATGCTGAAAATAATGGCTATCATAATAATTTAAATATGTTTAAAATCGTCCTAAACCACAGAAAATCGAAAGATACTATCATGACATTTTTTTCCGTAAATCGATCATAAAATATGAATTTATAATATTCTTTTTAGATTTTTAAACTTGGAAGCATTTTTTCAATATTTATAACGGTCCCGTCCTATAGCCTAAAAAACTCTTTTCCTTTCCCACGCCAGGTCATCAACTTCACTCTCGCTACCAGTCCACTCGCACGCTTAAACCTTACATATCAGCTAAACCTAATACTCCTTTCCGGTCAATCTCGAAACCGTCAGAACCTTAGCTCCAGTTTGCCCTTGGTCCCACGGGCCTTGTTCCTCTGTCTTGACGACATCCCCTCCACTCTCATTAAGTCCTCTCCTTCCTTCACCTCATTAGCACTGCAGTTCATCATTAACAGTCAATCAGTTCGGACGTGCACTCCCGAATTAACCGTACATAGAATAAACTATCAGTCTAACATATCTCAAAGTCTATCTTCATTCCAACTCTATTAAGCCCGTTCGCCCACCACATATTCAGCTGTTGCAACCACATATACCTAATCACCATAGTGGTCACAAAATTTGCAAATACTTTTTTTACAATTTTTTCACACTCACAGAAGACCCAAATATATTTAAATATGATATATTTATATATTCTTGGCGTATACGCCTTTCTTGCGTTATATTTATGGAAAAAAAGACGTGCTGACTGACGCCAAAAGGGTGTGTCCGCAAAAATTCAAAGTTCGCTCTTCTGTGAGCGTGAAAAAATGTTTTAAAACTATTTTTCGCATTTTTACACCACCACGCAAAGTAGCTATAGGGGTTTTAACAGCTACAAAAAATTGCCAAATTAAAAAATGTGAAAATAATTTTTTAAAATTAATATATTTTGGCAAATTTACGGAAATAAATTCAATGATGTTTCCTTTACATTTTCTGTGGTTTTGGACGATTTTAAACATTTTCAAAGTCCTATGATAGCCATTAACCCCCATTATCTCAAGATGTCAGGATCAGATTGAGATGAAAGAAAATAAATTATTACTTGGTGTCGAGACGCTACCGCGTCTGTTGATGCAACAGCAAAGGATAGGAGACTTAATAGCTAAGTACTGTTTCCACGTTGTCCAATTTTTTTTTTATTTCATTTGACTGAAATTCATAGTAATATCATATTTTACGATATTAATGTTAATCTAACCTTTTCGTCTGACCATATTGCAGCCGCCCATTCGGCATCCCAGCGTAAATGGTTTCGAGCAAACGCCATCCTCTCGTTACGGTGCTCATCCGAGAGCGGTGTTTTCCTGTAAGGTCAATGCAGAGACTAGTAGAGAGATTGCTCATGCTGGCCCTGCAGGTGTATAGCTCGTCAGGGGGGTCCGTCCTGGTGGGGGTAGTTCGCGTGGACATTGACTCGGGCGGTGTGGCAGATTCTGAGTCAGCTGTGTGCACATCGGCCTCCCGGGTAATGCAGGTTGACTGAGCGTGGCGTGCACATGGTATCGAGCGAAAACGCAGATATATATGTTACACGGACCACGGATTGAGAACCGCTAGCACAGTCTGCTACCCTGTCGGTCTTAGGATCGAAACCACTACCAACGAAGATAGAGTCCCTCTAGAAGTGTAGTTCTTATGGGCCGCTTGAAGCAAAAAAGTTGGGGAACTCGGACGAGCTATATCCCCAACGGTAAGATGTCGCTAGCGTCACTTTTACTTGTGTGCGGCTCACGTACAGCACTCTACATGCTCACGACTGTATCCGTGTGTTCGCTCCGCCTGCCGAGTTGGGGATGTCATGCCATCTCTCTTGCATTGAGTTGGGTATGTCGTGCTGTTTCTCTCACACTCACTTGGGGAGACGATGCGTTCTCTCTCGCGCCGAATCGAAAACATACGCGAAGTGGGGGTTTCATACGCCGCCCTTGGTACCCCTGCAGTTTAAGTCACATGTGCTGGATACGGGGCAATTTTTTTTCTCAATCTTTTATTTACAGGTTACCATGCTAATTAAAAATAGTATTTAACCGAACCAAGCAAACCCAACCTAATTGAAATACAGAGCGATTAGAATTTATATATTAAAAAACTGCATTTTAATTCGAAAAGGTATTTGGTCTAATTGGTACGGCACCTATATATAGTTACTATACCCGGTATCATACGTTCAAGTCGCCTATCGGATTCTTTTATTTTTTATTTTTAATAATTATTATTTAAGCACACGCGCTTAATGCATCTATATGTCAGAGTACTAACACATTTTTTTATAGAAAAAAATTTAAGTTTCGTTATCGCGCGGAGTCCAGCTCACAGTTGGGACCGGCATTTTATCTCTGTCCCGCTCATTCAGTGCTCGATGGTCTGATCTCTCTCGCACTAAAGCGCTATATAGCAGGTGACTAGAGTGGGGATACCACTGCTTGACGATGTTGACGATACACTCTCCCGCCGACTTCTAGCTTATTCGCGCACGTGTTTAAAGGACAGGCTCTTGTTTTGCTTTTTCGGTAGGGACGATTTTTCCGATAAATCTTACGTACTTTCCGCTCAATTAATTAATTGCATGGGTTGCGATAATAATAGGTTAATAACGCGTTTAGTGCTATGTGAAATCTTTTTTTGTAATTTGTATATTCCGTGCTTAATTTGTAACACTTTTCTTCGTTATTTTGTTGTGCCTCTGGTCTTCGCACGATCTTTGTTTTTTAACGGTTAGGGCGGTTCTTGTAACGCGGTGATTTAGTGTGGCTTAAGGCGGTGATTTAATTTTCCTTATTGCAATGCCTGCTTGTAAAGTGTGTGTCTACAGAGGTTGTGGAAGCGCGAAAAGTCGGGACCCGAATGTCACTTTTCATCGCTTCCCAAAAGACGAACACACGTAAGTTTTTGTAATCATATTCATTTTTAAAATTACATCTTTATGTCTTCTCAACGATTCTTCCGCGTCAATTTTCGTCGCAATAAAACTTTACAGATTTGTCGAATACCGCAACATCGTATTATATATCGCGTGACCAATATAAAAAGGTGGTAAGCGACAAAAGTGGCTTTCGTCAACAATATTGCATACTTCATGATAAGATAAAAATCGGAAAAAATTCAACGCGATACCAATCCTTAAATGACAAAAGGGCGTAATTTTTTTTCGCTAATCGATAGGAAATCCTTCGAAACGAAAAAGCCGCTTTTTTTCAAGCCAAGAAATTAAAGGCATACGGCGCCATCGATACGCTCTTCTACTACAGTCATTTTTCGTTGCTAATACCAAAAGGACGTACCCTCCACAAATATTAGATTGTTAAACATTAATTTTAGCGGATGCATCCTTATGAAATTCACTCAATGCGAAAAACTCGGTCAACTAATGCCAAAAAAGCGTATCCGCAGAAAATATTAGATTAATTGTCAAATGTTCATTTTGGTGGATACGCCCTTTCGGCATTACTTATGCCGAAAAGACGTATTCGCCAAAATTAACGTTTAACAATCAATTCTGGCAAAATGCGTCAAGTTCCCAGCCATATTTTTTTATGTAGTCCAAAAATTTTTTTAATTTTTTACTGTACTAACTACAAAATCAACAAATTTTTTCAAACTTTTTATTTGAATATTTTCGCCGAAAAAAATATTTAAAATCTGTAAATGATGCAAACTTTAAAAGCTATGAATATTTTTTTTTGCGGCATAAGCAAGTATAATGGCTATTCCGACGTATTTTGCATCATTTTGATATTTTTGGCGGATATGCCTTTTTGACATTAGTCCACATGGTTTTTGCTTGTTCATAGAGGAAGCTTTGTTTTCATGAAAAAAAAATTTCAAATTTTAATGTTAACATGTTGAAAATGTCGTAAAACATCGAGAAAACATTTAGAAAAAATGTCCGTGTGTATACGTGTATGTGTGAGGTAAAATCAGTGTCCCCGCTCTAACTTTTGTAAATTTAAAGCTTTTGAGCAGAATTTTTTTACACAAATAGTCTAGGGGTCAAGATTGATATTGGATTTGGTGAGAATTCCTTAAGGGGTTAAGATTTTATAAAATTTTGAAAATTTTCAAAACTAGCGGTAATCGCTTCGACTTTCGTGAATTTGGAGCTATCATGCCGAAATATTGTACACAAATAGTCCAGGGAATAAGGATGATTAATATCGATTGTTGTAAACATTCCTGAAGGGGTAAAGATTTTATAAAATTTTGAAATTTTACGCGACGATCGAGCCGTAACTTTTTACACAAATAGTCTAGGGAACAAGGATGATTGGCATTGAATTTAGCTAGAATCGCTTAAGGGGTTCAGATTTTTTTTTTATTTGAAATTTTTAAAAAATGTCCCCGCTCTAACTTTCGTAAATTGGAGGCTATCGAGTCGTAACTTTTTACACAAAGGGGACAAGAATAAGTGGCACTGAATTTGGTTAGAATTACTTAAGGGGTTCCCGATTGTTGACATTTTTGAAATTATCTACAAAGTTTTGTATATGTCTCGATTTAAAATAAACAATCGTAATGAATGGGGTAGCAATGTGCATCTTTCTAAATTGCACGCTTTTTTCCATAAAGCTTATGCCAAAAGGGCGTATCCGCCAAAATTAACGTTTAGCAACTAATAAAATATTTTTCGCAGATACGCCCGTTTGGCATAAACTTATCTCATATTTCCAAATGGCTAGGGACGTATCTCCGGCATTTACGCCCTAATGTTTTTATTTTTTTGCAAACGAGCGTAAAAGTGTCGCCTACGACCATTTTCCATTAGTCATGCGATATGAATTTATGAACAATGGTCCGTTCCAAGATGTTTCATTGCAGCAACCAATCGTCATACGCACAAGCACGTATGAGTTTAAGTTGACGTTTAAAAAAAATGTCAAAAATATTCGTGTATAACCACCGACACTCAAGAAAATTAATGTATTCATTGTTTTTAAAATATATTGTCCTGACTCGTACATTACGTAATTTCTACTTAGAGATCGACAATAATATAATCCACCATTACCCATTAGCAACTCTAAAGCAAGTTTGTAATTTATTTTGTAACAATTATAAATTCTGATGGAATTGTTAATTAATTACAAGACAATTACAAATTCGGCAACGTATTGGTAATTTATTTTAAAACAATTACAAATATCAGAATTTATGGGCAACTAATTTCAAAACAATAAGGAGAGTTAGAAAGATTTGGGTTATTATTCTGAAAAAAATGAAGTGATGCCACGAATATTACGAATAACCTTTTCACTTCTGCAGGGATAAAATGATTTTAGAAATTTTCAGTTGTTTATATCGTCAAAATGGTTCAGTACTCTAAATCAACATCAAAGTAAAGTCTGCATGTTTTATAATTAAATTATCGTAGTAAATAATGAACTTTCGAATTATCATTGCAAAACATCGTTTCATAGTTTCATGGCGGTGGTGTTCATTTTTAACGATATTTTACACTTTTTTTTATTTTGTATGTGTACTAACGCTACGTGGCACATTTATCATGCTACAATTAACCAGTTGGAATGTTCGTGGTGGTGATTGTACAAAAAAAAAATTATATGCATCTGTATTGCTAATATGTTTGCTATTGTACAAGGTCACATTATGCATGTAATATTGCGATATATCTATTGCATTTACAATCCACTGAGTCTTGCCTCTTAAAATTTGGAAAATTTTTTTACTCACTTTCGAACTCTTTGCGAAAGAATTGTGATTTTTGGACTCAGTGGATTCTTGGCTTTACTTTTATATGCATTTTCAGGCGGCGCAAATGGATTGAACGGTGTAGCAATAAGCAATTGGAGATTTTATCACCGGCTCAGCTCGAAAATCATCGAGTTTGCAGCAATCACTTTTCGTTGCATGATTTTCAAAGCTATGGTAACCGAGGTAAGCGAAAAATAAAAAATTCTTCGATCCCCATTGACGGCTCTAATGTCGGCTCTGTGATTACCGGCATAGATATTCCGCCGCCACAGTCTGATATTGCTGTTTTCTCTCAGTCGCCTTCCGAAACTAGCTCGGTCGTTAATAACCCCGCGATCGGTATAGATTCTTCATTAATATCGACCACTGTCGCAGATACGACTACAACTGTTGGTCCTCTCATTGATACTGTTAGCAGCATTTCGGCCTCTTCAGTGAACCGTACAAACAGCGCTCCGTTAGTGAAGGGATTCAAAACGGTCACAGCTAGTGAAATTCGACAAACCCGTATAATAAAGTCTCTTCGCGACGAAATAAAAAAACTTAAGCAAACAGCCAGGCGACTTGTAACTGCAGCTAAAAAAGAATCAACTTTTGTAGCCACTGGAAAATCCATCAAATCATTAAACGACAATCAGCAAGCCTTTTTTCAAATGCAAATCGAACATACGAAGAAGAGACCCTGGTCGGACGAAGAGCAGCAATTTGCATTATCTTTATATTACGTATCGCCCAAGGCATACGTATATCTTCGAGACAATAAGCAGTTTGCTTTGCCTTGTGTTTCTTTAATAAGATGTTGGACAAATGAATTAAATTTGACTCCTGGTATAAGCCCTGGACTATTTGACAGATTGGCGATGAAGACAGAGACAATGGATAAAGACGACCGGCAATGCGTTCTTTTGTGGGATGAAATGAGCATCAAGCGGTTCTACGAGTACAATCCTAAAGCCGATTTGGTAGAAGGATTTCAAGACCTTGGCGAACTTGGCCGAACGAACGGAGCTGCTAATTACGCGCTTGTATTTATGCTCAGAGGCCTGAAATACTCGTGGAAGCAGCCGATAGCTTTCGTCACCTCACAGGGGAACGTTTGCAACAACGAACTGCGACAACTCCTTCTGAGTGTAATCGATAAAGTTCATTCGATCGGGTTAAATATAAAAGTAGCCGTTTGCGACCAGGGATCGGCAAATCGGGCGGCTATAATTTCGCTAGGTGTGACTGTCGAGGAACCCTTTTTTCACCATAAGTCTCGAAAAATCTTTTTCTTGTTCGACCTTCCTCACTTGTTTAAGAGCATCCGAAACATTTTACTTGACAAAGATATCGTGATCGATGGAGTAATAATTTCGTGGGAAGTCTTTTGTCAATTACTCGACATCATGCGAAATAGCGTAAGCAAAGCAGCTCCGAAGCTGACCGATCGACACATCGCGCCAAACAATTTCCAGCGAATGACAGTCAGCCTCGCAACGCAAGTCTTCAGTGCGTCTGTCGCTGCCGCGATACATGCGGGAATGGTGACCGGCGAGCTAAAACATCCTGCTTGCGCAGCAACCGCGAACTTCACCAAGAGAATGAATGATCTCTTCGATTGTTTGAACAGTCGCGGGCCGACGGATCCAAACCCCTTGAAACGCGCGATGTCATCTGCGGAGCCACAAGTAGAAAAATTCCTAAGAGAAAGTGTCTCATGGATTCAAAAGTGGACCGTTTCCTTTGGGAAGGCGCCACCGTGTTTCTCGGGTTTGGTTTTGTCGATCAACTGCACTCTTCAACTTTTCGAGGATATGCAAGCTTCAGGATCACACTATCTCATTACTTCGAGATTGAATCAGGATCCTATCGAAAATCTATTCGCTATCTTGAGAAGTCGCGGAGGAGATAACAGCAATCCCACTGCAATGACATTCCGTAGGCATTTGCAGTATGCTATGACCACGAACTTGATGAAACCCTCGTCGGCAACTAATTGCGAGGCTGATGACTCAACAGCCCTACTCAGGATTTTAAAATCCAGTCTTCGAACTGAAGATCCCGTCACGGACGAGACAGATTTGACAAAGGAAATTGACGCATGGGTCAACCAAGAACCAATCGTCGGTAGCTCAATTGATCAGGCGAGTAATTTGACAAACGATATCGATGCGCGGGTAGATCTAGAACCAATCGTCGGCAACCTGATTGACGAGACCGTTGTTGATAATCGGATCGAGGAAGAATGCAACGTAAGCGCTGAATGTAATGTAGAGTCAAGTTCATCGTTCGACAGTTCGATTACTCTAGAAAAATGCGCTATGAAGTATGTAGCTGGGTATCTTGCTAACAAGTGCCTTAACAAATTTGATTGTTCCGAGTGTCGAGCCAGCTTAACGAAAAATAATCAAAATTATGAACAAACGAACGAGCTTTTAATATTTTGGAAGGCCTATAAATGCAAAGAGAACCACGAGCTCGGCAACTTGAAAGTCCCATCTGATGAATTCAATAACGTCACGTCCACCATGTACAAAATATTTACCTCAACTTTCACGCCCAAACCACACAGAGTTTCTTTAAAAAAGCACATCGAAACCTGTATCCACACGGCCTTGTCGAATCAACACGCCGACTATTGGTCACTTGAAGGAACGTGTCGCGAGCACAGGATTTATATCGTCGAGCTTTTTGTACGAGTTCACATCTTTAACAATCTGAAGTGGATGTCTCGAAACCTCAGAGATCGGTGCAATGTGAAGAAGAGAGACTGGAAATTTCTCAAATAAGCCACACCGGAAGTTGATGAAAGTGACTCATCAATAGATAGATTTTTGTGCAATTTCGGTTTATTCATTTCCTATATTTCCATATGAAATCTTATTGCCTCATTTTTCTGAGATTAAAGGGTTTAACTTTAATTAAAATTAAATAAATTTAAAAAAATTAAAATTAAAAGATTAAAGGGAGATTAACGATGTTAAATAATTTGTATGGCGGCATCAATTCGCTTCCATTTCCCTTCGTTGCAATAAACAACAGGTATAAGTCGTATCTGCTTCAGTGCCCTTCAATTAGTCATGCTATACACTCAGAATAAAATATTGTTTAATGTTCACTTTTTGACAAATCAGTAATTACATCTAGCTATATGCATTATGCAATTCTATCAAAATACAATTCAATAGGATATTATATTCAATTCAATAGGATATTGTTCTCAGTGTAACGCAACTCTGTTTTGCTATCCTCCCGTGTATGAGATAAGTGTACATAATTTTCATTCAAGCATCGAATCTGACGACAAGTTACGCAGGACAAGATACCTCGGAATGTCCATATTATAGAGTATAGGTTCTCGTTTGTTTTCCTTCGATATAAAGGGCAAGTCGTTATTTATTTTGTTGGAGCATCGCGTATTTGAGTTATTGGATTATCTTCTTTACTAAAGTTAGAGATTCTCGTTCATTTTCCTTCCCTGATTTCTTCAACGCATTCTTTCATAACACGACCTCACTACTCACTTCGTTTTGAACATTCTGTCATTACTTTACTCAATTACCGTTAAAATAGAGGCTTTAAACAAGCACCCCGATAGTGAGAGGCGAGGGGACTCACTGAAAGCAAGCACCCCGATAGTGAGAGGCGAGGGGACTCACTGAAAGCAAGCACCCCGATAGTGAGAGGCGAGGGGACTCACTGAAAGCAAGCACCCCGATAGTGAGAGGCGAGGGGACTCACTAAAAGCAAGCACCCCGATAGTGAGAGGCGAGGGGACTCACTGAAAACAAGCACCCTGAAGGGGTGTATATAGGTTCATATAAGTTTTCTGTATATAGGTTCTGTATATAGGTTTCTGTACATAGGTTTTGGGTATATAGGTTCTGTATATATGGGTTCGCGTTGTTCATATTTCAGCAATATTCCTATCCTAGTACCCATGCTCTATCCTTCATCATTCCCGGGGACAATGCCACAGTCTAGAATTTCTTCACGATGGAGAAATACAAAATTGTTGATTTTTTAACTGTACATTTAGAATTTCAATATAATTATTACTTGATACTTAGATACTACTGCGTCTCTTGATTATATTAATTTTGCAAGTTAGATTGTCTGGACATTGGCATTGTCCCTACTCCTGATGGAAGAAACCCACCACCTTCACGTGGTTTCCATCGAGTAATCTTAGTTTACGTTTTTCATTTTTATCTCTTCTGAAATATGATTCCTTGGCAATGATAGTTTTAAATTGTTTCATAATAGCATGCAATCATAATAACAAATAAGCAATGTCCTTTCATTATTGTTAATTGTCGTACATTTCATGGTATTGAGGAAACTTTGAATTAATGTAAACTAAGATTAGCTAAGAGTGGGCTTGTCTGCTTGCTTTTATTACATCTAATTTGTTACTAAATATGTAGGAACCGCTAGTCCAAACTGTTAACGCATGGCCCACATCTATAATTATTACTCCTACAGTGTGAACATGCACATGTAAATATTATGTAACGTCAAAATAAATACGGTGTTGCATTGGAATAACGGTTCGATTAGCCTCTGCAATTTTGGCTTCAGCATAGTGTACGTATTTATTCTATTGTTTTACTTAAAGAGGTTCCATACTTTAACACACCAAAAAATAGAACGGTTTTATCATTTTAATCAAAGTCAATTTTGGAAAAATTTACGCACATATTTTTACAAACCTTCACTATTATTTTTTGTTTCGGAATTTCGTAAAATGATAGAGGTACACTCTCAACGTAGCGGCTCCTCGAAAAAAAAAAAACCGAATTGTCTTGTTAACGGCATAACTTGATATTTATTGAAAGAATTTTGACCTCACGTTTTCTCTACATATGCTTACCACTCTGGAATTTCTATCGCATCACGTTGTATTTCTTTTCATTCGACCTACACTTTTTTTAAAATCGCAACAAAACAAAATGGTTTCTTTTCATTACCAAAAAAACTGAAAAACGCAAACTGCTGCCAAATTTCGATATATTTTAAAATTTTGAAAGAAATCGTATGTAATGCGGTAGAGGTACTTTGGTATACTCTGGTAAGTATTGTGGTAAAAATTTGAGCTCTCAATTAATTAAATAGAAACCCACTTAAGCCGTTAAAAAGATAACTAAATTTTAAAAAATATTGAAATAAAATGTTTTCGAAAAAAAATAAAGGGAGGATTGAACCCGCGACGTTCGCATCACTTCATACGCACTCTACGTACTCCGCCAGTCTACCATTATGATATTATACCGCAAATGCTAATATATAAATTGTGTCCCGTCTTAATTGGGTGCCATTGGGTTCATTTGGTTTACTGAAGAATCTATTGATTTCGCATATTTATGGGATTCCCTGATTTCTTCTACTTACTTTCAAATTATAATAAATACCGTCGCGGTAGGGAAATCGCGGTAGGAAAGTCGCGATAGGGGAGGCAGTGCAGCTCCCCACCACATGCCATCCGCCAGAAACACGAGGCTGGTAGGCAGGGCGTATCGATCGGTCGACGGTAGAGCCATCATACGGCTGTTAGAGTCGCCGAAAGCTTTGCTTCAAGCGGCCCATAAGAACTACACTTCCAGAGGGACTCTATCTTCGTTTCCACTACGCGCATTTTTTTTCGGAATTAATATGTTTCTAATATTTATTTTTTTTGTATTTAGTAATAACGATGTTTTCATTTTAGTAAATAAATGGTATATACTGTTATTATGACGAATCTTCCCTTACGGAAAAAACTCTCAAAAAAGCACGCAAATAAACACTCAAAACGATACCCCCAAGTGGACACTCAATTTGATGATCATTTCGTACTCCAACCTTGAGAGTTAACACTGAAATTGAGCGTAAACACTGGAATACAGGGTTAGTCGTCAACTTGGGGGTCAATCCTCAACTCGAAGGTTAAGCCTCAAGTTGAGAGTTAACTCCCAAGTTTATAGGGTTAATTCTCATCTTGAGAGTTAAGTTGAGAATTAACTGTCAACGTAAAACAAACTTAAATCTCCTAAATTTCAGAAATGAAGTATTTATTGCACGCAATTAATATATTTTTTTATTTAACATAGTTTTATAGTTTCTTGTTTAACATAGTTTTTTTTTTTTTTTGGTTTCACACAGTTTTAAAGTATATATTATACACTGTGATTTGATAAAATTATTTTAAAAACTCCTGCCTTTTTTATATATAAAAATCCGCATGCAATGATCTGGGAGATGCGAGATCCTCCCGAGCGTAAGAATTACAAGGTCGCATAAGTGAAACTATATTTAAAACCAGTTAAATTCAAACAAGAGTGTGAAAGTACAATGAGTTACGTGACTGATGAATGAATTAAGCTCAGAGAATAATGAGTGAGAAGTAACTGACTACAATTAAAAATATTTCGGAAGGTTTATATGATCGCAGCACTGAAAGATTCAGGGTGCGCAATTTATAATAGAGTGAGATAACTTTCTATTATGTTGTAAATGAACACAGTGAATTAAAAGCCATTTCTTCATAACATCCGGTGGATCAAACCTAAATTGAAGTTATAGAAGAGTGATGATCGCTTCTCACCATTTTGTGTTGATTCCCAACTTTGAAAATTAACACTTAGTATCTGAGTGTTTTTAGGGTCTGACACTCTATATGAGAGTGTTGACTCTCAATTTTCAAATAAAAACTTGAAGTTGAGAGTCGATTCTCAACTTTTGGAGTTGATCCTTCGGTGTTGATCCTCAACCTTGAGGTTTCACACTCAATAAGCAAGTGTTTACACTCAACGATTGAAGATTTACACTGGATGTTAAGAGTTAACACTGAAAAAAATCCGAATCGATCGGAATCGAGACCCAATTTTGAGGATACACACTCAAAAAACGAGTGTATACACTCAAAAATCAATATTTACACCAAAAATTTAGTGTAAACGCTCGATTTTAAGGATATTCACTTAAAAATAGAGTGTATACACCCAAAAATCAATATTTATACCCAAAATTTAGTGTAAACGCTTAATTTTGAGGATATACCCTCAAAAATCGAGTGTTTTTTCCGTGAGGGTTTGCTACAGAAAATATTTTTATTTTATTAACTCTGTATTCTTCAAATACCAATAATAATTGGGTCCTCGAAGTGAAAGTCTATATATGTATTTATTTATTTACATTTATGCAACCACCACGCGCTATTTTTTTCTTAATTAATATGTTTTTTAATATTTTTTTTTGTATTTTGTAGTAACAATACTTCAATTTTAGTAAATAAACGGCACCTACTGTTCTTATGATGAATCTTTGCTACAGGAAATATTTTTATTTAATTACTCTGTATCGTTTAGATATTCATTGTTTAGAATATGTTTAGATATTCATTTTTTTATAAATAAACAAGCTAAAAAAATTACGTTTTTTTTCGGAAAAATTCACTCTTGAAGAATCTATCCAAGGTAATAACTTGAAATTTCGTGAGAGTAGGTTTTTGAGGTCACTGATTACGAATCCAATGTCAGATTTTTTAAATTGAATATATTTAAATTTCGGTGTCCCCATCTTGAATCCGCAATCTTGAATTATGCAGATCTGATAGCGGATTCGTAATCAGTGACCCCAAAAACTCACTCTCACTAAATTTCAAGTGATTACCTTGGATAGATTCTTCAAGAGTGAATTTTTCCGAAAAAAAAACGTAATTTTTTTAGCTTGTGTATTTATAAATCTTATATTATAAACAATGATGCCAATCAGACTGTATATTCATGTTCTTTCATCACTAAAGTAACTAAAAAGTGCAAGAAAACCGGATCTGAATACGTTAAAAAGTAAATAAACCAGAAAAATTCAAGAAAATCGAGGTGGTAATGTGGGTTACCACCATGTTTCAAAGTTAAAGGGTGTGCAATTTGTTTAAATTGATCGGTATGATAATGTGTTTTTTTTCATATATAGTAGCACCAATGAGCACTAAAATCTCGCAGTTGCAGATTTTTAAAAATATTATTACTCTTATAATAAAATATATCCTGAGAATATGGCCGAAAAATGTGTATTTCAAATGGGGAAATTCACCCTCGGGCGGGAGGGGTTAGAGTCTAGATGAAAATCTGAAAAAATTAGGGTTTTTTTTTTAATTATTTAGAGCCGATTTGGGGGGCGTTTGATTAAAAATTCGTCCGAGCCCTGAATAAGGACCACCCTAATATATATGACACATTCTATGATTCCTCAGCAAGCTCTAAATTTTTCAAAAAATATCCAAAAAAGATCCAAAATTTTGATTTCTTTGTAAATGTGTAGAAACAGCTGGATGTTTCAGACATGGTTGTTTACACTCAATTGTTTTAGACTTGTATGAATTTTTTTTTTTTAATTGACCAAATAATCAAGGTTTTAGTATACAAGATCGATTTATACATATGCATGGATTATGAAAATAGAAAATAAAAAAAATAAAAAAAAATTCTTCGGCATTCCAATGTATACAACTTCCTTATGAAATATTTGACATGAATATCTAAACAATACAGAGTAATTAAATGAAAATATTTCCTGTAGCAAAGATTCATCATAATAACAGTAGGTGCCGTTTATTTACTAAAATTGAAATATTGTTACTACAAAATACAAAAAAAAAATATTAAAAAACATATTAATTAAGAAAAAAATTCCGCGTGGTGGTTGCATAAATGTAAATAAATAAATAAATATATAGACTTTATACTTCGAGGACCGAATTATTATTGGTATTTGAAGAATACAGAGTTAATAAAATAAAAATATTTTCTGTAGCAAAGATTCGTCATAATAACAGTATATACCATTTATTTACTAAAATGAAAACATCGTTATTACTAAATACAAAAAAAAAAAATATTAGAAACATATTAATTCCGAAAAAAAATGCGCGTAGTGGTTTCGATCCCAAGACCGACAGGGTAGCAGACTGTGCTAGCGGTTCTCAATCCGTGGTCCGTGTAACATAATATATCTGCGTTTTCGCTCGATACCATGTGCACGCCACGCTCAGTCAACCTGCATTGGCCGGGAGGCCAATGTGCACACAGCTGACTCAGAATCTGCCACACCGCCCGAGTCAATGTCCACGCGAACTACCCCCACTACCTCGGCCAGTCGAAACCCCCTCGAGCACCTGCATGAGCAATCTCTCTACTAGTCTCTGGTCGTTGTGCCGTGATTTTCATAGAGTCGAGTCGTCGAGCAACGGTTCTCCGAGAAATCGGTAGACCCGTTTCCTCCAGCACTTTACACGCGGTGGTAAACGGTGGGTTCTTTGTTACAACATCCCGTATACCCTCCTCTTGTTCCGGGGTAGTTTTTTTCGGACGTTTATTTTTTTTCCAGTGATCCGCTAACGCGGCATCGCCACCTTCTTCATACTTCCTGATCCACAGCCGTACGGTCTTAATATTACACCCAATTGTTCTTCGGATCTCAACAGCTGAATTCCCACTCTCCCACATACCAATAATGCGCCCACGAATTTGGCAATTATAATTAGCATAATGGTGTCTTTGGGGATGGGTGGAGCATAAGCTAGCCGAGGAGAACCTGGAGCCTCTCCATCGGGCTCGATATCGACCACGTTGTCCGGCTCGATGCCTACCTCGGGAGGAGGCGGAGGTAAATCCATTGTCGAGTCTCGCAAACATCACGAAAAAAAAAAAAACACGAGAATAAAACACGAAAACCACGAAAAGTACGAAGATTATGAAAAATGTCACGAAATTCACGAAAAATGTCACAAAAATAACGATAACAAAACACGAAAATCACGAACGAGAACCCACGATAAACACAAAAATAGAACACGAAAAAACATACGGAAATAACGACAAGAAAGCAGGGAAGAAATATTTGTACTCGACAAGTTCACAGTTGCACCGACCAAAAACGAATAATATTATCATTTCTGCTTCGTTAACTTAATGTGTTTATCGCAACGTCGTTGATTTTTTTTCGATCTTACCAATTTTTTTCCAATGCTTCCCAGATGCCTCGATATGAAACGAAATATACTCAGCAAAAGAAAACGGCATAATCACATGAGGCAACCAATTAAAGAGAGAAAAACATGTAAATTGTTGCTATTCATAAACGAAATTATGTGTGAGGTATTAACACATAGTTATTATATTATTATACACCAATTTCAACGACAGAAAGAAAAGCGAGACTATGATTATTAATTATTCATTGTATTATATTTAAATTCGAGCTCCCTCTATATCAATATCGATTGCCTTCATAACATGTCGTTACATCGCCAACATTCCATAATTTTCAAGAGAAGGGGCCTTCAAAGATCGATAGGCTCTAACCGTTGTAAAAAAATGAGACGAATTTTCGAACTTGGCAGAGTATTTTTCTATTCTTCATGTTTTAATTAACACCGACAATGACAATCGGGTGCAGGAGCCTGATAAAATTAAAGGGGTTCCTGAATTAGCACAATAAAAATTTCATTTTTTTATGGACTTTCTAATTATTCAGGAATGTATACTTTTTTCCTTGAAAACATTATATTCGCAGCGACAATAACGATTTCCTGTTAAAGGGGCCTACAAAATTTGAGAGGATAATGTTAAAAAGCCAGGGGCAAAAACACGTCGTCACGCCACAATAGAATTCGATAAAACATGTCTATGGACGGACGTGTTGTAAAAAAAATTCCAACAAGCTTAAGAACTAACCATTATCTATTTCGAACCATTGTTCTACTTCCCCTACGAACGCTTTACGATGGTACAAATTGACCGATGGAAATAATGTCAAGAAATAAGAATCTGACCCAATTATGGAAAAGTTAATTTTCACTTCAATTCTCGTATACATCCCCTAATTGAAAAAAAGAATTTTCCAAGTGATATGCATGATTTGCAAGATACTTTTCGCCAGCCATTCCAATTTGATTAAGACTGCCTATGCATCCAAGGCATGAGAAAGAAAAACTTGAAATAAATACTGTGACATCAAGGACGAGCCATTTCAGAATTTGAATTAAGTTTCTATTTCCCTCGTATAAGGTTTTTTTTATGTGATGATTGACCGATGGAGATAATGTAGAGAAAATTTGTTTTTTCTCGACACATTCTATTGAGGTATTTTTCACCACCAAGATGCTGTTAACCATCGTCAAGACTGAAATGAATTATATTACACTAGTCTACCTACTCAAGCCATAAAAATTTTTTTATCGAATTCCTCAAGGACGATAAATTTTAGATAATTGTGAAAATTGACAGAAACGGATAATGTCGAGTAACAATAATTTGACCCAAGTATAGGGAAATTATTTTGTACCCCTATTTAGGAAATCGTCCCGTAATCTCAGAAACTTTATTTTTAAATGACCTCTTCAATTAATGGCATACTTTCCGCTCGAAAGATTCTCAAAAATATAGTAGTCAAAACTCGGTCCGATTCTTGTTCTCCTACCCATACATACATGCAGGACCAGCAATTTCGGATTTCGAAGCATTATTCCTATTTTTTTTTATCGATACTTTTATTATTAAAGCTTCTGGATTAAGACGATGTCGATAAATAATAATTTTATCGAGCTATGGTAAAATTATTTATTATTCTCATTGTCGAAATTGGCTAGGATACTCATCTCGGATCAATTGGTCAAAAATTACCTTTATGACCCTCGGGATCATTTTTGCTAGGCAGAAGCTGAAAACATCCACTACGATCCAACCGAATGTTATTTAATCTGTCTACGGATCTAAGTCATGAGAAAAAAGAACACTTAGTTAGTTAGAATAAATCCTATAACCACAAGGACAAGCCATTTCGGATTTTGGATAAACTTTTCACCATCCTCGTGGGAGGTCTCTTCGTTGTGAGAATTGACACATGGAGAGAATGTCGAGAATCAAGAATTTTAACCAAGTATGGGAATATTTTTTTCACTCCTATTCTGGACATCGTCCCCTCAACTCAGATAGATTTCATCTGCATCTGCTACTCAGATGCTTAAAAATACAGTCGAAGCAGTCCAATTATTTGGAACTTGTCCATGCATCCGTGTGATAAGAATGATAATTTAAAAAAAATCAATCTCACCCCGGTAGCTGCAAACACATAACGCATGTGTCCTCTGTTGTCACGTGTAGTAGTGAAATATAGATTGTAATCTCTCTCATACTCTCTCAATCTCTCTCAATCTCTCTTATTCTCTCTCAATCTCTCTCTTTCTCTCAATCTCTCCTATTCTCTCTTATTCTCTCTCAATCTCTCTCACTCTCTCTCATTCTCTCTCATTCTCTCTCAATCTCTCTCATTCTCTCTCAATCTCTCTCATTCGTTCTTATTCTCTCTCAATCTCACTCATTCTCTCTCAATCTCTCTCATTCTCTCAATCTCACTCAATCTCCCTCATTCTCTCTCAATCTCTCTCATTCTCTCTCAATCTCTCTTGATCAATCTCTCTCATTCTCTCTCAATCTCTCTCATTCGTTCTTATTCTCTCTCAATCTCACTCATTCTCTCTCAATCTCTCTCATTCTCTCAATCTCACTCAATCTCCCTCATTCTCTCTCAATCTCTCTCATTCTCTCTCAATCTCTCTTGATTGAGATTGATCTCTCTGAATCTCTTTCATTCTCTCTAAATCTGTCACAATCTCTCTTATTCTCCCTGAATCTGTCTCATTCGCTCTCAATCTCTCCTATTCTCTCTCAATCGCTCTCATTCTCTCTCAATCTCTCATATTCTCTCTCAATCTCTCTCATTCTCTCTCAATCTCTCTCATTATCTCTCAATCTCTCTCTCATTAACTCTCAATCTCTCTCATTCTCTTTCATTCTCTATAAATCTCTCTGAATCTCTCTCATTCCCTCTCCAATGTCTCTGAATCTCACCCAATCTCTCTCAATCTCTCTCATTCTTTCTCAATCTCTCTCAATTTGTCTCATTCTCTCTCTATCTATCTCATTCTCTCTCTCTATCTATCTCATTCTCTCTTAATAATCTCTCTCATTCTCTCTCATTCTCGCTGAATCTCTCTGAACCTCTCTCATTCTCACTCAATACTTCTCATTCTCTCCCAATTTTCTCAATCTCTCTCAATCTCATTCTCTCCCATTCTCGCTCAATCTCTCTCATTTTCTCTCATTCTTTCTAAATCTCTCTGAATCTCTCTCATTCTTTATCGATCTCTCTCAATCACTCTCATTTTCTCCCAATATCTCTCAATCTCTCTTATTCTCTCTCAACCTCTCTCAATTTCTTTCATTTTCTCTTAATCTTATTCTCTCTTATTCTGTCTCAATCTCTGTTAATCTCTCTCATTCTTTCTCAATTGTAAGAAACATCACACGAATATTATATTTATTATGTATTCGGTATAAAATCGCGTAGCGTTGTGTGGAGACGTTATATTCACTCGCTATCGAGTATGTAAGAATAGAGAATAACTGATGCTGGGGGTTTGAAAGTCTTTCAGGAAGTGATCGTCGCCTCGATGGTCGAAACGTCGATCCCTTGGTGAGCCATGGAGCTCACCAGCCCCTTTGTACTGCTCGCGTAAGCAGCGTTGTCTAAACATCTAAACGTCGCCTGGTGTAAAAAGATCGGGTAACCACCATCCGAACTGAGTCGTCGATAAGCACGTCGTTAATACGAGCGCCGAAAGAATCGTCGCTTTCAGTCGTCCATCCCGACGAACTCGCGTCCTCGCGAAGGTAACACCCCTGGCTGCATGGTGCTGTACTTCGGCTACTCCGCGCCCGTGGGGGGCCGTGTGGATGTTAGAGCCTTCTGTTCCGTCCTGCTTCGGGTTACTCTGCGCTCTTCTAAGAACATAGGACAACATTGAACGACTTGCAATATAGTCCCTGTCACACACCCATCATGCTATTCAGTTAAGAGTTGTTAATGTGATTGGTTACGTATCATCTCCAGTTACTCGCACGAATACGCACGATCTCTATGTCATGCTTTATTCTATATACACGTGCTAATATATTTTAAGCTGGGCCCTAACAATCGCTTAATGCTCATTAAACGATTCATGCAATGATCATATTGATCCAATGATTTCATCGCCTGGCCACCCCGTCATTCTGGATCCGTGGCTATTTGATCGTCTCCAATGATCACGCATTTTAATGCCAATCATCACCCGTTCACCCCGTCATTCCGGATCCGTGACCGCCTGATCGTCTCCAGCGATCACATATCTCGACGCCGATCATCATCCGGTCACCCCGTCATTCCGGATCCGTGACCGTCCGATCGACTCAAACGATCGCATATATCGATGCCCATCGTCACCTGGTCACCCCGTCATTCCGGATTCGTGACCGCCTGATCGTCTCCAACGATCACATACCTCAATGCCGATCATCATCCGGTCACCCCGTCATTCCGGATCCGTGACCGTCCGATCGCATGACTTCGTACGTATCTAATGTCTGCCGTTCGCCGGTCACCCCGTCATTACGGATCCGTGACCACTCGATCGCATGACTTCATACGTACCTAATGTCGGCCGTTCGCCGGTCACCCCGTCATTCCGGATCCGTGACCGGTCAAACGTATTACCCCTTAGTAGCACAGCTTGAACACGGCTCTAAGCGGCTCTAAGCTTCTACGCCCCGCGTCTCAGAAGGACCCGGCGCCTGGAGCTCATCCTCACTACCATCTGACTCGGTATCGCTGACTCCCGTATTCCAAGGCTTCAGTTTTTCGCCCGGAACCACGCCACAGTGCGGTTTTTGTGTGCGCTGGGCACCCTTGACATCTTCAATAACGTATCTATCACGGTCTAATACCCTAGTGATTTGATACGGCCCAGCGTACTTTGGCAATAACTTTTTACTCGCACCATCGTTTGTATAAGCTATGCACCTAGCTACAACGATGTCTCCACAACTGAATTTTCTAGAAGAAACTCTTTTCTCATTGAACCTAGTCTCTCACTTACTTTGATTTCGTCGGATAACTTCACCGGCTGCCTCCCGAGTTTCTTCTCGGTCGCCGTCATATCGAGGTTCTCCTATGCTATTAAGAATTCGTGACTCGACCATTTTCCCTTGAAGTGGCTACTGCGGTTGCCACGTGCTTAATACCTTTTTCGTTACAAAGCTCTTTGAATTTTTTTTTTTTACTAGTGAACGCACTTCATGTACGTATTTTAATCGGCATTTTCTTTCCGGCTCTGTACTCAATAGAATTGCATCCACCACCGTGCCACGCAAGACAATAGGTCTCGTTTAATAAATGTCGCACGCAACGCACTATAGTCGCTTACGATCTTAAACCGGACCCCTAATAAATAGACCCGAAATCTCTGTAAGCTGTTTAAGACTGCGAGCGTTTCGAGCTCATATGAATGGTATTTCTGTTCCTCTTTTGTGGTTTGTCGGCTGAAGTAAGCAATCGGTTTTAAATTATTCTCTAGTTGTTGTTATAGTAAAATACCACCTAAACCTAGCTGACTCGCGTCTGTATGTAATTCAATATCGGCCCTCTGTTTATGTATAGCTAAGATAGGCCTAGAAATCAGTTTTTGTTTCAATATCTCGAGAGCATTCTGTTGCTCGTCACCCCAACACCAAGCTACAGTCTTTATCGTCAATTGAGTAAGAGGTCGAGCAATAGTGGCAAAGTCTCGGATAAATTTCGGAAATAGCTTGCAAGACCGATGAACTGCCTCACGCCGTGCACGTTGGAAGGCACTTAAAAGTTTTAAACGGTGTCAACTTTATGGCTACCCAGCCGTATCCCTTGCTGGGTTATCTCGTACCCGAGGTAGTTGACCTTCGTCTCGAGAAATATGCATTTACTTTTTTTTTTCAGTTTTAGCTGTGCATTTCATAATGCCTGCAGTACCAACTCTAGCGCATGCAAACCCGACGGGACGTCCTTAGACGGAATAAGAATATCGTCCATATACGCCAGGACAGAAATCTGACCCTTGAGCCCGTGTACTACTCTGTTTATTAAGCGTTGAAAGACCGCGGGTGCATTTGCTAACGCGAAAGGCATTCGGAGAAACTCGTACTGCCCGTCCGGCGTTACATAGGATGTTTTCTCTATTGATTTCTCTGCAACCGGTGTCTGGTAATACCCCGAGGCTAAATCTAAACTCGTAAAACAGGCGCTCCCCTTCAGACTGTATAACTGATCTTCGATCAACGGGAACGGATATCTATCTTTTTTTTGTGATCGCATTTAATGCGCGGAGCAAATTCAAAAAGAACTAACAAGCGATTCGTTTGTGACATATCGACCTTATCGAGTTTCCTACTCAGAGCGTGAAAAAGTTAGTAAGATTATAGATGAATTGAAAGACAATAACATCGTGTGTGACTCAAATTCCCCGTTCTCGAGTCCCATTCTACCAGTGCGAAAGAAAAATGAGGAATTCGGAATTTCGGATTTCGGAATGAGGAAGTTAGGATGTGCGTCGATTACGACGCACTCGTGAACGGGGCTCGAGAACGGGGAATTTGAGTCACACACGATGTTATTGTCTTTCAATTCATCTATAATCTTACTAACTTTTTCACGCTCTGAGTAGGAAACTCGATAAGGTCAATATGTCACAAACGAATCGCTTGTTAGTTCTTTTTGAATTTGCTCCCAGTTCCGAAATATTCAATGGAAAGCAGTCGCGGTATGAGTCAAGCAATCTAAATAGGCTTTTCTTCATGTCCTCCGATACGCTAGGATCAACTTTTATTTGATCTTTTGGGAGATCGTATTTCTCTTCCCTTTCGATTCTACAAACTACTCAAAGCTTACTGTCGGCAAGGGACTCTGGTCTGGCTACGTCTGCCCTTGCAATAATTATTTCTTTATGAATCGTTAATGACTGATGTGATAATTTAATAACTGGCAATGCTCCCGATTTCGTACTAATAACGCACCTCGGGATGCAATATTCTCTGCCCCCTTCGCCTCATACGCTTAGCTCTACATACAAATCACCAGAATAATTATTTTGCACCACTACCTTGACATCTGCTGCATGGTGTGGCGGGATGATGGTCTCTTCCGCGGCCCTTAGCAACAGTTTTCGCGGTGGCAGCCGTTCCATTTCCGGCAATCTGGCCAGAGATACATCGAACAACCTCAGGTTACCGTCCCTCTAGACAGTGGTAATGCCAGGTAAACCCAAAAAGGGTTGTCCCACGATGAGTGGTACCTCTTGGATCTCGTCTGAGACGACGAGTACATCGACTAGCCCCTACGCTAGGTCGATTTTCATATTCGCCTTGGTAGTACCATACGGGCGAACCTCTCCGCTACCATACCCTCGGAGAATCACGTCCGTCGGTTGTAGGTCCAGTCCCATCTTGTCCGATTCGCTCTTTTTCAGAGTGACGCATTCACTCCCACCGTCGATGTACGCTCGTAAAGGGGTACTATTGAGAACTGCATCGTGTAGTCGTATGTCCCCAACCCTTTGTCCGTTTCTGATACTACGCACATTTTTTACTGTCTCATCCTTCGCTTTCGAACATTGCCGCGACAGATGCCCCATATCGTTGCAGCGAAAACATCGCACAGTCGTCATTTTATTTGGAGGACCCCCTGACGACTCACTCGATCTTCGTTTTTCATTTTGGTCGTACCGCGGGATCCACTTAGGGTTCCACTTATTACGCCCACGCGAATCTTGCCAAGCGCGGTCGTTGTCCTTTCTGCCAGCGCACATGTCGACACACTTATCCGCTGCAGTGTCCGTTTTGCTCAAGAAAATACGTAGTGCCTCGGGCGTTTGAAAAACATTTTGCTTGATGGTGTTTTTCAGGGACTGATCGAAGATTCCCTGTGCAATACAATCTGCAGCGTCCTTTACCTCAAAACCACATGCTCTTACGAGTGCTGCTTTCTCAAAAAAGTATTTCATCATACTCTCATTTTTCGTTTTAATCCGTGCTAGCATCGTAGAGAGCTTTTCCGGCAGTAGCGTGTGGTCAGTAAATGCTTCGAGCAGCTTCTCCTTCCACTCTGTCCAATTGAAATCGATGGTCGTTAATCCGTCATACCACGTCTTCGCTACGCCTCGTAGATTCTCCAATGCGAAGCTGCTGACAGCGATGTCATCCGACTCGTGGATTCTTTTTAATTCCTTTACCTTCTGAATCCACACTTCAACCGTCTGATTCTTTTGGCTTGGGTCGAACAGCGAAAGTGACCGTTTGCCCTCCATTGTCTTTCGCGGTCCTTGTTTTTCTACAACAATCGCTACAGTCTCGATTAACTTCTGAAAGGCTCCCTGCCAGTCTGAAGAAGGGTGAACATCGCTAGGAGTGCATAAGTCTATTGGTGAACGCCCCCGAGCATGTTCAACGCGAGATCGCTCGCGAGAGTGTTCCCGCCGTCTTCTCGATGATCTCTCCCGTTTTTCGCGATGTCTAACGCGCGATCGCCGGGCCGATCGAGGAGACGTCTCACGAGGATTAGATCTCATTCGAGATCTACTAGTTCCACCATGCGAGCGACCCATCGTATATAATTGTCACTTCGTTCAAAATAACTCGCACAACTTAACACAGTATCCACAGTGGTTACCAAAACATACACAGTATAACTGTTCCACTGCTACGCGCACATCACAAGAGATAACACAAGTTCTTTATCCCACTTCTGAGCTGTAAGAAACGTCGCATTCAAGGATAGCAGAATATTATATTTATTATGTATCCGGTATAAAATCGCGTAGCGTTGTGTTGAGACGTTATGTTCACTCGCTATCGAGTATGTAAGAATAGAGAATAACTGATGCTGGGGGTTTAAAAGACTTTCAAGAATTGATCGTCGCCTCGATGGTCGAAACGTCGATCCCTTGGTGAGCCATGGAGCCATGGAGCTCACCAGCCCCTTTGTAGTGTTCGCGTAATCAGCCTTGTCGAAACATCTAAACATCGCCTCGTGCAAACAGATCGGGTAACCACCATCCGAACTGAGTCGTCAATGAGCACGTCGTTAATACGAGCGCCGAAAGAATCGTCGCTTTCACAATCTATCTCAATCCCCCTCATTCTCTCTCAATCTCTCTCATTCTCTTGTATTCTCTCTCTCCCTTTCTTTCAATCTCCCTCATTCTCTCTCAATCTCTCTCAATCCCTCTCATTTTTTCTCAATCTCTTTCAATCTTTCTCATTCTCTCCCAATCTCTCTTTTTCTTTCTCAATATCTCTCATCCTCTCCTAATATCTCTTATTCTCTCGCATTCTACCTCAATCTCTCTCATTCGCTCTTAATCTCTCTTATCCTCTCTCAATCTCTCTGATTCTCTCTCATTTTCTCGTATTCTCTCTCATTTTCTTTCACTCTCTCTCATTCTCTCTCAATCTCTCCCAATCCCTCTCATTCTCTCTCAATCGCTCTCAATCTCTCTCATCCTCTTGCAATCTCTTGGTTTTCTTGCAATCTCTCTCAATCTTTCTCATTCTCACTTATTCTCTCTTATTCTCTCTCTTATTCTCTCTCATTCTCTCTCAATCTCTCTTAATCTCTCTCACTCAATTTCTCTCATTTTCTCTCAATCTCTCTGATTCTCGCTTAATCTCTCTGATTCTCTCTTAATCTCTCTTATTCTTTCTCATTCCATCTCAATCTTTCTCAATCTCCCTTACTCTCTCTCATTCTCTCTCAATCTCTCTCATTATCTCTCAATCTCTCTTATTCTCTCCCAATCTCTCTTATTCTCTCACATTCTAACTCAATCTCTCTCTCATCCGCTCTGAATCTCTCTCAGCCTCTCTCAATCTCTCTGATTTTCTCTTCATCTCTCTCATTCTCTTTCAATCTCTCCCAATCTTTCTCATTTTCTCTCAATCTCTCTTATTCTCCCTCAATCTCTCTCAATCTCTCTGTATCTCTCTGAATCTCTCCCAATCTCTTTCAATATCTCTCTCTTCTCTCTAAATCTCTTATTCTCTCTCATTCTCTCTTAATCTCCATTATCTCTCTGAATCTCTTTCACTCTCTCTGAATCTCTCTCAATCTCTTTTATTCTCCCGCAATCTCTTCTATTCTCTCTCAATTGCTCTCATTCTCTCTCAGTTTCTCCTATTCTCTCTCAATCTCGTTTATTCTCTCTCAATCTCTCTTATTGTCTCTCAATCTTTCTCAATCTCTCCTCATTCTCTCATTCTCTCTCAATCTCTCTCATTCTCTCTCATTCTTTCTGAATCTCTCTTAATCTCTTTTAATTTCTCTCATTCTTTCTCAATCTCTCTTAATCTCTCTTAATTTCTCTCATTCTCTTTCAATCTTTCTTATTTTCTTCTAATCTCTTTTATTCTCACTCATTCTATCTCAATCTTTCTCATTCGCTCTTAGTCTCTCTCATCCTCTTTGAATCCATCTGATTCTCTCTCATTTTTTCGTATTCTCTCTCATTTTTTTTAATCTCTCCCATTCTCTCTCAATCTTTCCCAATTCCTCTTATTCTCTCTCAATCTCTCTTAATCTCTCTCATCCTCTCTCAATCTCTTCGTTTTCTCGCAATCTCTCTCAATCTTTCCTATTCTCACTTATTCTCTCTTAATCTCTCTTAAGGGGGGACAGTACTGAAATTGGAATTTTTTTTGTTTGTATATGGATATTTTTTAAATCTTGACAACTTTTATGAAACTTTTGAACTAGAAACTGACCAAAACTCAGGGTGTGTAGGTCAAATATTTTGTGAGTTATGGCTATTTTTCTAATTCTAAAGTATACTCCTTGAAAATGTTCCTTGCGCATACAGTGTTATCGCAGAGGATTGAAATTTGTTCCTCACACATATACTACCATAATCTAAAAATTAGTGAAAGGAATTTTCAAATAGACTTTATTTGGCTATTCAAGCTATTACCAATGCAGAAGTATTTAAAAAAAATATAATTTGTCGTACATTATGTACCAGAAAATGAGTTCTATTGACACTACGCCAAATTCCTTCCGGCAATTTCAAAATAATGTGCCCTAGAATATGTGTTTCAAAGGGGAAAGTGATCGGACTAAAACTAATGCGCAGGAGATTTTTTGAATACCCAAAATTACAATCCCGAGATAAACGCAATTGATCGAATTTTTCTTGGAACAATTCCTAAGAAGCAAAAAGTGAATGGAAAAGGCTGAATTTTGCTCTGTGAAGATTCCTGACGAATAGTAGTTGATATTGGAGTTCATTTATGGCCATTACAAGTTATTACTACTGGAAAAATTGTACAACTCACAAGAAGAGAGGCGTACATCCGGATGATGGATTCAGTTCAAACTCCTAGAAGATACTTCTTGGGGCAAAAAATGAAACCTCTGCTGTTCAATGTCGCAAGACCTATCTGACATTTGCGAACCAGCGGTATCCAACATCAGTTTCCCTATCACTTTATTGACAGTATTGCAGATTCCGTACATTACTACATATAAAACATGATGTTTTCGGAAATTATCATATAAATTTGAGAAAAAATTACCCTTTCCTGTTTCAAAAGCTCTTTCAGGTTGTTGGCTGTTCATAGTAAATGATTCACGTCGCATATGTATGTATTTGAGAAAATCAATATTTTATTAATTCAGGAGTGAACATTGCTGTTCATTTCATGTTTCAGAAATAACATTTCATCATTGGTACTTGGTTCACGATTCTCGAATTTTTTTAGATACACAAATGCATAACCCGAATTTGTGTAAAGAAAGGTTATAACAACAGACAGGTGGACGAAACACGACAGATCTCACTTTGTAATCCGCACACCAACTTGGCTGGTGGCAGCACTCTTGTTGCGGAAACGCAGGAAACGAGATAGCCGTACAACTTTTTTTTTCTAATCGTTTGGTGATCGTTGAGTGAAGATTGGTGAACTAATTAAAACGTTCGGCGGGCAATAGTTTTTTTTTTAAATGAATAATCAAAATTTTAACGTATTGACCGCCAAACATTTGAATTATGCCACTAATCATTATCAAACGAGTTTCTTTTAATTCCAACGTGACCGTAAATTTTTTTTATTATTTATTTGGAAAAAAAAAATATATACCACCAAACATTTTCATTAGGCCACCACTCATCACCAAACGATTTCCCTTCAATTTAATTAATTTGGAAATAAATTAGAAATGAAATAACGAATTATCAGGCTAGCTTGACAACACGTAGACATTTGACAGAAGTCGTGTATCAAGCGTGTATCTTTCGATAAAAGCAATGAGTATAGGATAGGATAGAGTGGAAGCTACCATATAGCCGCAATGAGGATATACGAATGTCAGCGCCATCTGTGAAGTTGAACTCATGAACCATTCGGAAAATGCGGTAAAAGCGCCATGTATTGTATGTTTAATATATCCTTGGTACACTCTTTGAATAAAATCAATATTTCAAAAGAATTACAGATGGGAAAAATATATCACAAGTGATCATTGCACAAATTATCCACGACGCTGACGACCGATGGAGGCGTTAGTATAGCAAATATGACGCGAATAACGCTTTTTTTGGTTTATGGGGCTCAAAATCACCTAAAAAAATTTTTTTCACTACCATGATATTTTTTATATATGGAAGAAGATTTCAAGGACATTTTTCCGACAAAAACAATACATCGATTTTTTAGTCATTTTGCTCGAATTTTTCAGTACTGTCTCCCCTTAGTCTCTCTCAATTTCTGTCATTCTTAATCTCTCTTAATCTCCCTCATTCTCTGTCAATCTCCCTCAGTCTCTCTTGATCTCTCTCATGCTCTCAATCTCTATTATTTTCTGTCAGTCTCTCTCAATCGCTCTCATTCTCTCTCAATCTCTCTCAATCTCTCTTATTCTCTCTCATTCTCTCTCAATCTTGCTTATTCTCTCTCATTTTCTCTCATTCTTTCTCAATCTCTCCAAATCCCTCTCATACTCTCTTAATCTCTCTTATGCTCTCTTAATCTCTCTCAATCTCTCTCACTCCCTCTCATTCTCTCGCAATCTCTCTCACTCTCTCTGATCCTCTCTCAATCGCAGTCAATCTGTCTCAATCTCTCTCAATCTCTCTCACTCTCTCTCATTTTCTCTCATTCTCTGTGATTCTCTCTTAATCTCTCTTATTCTTTCTTATTCTATCTCAATCTTTCTCAATCTCTCTCACTCTCTCTCATTCTCTCTCAATCTCTCTCATCCTCTCTCAATCTTTTTCATTTTCTTGAAATTTCTCTCAATCTCTCTGATTCTCTCTTTTTCTCTCTCAATCTCTCTAATTCTTTCTCACTATCTCTAAATCTCTCTTATTCTCTCTCAATCTCACTCACTCTCTCTCATTCTCTCTCCATCTCACTTAATCTCTTACATTCACACTCATTCTCTCTCAATCTTTCTTAATCTCTCCCAATTTCTCTTATTCTTAATCTCTCTTAACCTCCCTTATTCGCTTTCAATCTTCCTCAGTCTCTCTTAATCTTTCTCATTCTCTCTCAATCTCTCTTAATTTCTCTCATTCTCTCTCATTCTCTCTCAATCTCGCTTTATCTCTCTTCATTTCTCTCATTCTCTTTCAATCTCTCTAAATCCCTCTCATACTCTTTTAATCTCTCTTCTTCTCTCTTAACCTCTCTCATTCTCTCTCAACCTCTCTCAATCTCTCTCAATCTCTCTCATTTTTTCTCAATATCTCTCTT
>OY751313.1:25129059-25209592 GCA_963564615.1 Rhorus exstirpatorius
TCTACAAGAGTATAGCGATGACTGATACTGTTCTCCTTTGCGATTGTATTTTTCAAATTTTTTTGCACCCGGAGAGAAAAGTTGCATGGCTCTCGCCGCTACACATACACACTGGCGTGTATAAGAGGATGTCAGCTAATTTGCACGCGCCAAGGTTTACTTTGTTTTGACGAAAACAGAGTATCAATATCATGATGCTTTATATGAAAGCGATGTATAAGGCTGATTCGAGCTATGTAAGAAAAATTATAAATTAAAAATTTTTCTCTACACGGAAAAAAATTTTGCCTCTCGGGAGAAACACTTCGGAAATTCTTTTGAATTTTGAAGTGGAAATAGTTGTTTTTACAGTTTAAACCAGCAAATATGGTTATACAGATAGTACAGAAGTATATTCCGCACATTAATTTTAGATCAAAACACTGTAAAGAGATTAATTTACAGTGTTAAACTGCATTTTTTTCTCTTCATCGTTGTATTTTTTAAATTTCAGTTATTATGTTTGAAATGTCTTTTTTTCCGTGTAGCCTTGAAATTATTTTCTTTATTGAACGAAAATTATTTTTTCGAAAAAAAAGTGCCGAGAGATGAGCTCGAGGCTCCAGAGATCACGAGCATGCATAGTTATTGAGCTCTCCTCTTTGGGTAAGTATTCGCTAACTCTCTCTCTCTCTCTCTCTCTCTCTCTCTCTCTCTCTCTCTCTCTCTCTCTCTCTCTCTCTCTTCTGTATGCATATCTTTTTCCATGACTCGAATCTTTCTATCACAGCAATAGCGGGCTTTTGTTGATATTTTTCGATGTATACCGAGTATTCAAGTATGAAACTACGAGATTTCTCGATTTTTCGAGGTGCGTGAAATGCATCATCAGCAGTGCAGCAGCCGGTTACAGGCCGTCTTCGCTCAATGCTGCGAATATCTTCTCCTTATTTTTATATAATGTGTTTGTAGATATTTGTGTGCTTCATGCAACTTAGTAATATAATTTAATATATATTTCGCCCTCAAGATCGTTAAACCTTATAAAAATTATGATACCCACTTATGTATTCAATTTTAAAAGTATATTTTTATGAATCGAAAATTTCTCTGTTGCCTTGAAAACATTTTTCTTTATCGAACGAAAATTATTTTTTCGAAAAAAGAGCCGAGAGGTACGGCAGAGATCACGAGAATAGTTATTGAGCTCTCTCTCTCTCTCTCTCTCTCTCTCTCTCTCTCTCTCTCTCTCTCTCTCTCTCTCTCTCTCTCTCTCTCTCTCTCTCTCTCTCTCTTCTGTATCCATATCTTTTTCCATGCTCGAGAGTCTTTCTATAGCAACAATAGGGGGCATTTTAAACATTTTTCGATGTACACCGAGTATGCAGGAATAGCACCGTGAGTTATGGCGATTTCTCGAGATGTCTGAAATTCATCTGTGACAGGGCAGCAACCGGTTACGTCGCCGTCTTTGCTAAATGTTGCGAGGCTCTTCTCCTTATTTTTCGCTCAATGTGTGCTTATCTCTATCAATCCCCCCGTGTCTCTGAATATACATAACTGCCTTCATTTACGGGGGTTCGAACGCTGCTACTTCTTTTGATACACATTTTTTCTTTGAAAAAAATAAAAGCAACCGGGAATCGTTTGTCGATCGTTCGTTTATATCACTCGTATGAAAAATGTTTCCGAGAAAAATTATTTAAATTTTGAAAAATTTAAGAAAACTTTGTTTTGAAACTCATTCGTTTCGTTCATTTGTATAGTTCGTTCGTATCGCCTCTATCATAATGATTTCGTCGTAATAATTTTACATGAAAAAACTTTTTTCGAAGACGATGATTTTTATTATAAATTACATTAAATTGATTGGAAACTCGCTCTTGTCGTTTGTTCGTGCCGTTAGTTCGTTCGTTTCGTTAATTCGTACAATAAAAAAAAAAAAAAAAAAAAAAAAAGAAAAAAATGTCCGAGAAACAAAAATGTTATTGGAAACCCTCTCTCGTCATTCGTTAGTATTGCCAAAATTTTTATTGGAAACTCGCTCTCGTCGTTCGTTATCATCACTCGTATCGTTCCTTTCGTAATAATTCTACTTGGAAAAACTATTTCAAAGAAAAAAGACTGAGGAAAAAAATTTCGGAAAAAGATTTTTTATAATAAATTTAATTGAAATTGATTGGAAATTCTCGCTCTCGTCGTTTTCTTAGTTCATCCGTATCTCTCGCTCGCATCGTTCGTATTATTTGCTCCGATCGATCATGTTTTATTAATTTTTAGAAGAAATGTTTGAGAAACGAGCAACTTTATTGGTAATTCGCTCTTGTCATTCGCACGTATCGGCTTTTCGTATCGCTGGTATCGTTTGTGTCGCAATAATTTTACATGAAAAAGCTTCGAACATATGTTTAAGAAACGAAACTTTAATTACAAACGCTCTCTCATCGTTCGCTCGATCGTTCGTTCATTCGTTCGTTTGTTCGTTCGTTCCTTAGCTCCTTCGTTCCTTCGTTCGTTCGTTAGTTCGTTCGTTCGTTCCTTCGTTCCTTCGTTCGTTCGTTGATTCCTTCGTTCGTTCGGGAAACATTTTTGAAAAGATTTTTGAGAAACGAAAATTTTATTGAAAACACACTCGTGTCGTTCGTTCCGTTCGTTCGTTCGTTCGTTCGTTCTTTCGTTCATTCGTATCGCTCGTGTCGTAATAATTTTACTTAAAAAAACTTGTTCGGAAATTTTTTTTTTCTAATGGTTGGGAAATAAAATTTGTATCGGAAACCCACGCTGTCATTCGTATTGCTGGCTCGTATCGTTCGTGTTATAATAATTTTAGTGGAAGAACTTTTTTCGAAGAAAATCATTTTGATAATAATTAAATAAAATTGATTGGAAACGCACTATCGTCGTTCGTTCGTACCGCTCGTTCATTCGTTTCGTTCATTCGTAAAATTTCGAAAAATTTTTTGAGAAACAAAAAATTTATTAAAAACTCGTTCCCCTCGTTCGTTAGTACTGTTCGTATCGATCGTGTCACAATAATTCTACTTGGAAAAATTTTTTCAAAGAAAAAACGACGTTGAGACAAAATTTATTTGTTTGGAATAGTATTTTGGTAATACATTTAATTAATATTGATTGGACACTTGCTATTATCGTTCGTTTCGTTGATCCGTATCGCTCATTCGTATCATTCGCACGTATCGTTCATATTATTTGCTCATATCGATCATGGTATATTAATTTTTAGAAGAAATGTTTGAGTAACAAACAACTTTATTGGTAATTCGCTCTAGTTATTCGCGCGTATCGGCTTTTCGTATCGCTGTTACTGTTGTGTCACAATAACTTTACTTGCAAAACTTTCGAAAAAATGTTTGAGAAACGAAAATTTCATTAGAAACACCCTCTCATCGTTCGTTCCTTCGTTCCTTTATTCGTTCGTTCGTTCGTTCGTTCGTTCCTTCGTTACTTCGTTCCTTCCTTCCTTCCTTCGCTCCTTCGTTACTTCGTTCCTTCGTTACTTCGTTCCTTCGTTCGTTCGTTAGTTCGTTCGTTCCTTCCTTCGCTCCTTCGTTCCTTCATTCGTTCGTTCGTTCGTTCGTTCGTTCGTTCGTTCGTTCGTTCGTTCGTTCGTTCGTTCGTTCCTTCCTTCGCACCTTCGTTTCTTCATTCGTTCGTTCGTTCGTTCGTTCGTTCGTTCATTCGTTCATTCGTTCATTTGTTCCTTCGTTCCTTCGCTCCTTCGTTCCTTCATTCCTTCGTTAGTTCGCATCGTTCGTTTTGTCATTCGCTCGTATCGCACGTGTTGTAATAATGTTACATTTGAAAAACTTGTTCCGGAAATATTTTTGAAAAATTTTTGAGATACGAAATTTTATTCGAAACTCACTCTTGTCGTTCATTCGCATCGTTCTTTCGTATCGCCTGTATCGTTCGTGTCGTGAAAATTTTACTTGGAGAAATTATATCGACAACTTGCTCTCGTCGTTCGTTCGTATCGTTTGTATCGTTTGTGCCTTAACAATTTTACTTCGAAAAATTTTGGAAAGAATTTTTAAAAAAGAGGTGTTTGATAAAAATTTTATTGGAAACCCCACTCTTGTCGTTCGTTCATTCGTATCATTTGTTTTTTCGTTCATCCGTGCCGCTCCTTCCGTTTATTCGTGTCGTTCATTCGTATCACTCACGTCGCAATAACTTTACTTGGAAAACTTGTTCGGAAAAATTTTGAAAAAGGTGTGAGAAACAAAAAATTTCAGTGGAAGCCGACTCTCGTCGTTCGTTCGTATCGTTCGTTCATATCGCTCACATTATTTACTCGTATTGCTCGTGATTGAAGAAATTTATCGAAAGAAATCTCGTAAAAGCGTTTAGGAAACAAAATTTTATTCATAACAAGTTATGAATAAAATTTTGCGAACGGCGACAGCTTGCAGCCGCCGTTCGTTCGTACCCTTCTTTCGTATTGCCCCGTATCGTTCATGTCATAATGGTTTTAATTCGAAAACTCTTTCAGAAGAAATGTCGGAAAAATGTTTAAGAAACAAACATTTCTTGCAAACTTGCTCTCGTCGTTCGTTCGTATCGCTCGTATCGTTCATATCGTAATAATTTCACGAGAAAAACTGAATTCCAACTGCTGCCAGCTCCTTTACCACAAACGTATTACAGTACGACCTTCGAATAAGAACGCCCGGAGTAAGAACGGTTCCCCTATTTCTCGTTCGAGCGCTTGCCCACTCCGACTCGAACTCCGAGCTCGAGTCACGCTCGAGTGAATCGAAAAGGAGAGAGAGAGAGACAGAGCGAGTCCGAGAGCGTGGAGCGCGCGCCTGGTGGGGGTACCAGAAATATAGACAAAACTCTTCCCCTTGGGGGCTTTACCGTTCTTATTCGGAGGTCGGACTGTAATAGGTTTCTTAAAACCTTGTCAGAATTCCTGATATTATTGTACAAAGAGCAGGCATGGTCATACTCAAATGAAAAACGACTCGGAATACTTTGAAAAAAAAAAGAAACCGAATATAATTTTTTTTCAATGTACTTGAAAAAAAGTCATTTTCGTAATCAAATAATAATTGTCCATAATTTTTTTTTGGTTCCTGAGTCACAATTCTTGAAATTTATTTTCGAGCAATCTTCGAGTAAGATAGGAATTTTTTTTATCGTGAAATAGTACTATAACATTACCATGAATCTCCAACATTACCAACGCTCTTAGGATTCATAAACATCGGCGGTCGTCACACTAGAAATTCGTATATTTTTTTCTTCAGTTTCAATAAACCATACGATAAAAATAATATCAGAAATAATTACGGATCTCTCACCAAAAAAATCTATATTTATATATGTTAAAATATAGTTTTAGACACGACATAAATTTCAGAACAAAAATTTTACATATGACTTGTATTGAAAAGTTTTTTTTAAACATATGAAAAATATATACAATTTAATTATATACAATTGTATAAATATATACAATTTAATATATACAATTTCATTTCTATGAAACTCTTTAAAATTTACGACGTAATAGTGAAAAATCCACGTTTTAGTGAAAAATCCTCGAAACAGGATGGAGTAATCGAAGCTTCTAGAAGCTCATTATTAACTGTACAGAACGCGTATAAAAGCTGATTTTATTCGTCATTATCAATCGATTTACTTTGGTTCGATGCACGGAAGAATTGCATTCACATGGAAATAATTTTAGGTGTACAAGGTTTTAAGAAACCTATTACAGTCCGACCTCCGAATAAGAACGGTAAAGCCCCCAAGGGGAAGAGTTTTGTCTATATTTCTGGTACCCCCACCAGGCGCGCGCTCCACGCTCTCAGACTCGCTCTGTCTCTCTCTCTCTCTCCTTTTCGATTCACTCGAGCGTGACTCGAGCTCGGAGTTCGAGTCGGAGTGGGGAAGCGCTCGAACGAGAAATAGGGGAACCGTTCTTACTCCGGGCGTTCTTATTCGAAGGTCGTACTGTAATACGTTTGTGGTAAAGGAGCTGGCAGCAGTTGAAATTCAGTTTTTCTCGTAAAAGTATTACGATATGAACGATACGAGCGATACGAACGAACGACGAGAGCAAGTTTGCAAGAAATGTTTGTTTCTTAAACATTTTTCCGACATTTCTTCTGAAAGAGTTTTCGAATTAAAACCATTATGACATGAACGATACGGGGCAATACGAAAGAAGGGTACGAACGAACGGCACCTGTGTGAAGTTGGCAACCAACTTTTCAAAAGGTTTTTTTTTTTTTTATCATTCGTTTGTACTCGGTTTGTACCGGATTGTACCATCGTTGATTTCGTTTGTACCTTAAGGGGGAAAAAAATATAGAGGTCTGAAAAAATTGTCCGCAACCCATATAGCGCAACATCATTTTTATTAACGCCATTCCAAACACAATCGTTTGTACCGTAAATTTTTTTTTTTCAAAAATTTTTTTTTTATTTTTTTTTATTTTATTTTTTTTCAAAAAGTAATTTTTTGCATTTGTTTGTGCACGCTCGGTACCGGTTTGTACCACCCTTAATTTCGTCTGTACCTTGGGGGGGGGATATAGTGCCTCAAAAAAATGGTCCGCAACCCATATTGTGATACATCATTTTGATTAACGCTATTACAAGGACAATCCTTCGTACAGCTATTACAAAGACATCGTTCGTAAAGGTTTGTACCACCGTGAAATCATTTTTGCTCGTTTGTACCAACTAGTATATCGTTTGTACCCGTTTTTACCGCCGTGAAATCGTTTTTACTCGTTTGTACCGACCAGTACATCGTTCGTACCACCGAGTAATCGTTTGTACCAACTAGTATATCGTTCGTACTACCGAGTAATCGTTTGTACCAACTACTATATCGTTCGTACTACCGAGTAATCGTTTATACCAACTACTATATCGTTCGTACTACCGAGTAATCGTTTGTACCAACTAGTATATCGTTCGTACTACCGAGTAATCGTTTGTACCAACTAGTATATCGTTTGTACCCGTTTGTACCACCGTGAAATCGTTTTTACTCGTTTGTACCAACTAGTGTATCGTTCGTACCACCGAGTAATCGTTTGTACCAACTAGTATATCGTTCGTACTACCGAATAATCGTTTGTACCAACTAGTATATCGTTCGTACTACCGAATAATCGTTTGTACCAACTAGTATATCGTTCGTACCACCGAGTAATCGTTTGTACCAACTAGTATATCGTTCGTACTACCGAATAATCGTTTGTACCAATTAGTATATCGTTCGTACTACCGAATAATCGTTTGTACCAACTAGTATATCGTTCGTACTACCAAGTAATCGTTTGTACCAACTAGTATATCGTTCGTACTACCGAGTAATCGTTTGTACCAACTACTATATCGTTCGTACTACCGAGTAATCGTTTGTACCAACTAGTATATCGTTTGTACCCGTTTGTACCACCGTGAAATCGTTTTTACTCGTTTGTACCAACTAGTATATCGTTCGTACCACCGAGTAATCGTTTGTACCAACTAGTATATCGTTCGTACTACCGAGTAATCGTTTGTACCAACTAGTATGTCGTTCGTACTACCGAGTAATCGTTTGTACCAACTAGTATATCGTTCGTACTACCGAGTAATCGTTTGTACCAACTAGTATATCGTTTGTACCCGTTTGGACCACCGTGAAATCGTTTTTACTCGTTTGTACCAACTAGTATATCGTTCGTACCACCGAGTAATCGTTTGTACCAACTAGTATATCGTTCGTACTACCGAGTAATCGTTTGTACCAACTAGTACATCGTTCGTACCACCGAGTAATCGTTCGTACCAACTAGTATATCGTTCGTACTACCAAGCAATCGTTTGTACCAACTAGTATATCGTTCGTACTACCGAGTAATCGTTTGTACCAACTACTATATCGTTCGTACTACCAAGTAATCGTTTGAACCAACTAGTATATCGTTCGTACTACCGAGTAATCGTTTGTACCAACTACTATATCGTTCGTACTACCGAGTAATCGTTTGTACCAACTAGTACATCGTTTGTACTACCGAGTAATCGTTTGTACCAACTAGTATATCGTTTGTACCCGTTTGTACCAGCGTGAAATCGTTTTTACTCGTTTGTACCAACTAGTATATCGTTCGTACCACCGAGTAATCGTTTGTACCAACTAGTATATCGTTCGTACTACCGAATAATCGTTTGTACCAACTAGTATATCGTTCGTAATACCGAATAATCGTTTGTACCAACTAGTATATCGTTCGTACTACCGAGTAATCGTTTGTACCAACTAGTATGTCGTTCGTACTACCGAGTAATCGTTTGTACCAACTAGTATATCGTTTGTACCCGTTTGTACCACCGTGAAATCGTTTTTACTCGTTTGTACCAACTAGTATATCGTTCGTACCACCGAGTAATCGTTTGTACCAACTAGTATATCGTTCGTACTACCGAGTAATCGTTTGTACCAACTAGTATATCGTTCGTACTACCGAGTAATCGTTTGTACCAACTAGTACATCGTTCGTACCACCGAGTAATCGTTTGTACCAACTAGTACATCGTTCGTACCACCGAGTAATCGTTTGTACCAACTAGTATATCATTCGTACTACCGAGTAATCGTTTGTACCAACTAGTATATCGTTCGTACTACCGAGTAATCGTTTGTACCAACTAGTATATCGTTCGTACTACCGAGTAATCGTTTGTACCAACTAGTACATCGTTCGTACCAGCGAGTAATCGTTTGTACCAACTAGTACATCGTTCGTACCACCGAGTAATCGTTTTTACCAACTAGTATATCGTTCGTACTACCGAGTAATCGTTTGTACCAACTAGTATATCGTTCGTACTACCGAGTAATCGTTTGTACCAACTAGTATATCGTTCGTACTGCCGAGTAATCGTTTGTACCAACTAGTATATCGTTTGTACCCGTTTGTACCACCGTGAAATCGTTTTTACTCGTTTGTACCAACTATTATATCGTTCGTACTACCGAGTAATCGTTTGTACCAACTAGTATATCGTTCGTACTACAGAGTAATCGTTTGTACCAACTAGTATATCGTTTGTACCCGTTTGTACCACCGTGAAATCGTTTTTACTCGTTTGTACCAACTAGTATATCGTTCGTACCACCGAGTAATCGTTTGTACCAACTAGTATATCGTTCGTACTACCGAGTAATCGTTTGTACCAACTAGTATACCGTTCGTACTACCGAGTAATCGTTTGTACCAACTAGTATATCGTTTGTACCCGTTTGCACTGCCGTGAAATCGTTTTTACTCGTTTGTACCGATCAGTACATCGTTTCTACCACCAAGTAATCGTTTGTACCAACTAGTATATCGTTCGTGCTATAGAGTAATCGTTTGTACCAACTAGTATACCGTTCGTACTACCGAGTAATCGTTTGTACCAACTAGTATATCGTTTGTACCCGTTTGCACCGCCGTGAAATCGTTTTTACTCGTTTGTACCGACCAGTACATCGTTCGTACCACCGAGTAATCGTTTGTACCAACTAGTACATCATTCCTACTCGTTTGTACCACCATCAAATCGTTTGTACCCATTTGTACGAACTAGTACATCGTTCGTACCTGTTTGTACTACCATGAAAACGTTTGTACCTGTTTGTACCACCGTGAAATCGTTTGTACTTGTTTGTACCAACTAGTACATAGTTCGTACCACCGTGAAATCGCTTGTACTCGTTTGTACCAACTAGTACATCGTTCGTACCACCGAGAAATCGTTTTTACTCGTTTGTACCAACTAGTATATCGTTCGTCCCACCGAGTAATCGTTTGTACCAACTAGTATACCGTTCGTACTACCGAGTAATCGTTCGTACAAACTAGTATATCGTTTGTACCTGTTTGTACCAATCAGTATATCGTTCGGACCTAGTTCGAGTACATCGTTCTTGCTGAAAAACTCGGGGTCGATTAGTACATCGAGTACATCGCTCTTGCTGAAAAACTCGCGTTCGGAACGATCGAGTATTCTCGTATGTACAAATTAAAGTTTCACCGGAATTCATAATTCGATCATTTTTTTAAGTATTCGAAATGTGCACTTCCCTATTGTGCACTTCCCTATTGTCAGTACCCGTCCGTACCGCTAGGATATTCATTTGTACCTCGAGGGGTACACAGATATACAGTCTATTCAAAATCACCAGCAATCGTATTTTTGAAAATTTTCAAGATAATCAAAATTTGATTATCCTGAAATCCTCAGTGATATAAATGGTAAACAAATTACTTGGTATAAACGGGTACGAGTAATTATAAATGAATTCAATTCTCTTCGTCCTTTCGTGTATTCATGTTTAAAATTTAGCCCCATACCTTAAAATTGAAATCATCTCTATACGTTCATAGCGTCAAGTAATTAGATGAGATATCTACTACATTAGTTCACCTGATGGAATCAAGTTTAAGCCCCTACACCAGTCGTCAAGGTTGTAGTAATTGCAGAGGTTTTTTTCTTTTTTTTTCGTTTTTTTTTGTTTTTTTTTTGTTTTTTTGTAATTTTTTTAAATTTTTTTCTTATTTTTTATATTTTTTTTTCTTCCCATTTTTTCGAATTTATTTTGTTTCTTTCGTTTTTTTTCGAATTTTTTGTTTTTTAATTTTTTTTTAATTTTTTTTTTTAAATCTAGTTTGTTATGGCATATTCTATGTTTTTTGTTGATTATTTTTGTTTTATTCGGCTTTTTTTTTTTAAATATCGAATCCTGTTCACGCACTTGAAGAATGCTTACGAAAAAAGTACTTTATGATCATAATTTAAAAAAAACAATGTATTTCCCGTTTGTCTTTGTACCAAATAAAAATGTGTAAAACAGCAAAATCCAAACGATGAACTTGTCGAATTTCTAATGTGTTCGTGTGTTCTATATCAATTTTTTTTCATAATACCGATAGCTTTTGATGGCATTAAGTTAAAGCCCCTACACCAAATACTACGGATGTAGTAATTGCAGAGGTTTTTTTTCTTTTTTTTTTCGTTTGTTCTTCTTATTATTTATTATTTTTATTTGTTTCTTTCAGTTTTTTTCGATTTTTTTTGTTTTTCAAATTTTTTTGTATTTCTTTTTTTTAAATTCAGTTTGTTATGTAATATTCTTCATTTTTTGTTGATTATTTTTGTTTTATTCGGCTTTTTTTTTAAATATCGAATCAACTTTATGTGCTTAAGGAATTCTTACCTAAAAAGAACTTTATGATCATAATATTAAAAAACAATGTCATTACATGTTTACGTCTATATACCTAATTTAAATGTGTGCAATATCAAAACCAAAACGATGAACCTGTTGAATTTTTAATGTCTTCGTGTGTTACATATCGATTTTTTTCATAATACCAAAATATCTTTAGCTTAATAAAGCAATTTTTAAATATATTCCGTATATTTTTTAATTTTACATTGCTTATACATAATCTTTTGGGGTTTTTTTCCTTTTACTGCATCTTGATATACATCAATATAGCAATTTTTTTCTTCTCGTACATCATTCGCGACGTTGCCATCAACGGTTTATTGTCCCTGAGAAGATCATTATGTACTTCCCATCGGCCAGTGATGCGACGTACGTGAGCGACATAATGTCCGCACGATACTTGCGATTGAGCATTAAAGCTTTGAACCGATTCACCGATGTACTCGATCACCGATAATATTTTGTACGCGACATTTTGGATCTTGATCGTTTGTGGAATTTGGCCGAGTGTAAAAGTCCCCGTCCATTCTGGAAATCCGCGTTTTTCAGCAAGACGAGACGACTGTAGATCTTCAGTGTCAACAATCATGAGATTGCCAGTTTTTACCACAGGCATCACGTTGCTAGAGTTACATTTAATGCACAACTTTTTTCGTTCAATGCATTGATTTAAGATTCGTTCGAGGCATGCCATACCGTGAACATAGAAAGGGTTAACATCTATCTGAACTACAACTGAATGCTCGAAATGAACGTGCTTGCAGGATTTACATTCGTGATTTATTGTGTAGATACCGTTTACTTTATGTAGCAAAGGTTCTTGGCGGTGTTTATGACGAACGCTATTACGAATCACCCAACTTTTACCTGCATATGATTTGATTTGTTTTTACTCATGTGCAATGCGACATTTATGTTTATGAAAAATGCCGGCCCCACCTACGTATACGGTTGATCAAATATTTGATGCTGTCAAAGATTTGAATTTGTATTACTTCGATCCAGAATGTAAGGAATACAAATTGAATCGCTTAAATGGAGAAGTATGGACACGTGCACAGAATAAATTGCCAAAGATGAGTAAAAAGTACATTTATCTGTACATATCAAAAAAACGTCACGGGATCTATGAAAGACTTTTAGCGCATCAGAATATCCGAGCGATCAATTCTCCACAAAAGAATCCAGACGAGAGCCGTGAATCCAATTGGTCGATTGAAGAATCGGAACAGATTCCGTTTCCCCCTCTGCGTATGACCATACACATTTCGAAACAAGACTGGCTGAAGAAAAAATCAGATTTGATATCCTACGACGAAAACGAGGATCCTTCGTTAACACCTGGCTGGACAAATTTGATATATTCCTTTTTGTGGTATCACCTTAAACTACCATGCCCTTCCTCGTTCAAATACGCAAATATTAACGATCAGCCAGGAGAAATTTTTTTAACAATTCGCGGACAATGTCGAGAGTGTGGAAATATTATACACGCTTACATTCCAACGATTGAACTTTCTGATACAGGATTGGCGATGAACGTTTCCACTTTCGATACCAGGGATATTGCGCATGAAAAAAAAAGGTTTTTATCTGGTACAAACCGATCGGCCGTTGTAAAAGAGTTACAAGCCGAAAGTACGTATTCCTGGCGCAGAAAACGGGCAAATGAAACAATGGCTTTTGGTGATACCGAACCTGCTGATTTGTATTCGGAAGCCGTTCTGAGAAAAGCAAAGCGAATTGAAAATGACGAGCAGTTAGGCGTCCTTAACGTAACGGATCCTCTAGCATCGTTACTTAAATTGAAATACAAGCCTGAATTTGCCGGTTTCATCAAAGAAATAGCATTCGATAAATTTTACGTCTTTTACTGGAGCGCAGAGCAAATTCATCTGTACAAAGAGTGGACTAAATGCCCAGATTGTAAATCTGGTGCCATGTCGATAGATGCAACGGGATCAGTGGTCAATCGAATAAAAAAACCAGATGGTTCCAGTCACCCGATATTTCTGTATCAAGCCGTCGTTCCGTTCCACGGTAAAATTCTGCCGATATGCCAAATGGTTTCGGAGAAACACGATGCGAATATAATGACGTATTGGTTGCGGGAGTGGCTACGCTATGATGTACCGCGGCCTACAGAAGTGGTAACAGATTATTCTCTTGCTTTGTTGAATGTGGTTTCGTTAGGTTTCAATAACAGTTCGCTCAGTTATTATATCGACAGTTGCGTCCAAACTCTTCGATTACCCGATGCAACCAAGTCTCCGCTGTGTATGATACGAATCGACATTGCGCATATGATCAAATTGGTTTGTCGGTGGAAATGTTTTAACGGAAAACATTCCAGCATCAAAGATTTTTTTGTTCGATGCATTGGAATTCTGACGAAGTGTCCAGACTTGAACAGCTTTCAGGGCGTATTTCGCGATGTTTTGGCTGTTGCTCTGTCAGAGACCGAGTCCGTCGGCGATGATTCGAATTACTGCTTTTCAGCTCAACAGCGTCTCTTCGCCGCGATAAAGAACGATGCTAATTGTTATCAAGTTGAGAACGATTTACTCGAAACTGACGATATCGAGAATAATGAAAACGTATTCGATGATTCCACAACGGGCTCAGATTTGATACAGGATCTCGTGCATGAGTGCAAAACTCTATTATGTGAGGGAGAGAGACCAAATCCTTATTACTGTAATGACTTTGCGAGCAGTTTCATTAGAATAGCGAAACATTTTCCTCTCTGGACTGCAGTCATGCCGCGGGATAAATCCTCAGTTGCCACGTCCTCGTATAGCGAAGAATATTTTCGAGAGATCAAACAATTAATGTTTAAGGGACAACGCGCTATTCGCGTCGACAAATTTTTAATAATTCACATGCGATCACTTTCAGGGGCTACCAAAATTCTTCATGCGTTGCATCACGATAAAGTTGACAGAAAGCGTTTCCAAACAATAAGATCACCAGATCCTATCGCATCGGACGAGCCACGAAATAAACGGCAAAATTTGAAAAAAATGTCGGATGAAACCGAGGAAGTTGGGACAAAGAGTTGCGATGACATGATGCGCTGTGAAAAGACATATTCGTACGAATTACTGGAAACGGATAATGTAAATGAAACCCTCGATTCAACGTTCGCGTCAGCGGAGATCCCACCCATGCTGACGATACCTCATGAAACTTTGGAGATTTCTGACAGTTTCGAAGAGTTTCGTCCTGTGACAAAATCGGCTCAGACCGTTAAAACAAAGGCACCGTCGCAGATCGGAGATGGCAGTGACGAGAAGCCAAAAGAAAACGATGACGATTCTCCAAATAAATATCTCAATGAGATCGAAATGTGGAAAGGTCAGAACCAAGAGCAGAAGACCCGTGGAAAATTTTTACAGCCATGTCCTGACATTGAGCACAAGCACAAACGACCCAAGAGCGTAACATACATGGTACCATTATTAAAAAATGGCTTTCTTCTCGGGCCTGTTACATTAAAAAAAAAACATATTATAATCCGAAATACATGCCCCATCGATGCTGTTTCGCAGTCGATTCTCGTTGCGTATCGTGATTGGGCTGCATTTCACGACCAGGTCGATTCAGCGCGAAACATGTTCTTCGATTTTGTACGGTTATTGAGTACCTCAGGTTGTGTCATAAAGACTTACAAGGAAAGGGCTCTGATAATGAGCAGGATTGCAAAAATCGACGGGGGGGTGCTCAATTGCATGATGAACGTGAGTAATCTCATCAATAACTATTTATTGGAGCGCGTGGTGAGACATGAGGCATAAGCCATGAAGCTATGCGTGGTAGGAGCTTCTATCGTGCATGGTGGGAGCATCTACAGCAAGCGGTGGGGGCGACAGTTGCATGCGTGGTGGGAGCGTCTACAGCGCGTGGTGGGAGCGTCTACAGCGCGTGCTGAGAACCTCGGCCGCAAGTGGTTGAACTCTGTGTGTGTGTGTGTGTGTGTGTGTGTGTGTGTGTGTGTGTGTGTGTGTGTGTGTGTGTGTGTGTGTGTGTGCGTGCGTGCGTGCGTGTGTGTGTGAGTGTGTGTGTGTGTGTGTGTGTGTGTGTGTGTGTGTGTGTGCGCACGTGCGTGCATGCGTGCGTGCGTGCGTGTGTGAGTATGTGCAGCAGACATTTTATACACTCTGTAAAAATGTTATGAAATTTACAACACTTTTACTGAATCGACGTAATTGAAATTCACAAACATGGTATATGAAGTGTAAATTCATACACACCGTATCGCTTAATTCATAGAGTGATATTAATTTTAATATACTATGTGGAGTTTAATACACACAAGATTGAATATTAAAACCTGTATACTAATTTTTCGAACATTTTATGTAATGCTAAAATTTTTGTTAATGATAATCAGAACTATTTATGACGATTGCCGAGCAGGCAGCGTGCGAGATAGAGGTCCGCATCACAAGTTCTCGAGCGAACATTGCAATACAATAACGAGAGCCATTTATTTTTATAATTTCTTAATAACTATGTACATGAAGCATTTCGCTCTTTGCGAACTTCTTCCCAAAAATGTGATGAATTATCTGGATCCGTTTTCATTAAATTATTATCATTTTTAACGTAATTATGAAGTATTTCATGATTTACGTACGATTTAGCTATGGTCGCCCATGTATAAGAGTACAACTTCAACAATTAATTACAGGAAAATTTTGCAGAAGAATGACTTGAAATTTTGCACAGACTCATTATACCTATTCGCGAGTAATGTTAATAAATTTGAACGAATTATTAACAGTATGCGTTAAGTGATAGACCTCCTTAAAACTGCAAACTAAAACTGAAATCGAAATTTCATATATAATGAATTCTATACTACAAAATCTAATATACAGTCGATCCAATATGATGGATCGAAAATTCTGAAAATGCCATAAGATATCAAATTTTGATCGAGCTTTCTATTCAATGGCTTTTAGGTCACTAAACACGGATTTGAGATAGGGATTACAAAATTCCATACGGAAAATCTAACATGGCGGATCAGGAATTGTGAAAATTCAATAACTTGTAAGCTTTTTATACAATATTTAATTTAGAGATTTTTGGATTGTTGCTCATACTAATTCGAGGGTCTGGTGGTTCATTGGAAATTTGGTGTTATTTGGTGTTTTCAGTGGGAAATTTGGTGATTATAAGATATATGTTTTTTGTGATAAATTTGATTGTTTCAAAAATAATTTAAAAAAATTTTTTAAATTTATAAATATTCCTTTTTTTAATAAACTTTTTTAGAAACCCAAGCGTACTCGTACTCAACACACCAATCCCCCTGAATATGTAGTTAGAGTGAACCTGACAAGTTATGGCATTTTTACAATTTTCGATCCACCATATTGGATTCACCACGTTCAATTTTATAATTTCTTCCGAAATCTACATGGGTAAACTAAATAAAGGGTAGAAGACGGTACCATCACCATCCCTTGAGTAGCTCACAACATACAACTGATAAAGTGTTCTCTGACGTGGCAAATACATGATATGAATTACCAAAATTCATAAACAGGTGATAGTGTAGTGAGTAGCGTGTTAGGTAGATAGGTAGGATAGGCAGGTAGGTCGTAGGTTCGAGTCCCCGTCGAGGAGAATGAAATGCTATCAAGTAGTAATCCGTGCAGGATTTTTTTTCCAGTGTAACCCTTCCATGATCTATAACAACGACACAAATGCGTATGTAACCATTTTTCAAGTGATATATTTCGTTTTTGTTTAAATTTTGTTACAAAAATTGTTAACAAAGATTTCTTAATATATATGAACGTTAAGCTGAAAATTTAATCAAGACTACATAGTATGTTCTAAATGCACGACTGTACTGCTATTCCATGCTGTAATATTATTTTTAATATACATAGTGGTAAATTTAATTTACACCCCTACATGGATATTAATAACTGTTTCTTGATTTTAATACAGTTTAAGTTGACAATTCCTACGAATGTTATAACTTTTCAAATCCATCATATCACTGCTCGATACTTTAACTTTTAAAATACGAGGATTGTAATATTAAGTACCGTATTTGAAATTTTATAAGCGGTATCTGAAAAAAACTTCCTCTACTTGTATATTAGTTTTAATATAGACTTTTAATATGTTACCATTCCACCTTTGGAGAACCTTCCAAATTTTTTTTAATTTTTTCAATAACGCTTTCGGAGCTATAAATTTTTTCTACCCTAAAAGAATGATCTTTTTAAAATTCTAAAATAAATCACAAAAATGCTGTTGATGATATAAAACAACCTCTTACTTCCAGAAACGTCGGCGGAATTTTTCTTATATTTTTTTTCAATTATAATATGTGTTTAATTCGAAAAGTGCTTCCCTCATGACATTTATGCTACCGATAATCACTTAAACTTGCACGATTTAGATTTTTCAAAGCCGTTTTATTTTCACATTGTATTCAAGTTGAGCCCCCAAGGGAATTTTTTGTCGTGGGCGAACGAGTGGTAGGATAAAATTCATTCGTGAAACATTTTTCGGAATAAAAATTTTGTGAAACAAAAAAAAATACTAGACGAATTCCCCCACGTTCCGGCAAGTGGAAGGTTGTTCTATAACATCAACAGAATTTTTTGATTTTTTTTAGAATTTTAAAAAAGGTCCTTGTTTGAATATTGGAAAAATTCATAGCTTCGGAAGCGTTAATTGAAAAGATCAAAATAAAATTTCAAAGGTTCTCCAGAGATGGAATGATAAAATATAAAACTATGTTGAATTAAAACATGAAATTAAAATGTAAAATTCAATTAAAATATAATTAAAATATAAATATAAATATGAATATATATATAAATATATATATAAATATAAATATAAATATAAATATAAATTCTTTGGTATCGGCAAGATAGCTGTTCAAGTCGAGTGATATACAGGGTGACACCGAACTTCAAAACTAAATTAAGCGGATAGGTGCATTCGAGAATACTAAGACGAAAGTAGTTTAGCGAAAACTTTAAAACTGGAAAAAAAATTAATAAAAAAAACGTTTTCGTGGTTGACGTAGACAGCGAAAAACTATGAAGCGGATAACCTGGCTGCTGAAGACTATGGAATGAAAAAGGTGTTCAAAAATTCACTTCAGTTTTAGATTCGGTTATTCTGTGATTTTTTTGCATTTTGTTACAGTAAATATCTTTTACGAAAAACCTGGGCTGAGAACAATTATTTAGTATACTGTCTGTGAAAAGTTGAATAAAAAAAAAAAGTCAATTTTGGGTAATTTTAAAATACATACATCGCGAAACCCTTTGATGTATTTTTTCTATGTTCTGTAATGAAAGTTTTTACAAAACCCTACGACGGTAAGATTTTCAAACAGTTTGAACTCGATTTATTATCATTTTTTCGATAGAAAAATTCCTAAAAAAAGAAACCCTTACTGATTGACTCTGGGCTGTAGCTATGAGTTAATCATGTTCATTAGGGTCATATGAATGTTCGAAATTACTTTATATTTCCCAAAATTTTTTTTGATAACAAATTGAATTTGTCTGTTTCGAAATTTTTTTATCGAAAAAAGTTAATCAATTATAAATAAATAAATCAATAAATAAAAAAATAAAATAATTCTTTAGAATAATCATATCACCGAATACAATCGGATAAAAAACTCAAAATTCAGAAAATTCAAAACAATTGTAAATCATAATGATAACAATAATAATAACAGGTATCAGTTCAAACGAACAAACGTTCAAATCTGAACCTGAGTTGCGAGCTATTTTTTCACCCCTATATTTTCTCCCCCTTAAAGGTATAAATAAAATTTGAGGTGGGAAAATCAGGTATACGATGAGTACGGTACAAACGATATACTAGTTGGTACAAACAGGTAAAAAATATTTCACGATTTTACAAACAGTTACGAACGATGTACTAGTTGGTACAAACGGGTACAAACGATTTCATGGTGGTACAAACAGGCACGAACGATGCAATTAATTGCTTTGTACAAACGATTTCTCGGTGGTACGAACGATGTACTAGTTGGTACAAACGATTACTCGGTAGTACGAACGATATACTAGTTGGTACAAACGATTACTCGGTAGTACGAACGATATACTAGTTGGTACAAACGATTATTCGGTAGTACGAACGATATACTAGTTGGTACAAACGACTAAAAACGATTTCACGGTGGTACAAACGGGTACAAACGATATACTAGTTGGTACAAACGATTAATCGGTAGTACGAACGATATACTAGTTGGTACAAACGATTACTCGGTAGTACGAACGATATACTAGTTGGTAAAAACGATTACTCGGTGGTACGAACGATGTACTAGTTGGTACAAACGATTACTCGCTGGTATGAACGATGTACTAGTTGGTACAAACGATTACTCGGTAGTACAAACGATATACTAGTTGGTACAAACGATTACTCGGTAGTACGAACGATATACTAGTTGGTACAAACGATTACTCGGTAGTACGAACGATATACTAGTTGGTACAAACGATTACTCGGTGGTACGAACGATGTACTAGTTGGTACAAACGATTACTCGGTGGTACGAACGATGTACTAGTTGGTACAAACGATTACTCGGTAGTACGAACGATATACTAGTTGGTACAAACGATTACTCGGTAGTACGAACGATATACTAGTTGGTACAAACGATTACTCGGTGGTACGAACGATATACTAGTTGGTACAAACGAGTAAAAACGATTTCACGGTGGTACAAACGGGTACAAACGATATACTAGTTGGTACAAACGATTACTCGGTAGTACGAACGATATACTAGTTGGTACAAACGATTACTCGGTAGTACGAACGACATACTAGTTGGTACAAACGATTACTCGGTAGTACGAACGATATACTAGTTGGTACAAACGATTATTCGGTATTACAAACGATATACTAGTTGGTACAAACGATTATTCGGTAGTACGAACGATATACTAGTTGGTACAAACGATTACTCGGTGGTACGAACGATATACTAGTTGGTACAAACGAGTAAAAACGATTTCACGCTGGTACAAACGGGTACAAACGATATACTAGTTGGTACAAACGATTACTCGGTAGTACAAACGATGTACTAGTTGGTACAAACGATTACTCGGTAGTACGAACGATATAGTAGTTGGTACAAACGATTACTCGGTAGTACGAACGATATACTAGTTGGTTCAAACGATTACTTGGTAGTACGAACGATATAGTAGTTGGTACAAACGATTACTCGGTAGTACGAACGATATACTAGTTGGTACAAACGATTGCTTGGTAGTACGAACGATATACTAGTTGGTACAAACGATTACTCGGTGGTACGAACGATGTACTAGTTGGTACAAACGATTACTCGGTAGAACGAACGATATACTAGTTGGTACAAACGATTACTCGGTGGTACGAACGATATACTAGTTGGTACAAACGAGTAAAAACGATTTCACGGTGGTCCAAACGGGTACAAACGATATACTAGTTGGTACAAACGATTACTCGGTAGTACGAACGATATACTAGTTGGTACAAACGATTACTCGGTAGTACGAACGACATACTAGTTGGTACAAACGATTACTCGGTAGTACGAACGATATACTAGTTGGTACAAACGATTACTCGGTGGTACGAACGATATACTAGTTGGTACAAACGAGTAAAAACGATTTCACGGTGGTACAAACGGGTACAAACGATATACTAGTTGGTACAAACGATTACTCGGTAGTACGAACGATATAGTAGTTGGTACAAACGATTACTCGGTAGTACGAACGATATACTAGTTGGTACAAACGATTACTTGGTAGTACGAACGATATACTAGTTGGTACAAACGATTATTCGGTAGTACGAACGATATACAAATTGGTACAAACGATTATTCGGTAGTACGAACGATATACTAGTTGGTACAAACGATTACTCGGTGGTACGAACGATATACTAGTTGGTACAAACGATTATTCGGTAGTACGAACGATATACTAGTTGGTACAAACGATTATTCGGTAGTACGAACGATATACTAGTTGGTACAAACGATTACTCGGTGGTACGAACGATACACTAGTTGGTACAAACGAGTAAAAACGATTTCACGGTGGTACAAACGGGTACAAACGATATACTAGTTGGTACAAACGATTACTCGGTAGTACGAACGATATACTAGTTGGTACAAACGATTACTCGGTAGTACGAACGATATAGTAGTTGGTATAAACGATTACTCGGTAGTACGAACGATATAGTAGTTGGTACAAACGATTACTCGGTAGTACGAACGATATACTAGTTGGTACAAACGATTATTCGGTAGTACGAACGATATACTAGTTGGTACAAACGATTACTCGGTGGTACGAACGATACACTAGTTGGTACAAACGAGTAAAAACGATTTCACGGTGGTACAAACGGGTACAAACGATATACTAGTTGGTACAAACGATTACTCGGTAGTACGAACGATATACTAGTTGGTACAAACGATTACTCGGTAGTACGAACGATATAGTAGTTGGTATAAACGATTACTCGGTAGTACGAACGATATAGTAGTTGGTACAAACGATTACTCGGTAGTACGAACGATATACTAGTTGGTACAAACGATTACTCGGTGGTACGAACGATGTACTGGTCGGTACAAACGAGTAAAAACGATTTCACGGCGGTAAAAACGGGTACAAACGATATACTAGTTGGTACAAACGAGCAAAAATGATTTCACGGTGGTACAAACCTTTACGAACGATGTCTTTGTAATAGCTGTACGAAGGATTGTCCTTGTAATAGCGTTAATCAAAATGATGTATCACAATATGGGTTGCGGACCATTTTTTTGAGGCACTATATCCCCCCCCCAAGGTACAGACGAAATTAAGGGTGGTACAAACCGGTACCGAGCGTGCACAAACAAATGCAAAAAATTACTTTTTGAAAAAAAATAAAATAAAAAAAAATAAAAAAAAAATTTTTGAAAAAAAAAAATTTACGGTACAAACGATTGTGTTTGGAATGGCGTTAATAAAAATGATGTTGCGCTATATGGGTTGCGGACAATTTTTTCAGACCTCTATATTTTTTTCCCCCTTAAGGTACAAACGAAATCAACGATGGTACAATCCGGTACAAACCGAGTACAAACGAATGATAAAAAAAAAAAAACCTTTTGAAAAGTTGGTTGCCAACTTCACACAGGTGCCGTTCGTTCGTACCCTTCTTTCGTATTGCCCCGTATCGTTCATGTCATAATGGTTTTAATTCGAAAACTCTTTCAGAAGAAATGTCGGAAAAATGTTTAAGAAACAAACATTTCTTGCAAACTTGCTCTCGTCGTTCGTTCGTATCGCTCGTATCGTTCATATCGTAATACTTTTACGAGAAAAACTGAATTTCAACTGCTGCCAGCTCCTTTACCACAAACGTATTACAGTACGACCTTCGAATAAGAACGCCCGGAGTAAGAACGGTTCCCCTATTTCTCGTTCGAGCGCTTCCCCACTCCGACTCGAACTCCGAGCTCGAGTCACGCTCGAGTGAATCGAAAAGGAGAGAGAGAGAGAGACAGAGCGAGTCTGAGAGCGTGGAGCGCGCGCCTGGTGGGGGTACCAGAAATATAGACAAAACTCTTCCCCTTGGGGGCTTTACCGTTCTTATTCGGAGGTCGGACTGTAATAGGTTTCTTAAAACCTTGTACACCTAAAATTATTTCCATGTGAATGCAATTCTTCCGTGCATCGAACCAAAGTAAATCGATTGATAATGACGAATAAAATCAGCTTTTATACGCGTTCTGTACAGTTAATAATGAGCTTCTAGAAGCTTCGATTACTCCATCCTGTTTCGAGGATTTTTCACTAAAACGTGGATTTTTCACTATTACGTCGTAAATTTTAAAGAGTTTCATAGAAATGAAATTGTATATATTAAATTGTATATATTTATACAATTGTATATAATTAAATTGTATATATTTTTCATATGTTTAAAAAAAACTTTTCAATACAAGTCATATGTAAAATTTTTGTTCTGAAATTTATGTCGTGTCTAAAACTATATTTTAACATATATAAATATAGATTTTTTTGGTGAGAGATCCGTAATTATTTCTGATATTATTTTTATCGTATGGTTTATTGAAACTGAAGAAAAAAATATACGAATTTCTAGTGTGACGACCGCCGATGTTTATGAATCCTAAGAGCGTTGGTAATGTTGGAGATTCATGGTAATGTTATAGTACTATTTCACGATAAAAAAAATTCCTATCTTACTCGAAGATTGCTCGAAAATAAATTTCAAGAATTGTGACTCAGGAACCAAAAAAAAATTATGGACAATTATTATTTGATTACGAAAATGACTTTTTTTCAAGTACATTGAAAAAAAATTATATTCGGTTTCTTTTTTTTTTCAAAGTATTCCGAGTCGTTTTTCATTTGAGTATGACCATGCCTGCTCTTTGTACAATAATATCAGGAATTCTGACAAGGTTTTAAGAAACCTATTACAGTCCGACCTCCGAATAAGAACGGTAAAGCCCCCAAGGGGAAGAGTTTTGTCTATATTTCTGGTACCCCCACCAGGCGCGCGCTCCACGCTCTCGGACTCGCTCTGTCTCTCTCTCTCTCCTTTTCGATTCACTCGAGCGTGACTCGAGCTCGGAGTTCGAGTCGGAGTGGGCAAGCGCTCGAACGAGAAATAGGGGAACCGTTCTTACTCCGGGCGTTCTTATTCGAAGGTCGTACTGTAATACGTTTGTGGTAAAGGAGCTGGCAGCAGTTGGAATTCAGTTTTTCTCGTGAAATTATTACGATATGAACGATACGAGCGATACGAACGAACGACGAGAGCAAGTTTGCAAGAAATGTTTGTTTCTTAAACATTTTTCCGACATTTCTTCTGAAAGAGTTTTCGAATTAAAACCATTATGACATGAACGATACGGGGCAATACGAAAGAAGGGTACGAACGAACGGCGGCTGCAAGCTGTCGCCGTTCGCAAAATTTTATTCATAACTTGTTATGAATAAAATTTTGTTTCCTAAACGCTTTTACGAGATTTCTTTCGATAAATTTCTTCAATCACGAGCAATACGAGTAAATAATGTGAGCGATATGAACGAACGATACGAACGAACGACGAGAGTCGGCTTCCACTGAAATTTTTTGTTTCTCACACCTTTTTCAAAATTTTTCCGAACAAGTTTTCCAAGTAAAGTTATTGCGACGTGAGTGATACGAATGAACGACACGAATAAACGGAAGGAGCGGCACGGATGAACGAAAAAACAAATGATACGAATGAACGAACGACAAGAGTGGGGTTTCCAATAAAATTTTTATCAAACACCTCTTTTTTAAAAATTCTTTCCAAAATTTTTCGAAGTAAAATTGTTAAGGCACAAACGATACAAACGATACGAACGAACGACGAGAGCAAGTTGTCGATATAATTTCTCCAAGTAAAATTTTCACGACACGAACGATACAGGCGATACGAAAGAACGATGCGAATGAACGACAAGAGTGAGTTTCGAATAAAATTTCGTATCTCAAAAATTTTTCAAAAATATTTCCGGAACAAGTTTTTCAAATGTAACATTATTACAACACGTGCGATACGAGCGAATGACAAAACGAACGATGCGAACTAACGAAGGAATGAAGGAACGAAGGAGCGAAGGAACGAAGGAACAAATGAACGAATGAACGAATGAACGAACGAACGAACGAACGAACGAACGAATGAAGAAACGAAGGTGCGAAGGAAGGAACGAACGAACGAACGAACGAACGAACGAACGAACGAACGAACGAACGAACGAACGAACGAATGAAGGAACGAAGGAGCGAAGGAAGGAACGAACGAACTAACGAACGAACGAAGGAACGAAGTAACGAAGGAACGAAGTAACGAAGGAGCGAAGGAAGGAAGGAAGGAACGAAGTAACGAAGGAACGAACGAACGAACGAACGAACGAATAAAGGAACGAAGGAACGAACGATGAGAGGGTGTTTCTAATGAAATTTTCGTTTCTCAAACATTTTTTCGAAAGTTTTGCAAGTAAAGTTATTGTGACACAACAGTAACAGCGATACGAAAAGCCGATACGCGCGAATAACTAGAGCGAATTACCAATAAAGTTGTTTGTTACTCAAACATTTCTTCTAAAAATTAATATACCATGATCGATATGAGCAAATAATATGAACGATACGTGCGAATGATACGAATGAGCGATACGGATCAACGAAACGAACGATAATAGCAAGTGTCCAATCAATATTAATTAAATGTATTACCAAAATACTATTCCAAACAAATAAATTTTGTCTCAACGTCGTTTTTTCTTTGAAAAAATTTTTCCAAGTAGAATTATTGTGACACGATCGATACGAACAGTACTAACGAACGAGGGGAACGAGTTTTTAATAAATTTTTTGTTTCTCAAAAAATTTTTCGAAATTTTACGAATGAACGAAACGAATGAACGAGCGGTACGAACGAACGACGATAGTGCGTTTCCAATCAATTTTATTTAATTATTATCAAAATGATTTTCTTCGAAAAAAGTTCTTCCACTAAAATTATTATAACACGAACGATACGAGCCAGCAATACGAATGACAGCGTGGGTTTCCGATACAAATTTTATTTCCCAACCATTAGAAAAAAAAAATTTCCGAACAAGTTTTTTTAAGTAAAATTATTACGACACGAGCGATACGAATGAACGAAAGAACGAACGAACGAACGAACGAACGGAACGAACGACACGAGTGTGTTTTCAATAAAATTTTCGTTTCTCAAAAATCTTTTCAAAAATGTTTCCCGAACGAACGAAGGAATCAACGAACGAACGAAGGAACGAAGGAACGAACGAACGAACTAACGAACGAACGAAGGAACGAAGGAGCTAAGGAACGAACGAACAAACGAACGAATGAACGAACGATCGAGCGAACGATGAGAGAGCGTTTGTAATTAAAGTTTCGTTTCTTAAACATATGTTCGAAGCTTTTTCATGTAAAATTATTGCGACACAAACGATACCAGCGATACGAAAAGCCGATACGTGCGAATGACAAGAGCGAATTACCAATAAAGTTGCTCGTTTCTCAAACATTTCTTCTAAAAATTAATAAAACATGATCGATCGGAGCAAATAATACGAACGATGCGAGCGAGAGATACGGATGAACTAAGAAAACGACGAGAGCGAGAATTTCCAATCAATTTCAATTAAATTTATTATAAAAAATCTTTTTCCGAAATTTTTTTCCTCAGTCTTTTTTCTTTGAAATAGTTTTTCCAAGTAGAATTATTACGAAAGGAACGATACGAGTGATGATAACGAACGACGAGAGCGAGTTTCCAATAAAAATTTTGGCAATACTAACGAATGACGAGAGAGGGTTTCCAATAACATTTTTGTTTCTCGGACATTTTTTTCTTTTTTTTTTTTTTTTTTTTTTTTTATTGTACGAATTAACGAAACGAACGAACTAACGGCACGAACAAACGACAAGAGCGAGTTTCCAATCAATTTAATGTAATTTATAATAAAAATCATCGTCTTCGAAAAAAGTTTTTTCATGTAAAATTATTACGACGAAATCATTATGATAGAGGCGATACGAACGAACTATACAAATGAACGAAACGAATGAGTTTCAAAACAAAGTTTTCTTAAATTTTTCAAAATTTAAATAATTTTTCTCGGAAACATTTTTCATACGAGTGATATAAACGAACGATCGACAAACGATTCCCGGTTGCTTTTATTTTTTTCAAAGAAAAAATGTGTATCAAAAGAAGTAGCAGCGTTCGAACCCCCGTAAATGAAGGCAGTTATGTATATTCAGAGACACGGGGGGATTGATAGAGATAAGCACACATTGAGCGAAAAATAAGGAGAAGAGCCTCGCAACATTTAGCAAAGACGGCGACGTAACCGGTTGCTGCCCTGTCACAGATGAATTTCAGACATCTCGAGAAATCGCCATAACTCACGGTGCTATTCCTGCATACTCGGTGTACATCGAAAAATGTTTAAAATGCCCCCTATTGTTGCTATAGAAAGACTCTCGAGCATGGAAAAAGATATGGATACAGAAGAGAGAGAGAGAGAGAGAGAGAGAGAGAGAGAGAGAGAGAGAGAGAGAGAGAGAGAGAGAGAGAGAGAGAGAGAGAGAGAGAGAGAGAGAGAGCTCAATAACTATTCTCGTGATCTCTGCCGTACCTCTCGGCTCTTTTTTCGAAAAAATAATTTTCGTTCGATAAAGAAAAATGTTTTCAAGGCAACAGAGAAATTTTCGATTCATAAAAATATACTTTTAAAATTGAATACATAAGTGGGTATCATAATTTTTATAAGGTTTAACGATCTTGAGGGCGAAATATATATTAAATTATATTACTAAGTTGCATGAAGCACACAAATATCTACAAACACATTATATAAAAATAAGGAGAAGATATTCGCAGCATTGAGCGAAGACGGCCTGTAACCGGCTGCTGCACTGCTGATGATGCATTTCACGCACCTCGAAAAATCGAGAAATCTCGTAGTTTCATACTTGAATACTCGGTATACATCGAAAAATATCAACAAAAGCCCGCTATTGCTGTGATAGAAAGATTCGAGTCATGGAAAAAGATATGCATACAGAAGAGAGAGAGAGAGAGAGAGAGAGAGAGAGAGAGAGAGAGAGAGAGAGAGAGAGAGAGAGAGAGTTAGCGAATACTTACCCAAAGAGGAGAGCTCAATAACTATGCATGCTCGTGATCTCTGGAGCCTCGAGCTCATCTCTCGGCACTTTTTTTTCGAAAAAATAATTTTCGTTCAATAAAGAAAATAATTTCAAGGCTACACGGAAAAAAAGACATTTCAAACATAATAACTGAAATTTAAAAAATACAACGATGAAGAGAAAAAAATGCAGTTTAACACTGTAAATTAATCTCTTTACAGTGTTTTGATCTAAAATTAATGTGCGGAATATACTTCTGTACTATCTGTATAACCATATTTGCTGGTTTAAACTGTAAAAACAACTATTTCCACTTCAAAATTCAAAAGAATTTCCGAAGTGTTTCTCCCGAGAGGCAAAATTTTTTTCCGTGTAGAGAAAAATTTTTAATTTATAATTTTTCTTACATAGCTCGAATCAGCCTTATACATCGCTTTCATATAAAGCATCATGATATTGATACTCTGTTTTCGTCAAAACAAAGTAAACCTTGGCGCGTGCAAATTAGCTGACATCCTCTTATACACGCCAGTGTGTATGTGTAGCGGCGAGAGCCATGCAACTTTTCTCTCCGGGTGCAAAAAAATTTGAAAAATACAATCGCAAAGGAGAACAGTATCAGTCATCGCTATACTCTTGTAGATGGGCCATTCAATGATAAAGCGCTCCTGCCTGCCTGTGATCTGTACAATTTTAATTCATTTTTCGCCCTATATGTAAAAGAACTGCTGCTGCTGAACGATACCGCGTGAGCATGCCCATAGTTATTGACTCTCGAGCGCTACGGAACGGTACCTCGTTAGCTTACCTATGTATATTCACAGCGTATACCTATTGTGTCTGTAGGTATACTCGCGTTGCATCTTCAGACCACATTATATACATTAAATATATTGTCCTCCATACGAATAAAAAAATGAGCGAATTCGAGCAAGCTTGGGTGACGATGAGACATGCACGTGGTGCTGACGGTGCATTTCGCGCGCGCCGAGAAGTCTTCATAATATTATCCCTAAAGGCGTGTGGAGCTTGCTTCCAAGCATCTTTAGAGCTCAGTAATCGTCGTTCTTTTAATCGTGTAACATCGGGAAAACGTTCTCGCAATGTCAATCGCTTAAAATATTATGCGTTTAAATAATTTATGTGCCCTCAGGATTAACGTGTGTGCTCGTGCTAATAAAAATATTTCATAAAGACGGGACTCACGGAGATAAGTATAACGAATATATCTGTGCGGGTTTGCATTCTATCGTTTTTCAAAATAATTCCTGCTGCAGATCACTCAAAACCTTATTCGTAGGAATATCGGAAAAAATTTTGGAGTGCTAGTACGAGTGTTTTTAAACTCCTTCGCAACTCTACTGTGCGGTGATTTTTTTTCACGGATTCGAAATAAATTTTAGTTACCGAAATAACGAGGGAGAATAGTGAGAGAGAGACAAAATGTGCGCGAAAAACAGAGAGTGTGTGCGAGAGAAGGAGAAAGAGAAGAAAAACCTAAGTGACAGGAGCGAGAGAGAGAGAGAGAGAGAGAGATGCGCCTCGGGAGAAGCATCAGTAAAAAATAATCATATATCGGAGAGAGAGTGGAAATATTAAAAATAATAATAAAAATAATAATAATTATGAAAGTAAAAAATAATAGTCCAGAGAGAGAGAGAGAGAGAGAGAAAGAGAGAGAGAGAGAGAGAGAGAGAGAGAGAATATTGAAAATAATAAAAATAAATATTAATAATAATAATAATAATAATAATAATAATAATAATAATAATGATCGGACCACTATGGCGAGCCGTCAGAACTCTTCCCCCCCCCACCACCTCTCCCCACCATTACCCCCACCACGCTCGGAAAGAGGCTCCAGCGCGGGGGAAAGTGGAGGGGATAGGAGTGGGGATAGGAGTGGGGGTCGCCAGAGTGGTCCATATACTACTTATATATTAATGATATAATTAAAGAGCTCGAATACTGCAAATGCCATATGTTTGCGGATGATATGGTTATATATATTAATGATAGAGACTCAGGAGAAATAGAGTGTAAAATAAATAATGACTTAAGAAAAATAGCAGTATGGTTAAAACGAAATCAATTAAAGATTAATGTTAAGAAAACTAAATTTATGTACATAAGGGACCCACGTAAAAAAACAACAGGGAATAGTTGCAATATTTATATAGAAGAGGAAAAGGTTGAGGAAATTTTAGAAACGAAATACTTGGGAGTAGTAATTGACACACATTTAAATTTTATTAAACAAGCGGAGTATATAGCGAAAAAAGTTGCGAAGAAAGTTAATTTTTTGTATAGAATAAATAAATACATATCAGTATACACGAGAGTCACGATTTACAAAATGCTAATAGCCCCACACTACGAATATTGTAGTACAATAATGTTGAACATGAGGGAGAGCAGCATGCAAATGCTACAACGGGGGCAAAACAGAGCGATGCGAGCAATACTGAGATGCGATAGATATACACGAATAAAAGATATGTTGGAGATTTTACTATTTATGAGTGTAAAACAAAGAATGGTTTACAATGTCTGTGTAATGGTTTACAAAATGGTAAATGGATTGGGGCCAAGTTATTTAAATAGATTAATTATAAGAGAAGAAACACAACAGAGGTATAACACGAGAAGGAGGAATGCTATACAAGTACAATACTGTAGGACAAGAACAGCAGAAAGAACGATAATGCATGCGGGGATAAAAATGTATAACGAATTACCGAGCGAATTAAAGGAGTTGACAAGACTAGAAAACTTCAAAAGAAGACTAAGCGAAGATGTCAAAAGCAGCGTAGGTTTAGAAGTGTAAGTAGATGTAAGAGATAAATATGTAAGTAAATGTACGAGTAAAATATGTAAGCGTTAAACGCAAAGAACTAGCAAAGTGCTAATTAAAGAATATCAATCAATCAATCAATCTTAATCTCTTGCAATCTCTTCTATTCTCTCTTAATTGCTCTCATTCTCTCTGAGTTTCTCCTATTCTCTCTCAATCTCGTTTATTCTCTCTCAATCTCTCTTAATCTCTTTCAATTTCTCTCATTCTCTCTTAATCTCTCTTAATCTCTCTTAATTTCTCTCATTCTCTCTCAATCTCTCTCATTCTCTCTCAATCTCTCTCATTCTTTCTCAATATTTCTCATTCTCTCCTAATTTCTCTTATTCTCTCTCATTCTATCTCAATCTCTCTCATTCGCTCTTAATCTCTCTCATCCTCTCTTAATCTCTTCGTTTTCTCGCAATCTCTCTGAATCTTTCTCATTCTCACTCATTCTCTCTCAATCTCTCTTAATCTCTCCCAATTTCTGTCATTCTTAATCTCTCTTAATCTCCCTCATCCTCTGTCAATCTCCCTCAGTCTCTCGCAATCTCTCTCATTCTCTCTCAATCTCTATTATTTTCTGTCATTGTCTCTCAATCTCTCTTATTCTCTCTTAGTCTCTCTCATTCTCTCTCAATCTCTCTGAATCCCTCTCATACTCTCTTAAGCTCTCTTACTCTCTTTTAATCTCTCTCATTCTTTCTCAATATCTCTCATTCTCTCCTAATCTCTCTTATTCTCTCTCATTCCAACTCATTAAATCTCTCTCATTCGCTCTCAATCTCTCTCATCCTCTCTCAATCTCTCTGATTCTCTCTCAATCTCTCTCATTCTCTCGTATTCTCTCTCCCTTCCTTTCAATCTCTCTCATTCTCTCTCAATCTCTCTTATTATCTCTCATTTCCTTTTAATCTCTCTTAATCTCTCTTAACTTCTCTCATTCTCTCTCAATTTCTCTCATTCTCTCTGAATCTCTCTTTTCGTTCATTTTCGTCGCGTTGACGTGTATCGTTTCGCTCCGTACTATTATTCAGTTTATTTATTATAAAATCTGTCATAAAAAGTTTTTATCACCGTCAAAACATGTGTTTACACCATATCTTCTATTAGCCGGATGAATAGCGCTCTATTTTATCATCTTATATTATTTTAAGCCAGTTCTCTGTCTTCAGTGTTAATTTCGTGAAAAATTTTCCTTTAAACTGTCGTTTAGCGATGCCTTGTATTGTGACGGCCGAGCGAACATCGCTATCTGTGAGAGTTTAATATGGGTGTTACCACGCGTTAACGTTCCTAATGCACTAATATTAGTGTACAGTGTATCCATGCTCTTAAATTTGTTTTCATGGAATGAGCTGGCTGTGTAAGGTCTATAAGCTAGGTGTGAGCGTGCTTAGCGTTAGTATATGACTGTGGACGTGACAATTATTCGATGACTAGTGGTGTTTTTGGCTCTCGCCAAGCGTATTGACAGTCTCTCCCTCTTCGACGGTTTTACTCAAGCGAGAAATTAACTCTGTCTCTCTCGCGTATCGCCTTCGTGTGTTCTCTCTCTCTCTCTTTCTCTCTCTCTCAGCTGTTTCTCTATCCTGGCCCGTGCGGGATATATATCGTAGTGTAATTAGACTCGCCAAAACACTTTATCAATCGTGGCTTCTCTGCTCTCATATTACCTTCTTTTCCAATCCTTCAAGTGCAACCATTGCGATGGCCGGTCATTGCAGTTTGTGTGGGCTTGGAATTCGGGGGAGAGGGGAAACTGTTGTGTGCACAGGTGATTGTTGTTCAACGTTTCATACTGCGTGTGTCAACAGTTATTTCGGATGTGACATATCAAATGCGGATGTCACTAGTGATTTTCGCTGTGACTCCTGTGTCATGCAACGCTCGACTGCTGTGCAACGCACACCTCCTCCCAACAATGCTTCAGCATCGGACTTGAATCGTCAGATTTCATCAGGAAGTGGTGACGTATCGCTTCATCGTGCGCCACAAGATTCGATACGTCATACCCCTCCCAAGGCTGTCTCCCTCGAGGACATCGTTAGCCTTGTACAACAAGCTAGCATCAAGTCTGACAATGGCTTTAAAAAAATGCAAGAGTCTTTTGCTAATGTCGAGTACAACATTTCTGAGTTGAGAAAAGATGTCGCTGATCATTCTGCAACCCAAGTAGCTTTAACATCTCGTATATCGACTCTTGAGGCAAATTGTGAAGGTACTCGTAGTGAAGTGACTAATTTAGTCAACCACAATCATCATCTTAAGGCACAGCTTGAAGAGATTTCAAATCGGGTTTTACTGATTGACTCTAATCACGCTCTTTCTGAGCTCACGCTGACCGGATTACCTATCGCATTGACTGACTCACCAAACGAGATGGTCCGGAAAATTTTTGTTGCTCTTGGTATCCCTGATCTACTAAGCGATGTACTGGATATCCGCAAACTGCCAAGGAAAGGACCCTCAAACGCCTCTGCTCCTCTGACCACAATGTCTCTGATCGTCACACTCAAGTCGTCAATGGTGCGCGTCCACATCATTATCGAGAAACGCGCGAAAAAAGATTTAATGGTGAATGACGTTTTCTCTACTGACTTACCTGGAAAAATCTTTGTAAATGAGCTACTGCCACCTGCTCTTTATAAGCTACTGAAGCGTACTAAGGCTAAGGCTGCTGCGACTGGCTATAGGTACGTCTGGACGAAATCCCAAGTTATTTGCGTGCGCAAAGCTGACAATCATCCCATCATCAACATACACCATGAAGCCGATCTTGCAAATCTCGTTTGACTGCCTCGAAATCAACTAGGCAATACTCAGCACGATCTTCAGGCCGCTAGTCAGTCATCGTATTTATCGCTTAGTATTGCACAATTTAATGCAAATTCGCTACTAGGTCATATTGATCTCGTTCGTGCTCACCTATCATCGAACTTTTACCATATCATCTCTATATCTGAAACATGGCTTCACTCTGGTGTGCCAGATTCTCTCGTGTCGCTTAATAACTACGCACTCATGCGAAACGATAGAGAAGAAAAGCGAGGTGGTGGCATCGCATGTTACATTCATGAGTCTCTTAAAGTAAAGATCTTAGCGTCCTCTCCTGGTAAATTCTCTAATGCTCCTGGATACATTTTACTTGGTATACGTTGTCCAAATGCTGAGTCTTTATTATTTACGTCAATGTATAGGAGACCGAAAGGTCTTTTATTCAATGACTATATTAACACACTATCTCGGTTTTCTTTTGCTTATAAAAATATGATTATTGGAGGTGATTTGAATTGCAATCTGCTCACTTCTAATTATGAATCCACTTTCCTCAAAGAGCTCATTGACTCGTTATCGTTGTGTATTGTTGCGTCGGATGCTACCTATCATACTGCCACCGTTGACTCGTGGCTTGATGTCTTTATTATAGATAATTCTTCCAAGCTTCTATCATTCACTAAGTCGGAAGCTCCATTTATTGCGGGTCATGACTTAGTCGAGTTAAATTATAAATTTGATAAAGTGCCATCTATCCAACGCAGCATCACACGTCGTAACTATAAAACATTCGATGCCACATCTTTCCTTTCAACTCTTTTTTCAAAACTAGATGTTACTCCTAATCAGCTTCAATGTTTAACGCAGTTAGAAATCGATCACCTTTCTGATTATTTATGCGACGCGATGCTCTCTACTCTAAACATTCATGCGCCAATCCAAACATTCCAAATCAGCAAGCCACACGCGCCGTGGCTTTCTGACCCACTTAAACTTCGCATAAAAAAACGCAATTCTCTTTACAAGCAAGCTAAGCGAGCGGGTAGTCTACTAGGATTAGCTATCTATAGGAATTATAGAGATCAACTCACGAATGACATCAGACATGCTAAAAATGAGTACAACATGCAACGTCTCTCAGGAATTACAAATGTATCCAGTTTATGGAGGGAACTAGCATCTCTGGGTCTCGTTAAGCCAAACCTTTCATCTCCCCTAAAATTTTTTTGTGCAAATGAACTTAATGCTTTCTATGTAAGCATCTCGTGCTCTTCTGGTACGAGTGATAATCAAAGATTCGCAGACAACGAAATAGCTCTTCCACGTGATCTTGCAATTTTTGAATTTACTCCTGTTACAACTGAATTTGTATCATCTTTAATATTGAGCACAACATCTGTCTCGTATGCTTCGGGGCCGGATGGCATTTCATTGTTTGCGATTCATCAAGCTCTCCCCATGATAGCGCCATTGTTGGCGTCTTTATTTAATGACTCTCTGATGCTTTCACATTTTCTCGTGTCATGGAAAAGTGCCTACATTCGTCCACTTCTCAAAGTAAATCGTCCATTATCTCCATCAGACACTCGTCCTATCGCTAACTTATGCGAGCTCTCTAAAATTCTTGAAAGAATCGTCCATGGACAAATTACTACATATATCGAACAGAATAAAATTCTTGATCCACGCCAGTCTGGTTACCGACGTGGATTTAGCACCCAATCGGCTTTATTAAGGATTTGTCATGATGTCAGACGCGGGGTGGATGAAAGGCGCTTAACGATTCTCGTTTTGTTTGATTTCAGTAAAGCTTTTGATATGGTATCACATGCAATTTCATGGACCAACCTACGCAATTACGGTTTCTCTCATGGTGCGATCAAATGGGTTCTCTCCTATCTATCAGGCAGATCGCAAGCAGTTATTGACGATGATGGAAATATATCAAGTTGGTTGAGCACCTCATCCGGGGTACCATAAGGGTCCGTTCTTGGTCCCTTGCTGCTGTTTTCACTTTTCATAAACGACATTGCCGATGATCTTGTGGACTCTCAGCATATGATTTTCGCTGATGATACTCAGATCTATCTGAATTGCTTGCCATCTGATCTTGATGAAGGAATTGCTCGAATTACTCAAGATGTGAATGTTATTGCTCGTTATGCGGATACAAATGGTCTTAAGTTAAATTTGGCGAAATCTAAGGTCCCTATTTTAGGCAGTAGCACTTAAATTAGTCGTATTAATACCAATAGTTTGGTTCCTATCTCCGTGAATGGCGTTACCCTTCCTTATGTCGATAAAGCACGTAACTTAGGTGTCATCATGTCCTCCAACCTTTCGTGGCGCAACCAAATCATGATGATCTCTCGCAAGGTAAATTTTTCTCTGTTCAAACTGAAATACCACAGGAATGTACTTACTAGTGAACTAAAATCTCTACTTGTGGTTTCTCTAATTTTTCCACTCTTTGATTACTGTTGCCTTGTTTACAACGATCTAACCAACGAATTAAATATGAAACTCGAACAACTCGTAAACAGCTCTATTCGATTTATCTTTGGTCTAAAAAGAGATGAGCATATCACTCCGTATCGCAGACGTCTTGGCTGGCTCACGGTTCGCTCTCGGCGCCAGTACTTCCTTGGCATTTCAATTCATAATATTGTTCATGACGAATCTCCGGCATATATTACTGAACTTTTCACTCGACCTTTACCAACCACTTATTCGTTGCGTTTGATTCCATCTACGTACTTTCATATTCCTTCGTGTCGTACTACGATTTTTCAAAATTCTTTTCTCATATCCGCATTATACTTTTGGCATTCACTTCCTTCTCAAGTGATATCCGCGCCATCGCTTGATACATTTAAGAGTCGGCTTTTCAGTCACCTTTTCACGCTTGAAACGTGAGTCTCAGATAGTGCTAAGTTATGATTAAGACTGCTATGTAGACTCTACTTAACTCTTCATTACTCAGTAAAAATAGTTTTAAAAATACTTTGAAAAAAACTTTGAGAATACTTTAACGAAAACTAGTTTTAAGAATACTTTGTAAAATTAATATTATTACTACTTGTATCTACATTTGCCTCACGAAATATTCAAGGCATAAATAAATTAATCAATCAATTAATCAATTAATCTCTCTCATTCTCTCCCAATCTCTCTTATTCTCTCGCATTCTATCTCGATCTATCTCATTCGCTCTCAATCTCTCTCATCCTCTCTCAATCTCTATGATTCTCTCTGAATCTCTCTCATTCTCTCGTATTCTCTCTCATTTTCTCTCAATCTCTTCGTTTTCTCGCAATCTCTCTCAATCTTTCTCATTTTCACTTATTCTCTCTCAATCTCTCTTAATCTCTCCCAATTTCTGTCATTGTCAATCTCTCTTGATCTCCCTCATTCTCTCTCAATCTCTCTCATTCTCTCTTAATCTCTCTCAATCTCTCTCATTCTCTCTCATTCTCTCTCCATCTCGCTTATTCTCTCTTAATTTCTCTCATTCTCTCTTAATCTCTCTAAATCCCTCTCATACTCTCTTAATCTCTTTTATTCTCTCTTAATCTCTCTCAATCTCCCCAATCTCTCTCATTTCCTCTCAATCTCTCTCATTCTTTCTCAATATCTCTCATTCTCTCCCAATCTCTCTTATTCTCTCTTATTCCAACTCAATCTCTTTCATTCGCTCTCAATCTCTCTCATTCGCTCTCAATCTCTCTCATCCTCTCTCAATCTCTCTGATTCTCTCTCAATCTCTCTCATTCTCTCGTAATCTCTCTCATTATATTTCAATCTCTATGATTCTCTCTGAATCTCTCTCATTCTCTCGCAATCTCTCAATCTTTCTTAACATCTTCCAATTTCGCTCATTCTCTCTTAACACTCCCATTCTCTCTTATTCTCTCTCGTTCTTTCTAAATATCTCTTACTACCTCCCAATCTCTCTTATTCTCTCTTATTCTCTCAGATTCTCTCTTAATCTCTCTCAGTTTCTCTCATTCTCTGTCTCTTTCGTTCTCTTTCAATCTCTATCATTCTTTCTCAATCTTTTCATTCTCTTTCGATCCCGCTCATTCTCTTTCATTCTCTTTCAACCTCTCTCAACCTCTCTCAATCTCTCCCAATTTCTCTCATTCTCTCTTGATCTCTCTCGTTCTTTCTAAATATCTCTCATTCCCTCTCATCCTCTCTGAATCTCTTTCATTCTCTCGCAATCTCTCTCAATCTCTCTCAATCTTCTCAATCTCTCTCAATCTTCCGCAACTTGACTATTGTTGCTTAGTATTCAATGACCTAACTGACGAGTTAAACACCAAACTCCAGCGTCTTATCAACTGCTGCATCCGCTTCATTTTTGATATTCGCCGTGATGAACATATCACCCCGTACCGAATCCGTCTGGGATGGTTATCGGTAAGAAATCGTCGTTCGTACTTTCTCGGAATTATGATCTATAAAGTTTTATTCTTGCAATCTCCTCAATATCTCACCGAATTGCTTCAGCGTGTTGACGCTGATCTTCGACGTTCGTCCCGCCTTCCTCAATCTCAATCCGTCCTCCATATCCCCATACACCGTACTGCTACTTTTCGCCACTCATTCCGCGTGTCTGCTGCTTACTTTTGGCACTCGCTTCCGGTATACATTACTTCCTCCCCGTCTTTGGCAATCTTCAAAACGCGTCTTTTTGCTCATCTTCGCCTCGCTGAACTTGAGTGATAAATTCTTCATACATCTTTGAAAGCAACACACTTCAATCGGTTGATGTCCAATTTTTAGAGCTCTAGCTGTTATACCGATGCTTATTTCTTTTATTTCTTTATGTTAATTTCTTTATGTTATAGCATTAAATCCTCGCAATGTACCATAATTATTAAGATTAGTTATTAATTTACCTCTCTTTATCATATGCTTTACTCTATATTCTACTGTAAGTAATTTCTATCGCGATGTTGTAAAACTCTGTATTTGCCCCATAGCTTGCTAGGGCATAGTAATAAATCAATCAATCAATCAATCAATCTCTCTCATCCCTCTCATTTACTCTTAATCGCTCTCATTCTTTCTCAATCTCTCTCACTCCCTCTTATTCTCTTTCAATCATTCTCACTGTCTTTAATCCTCTCTCGATCGATGTCTCTTTCAATCTCTCTCCATCTCTCTCACTGTCTCTCATGTTCTTTCAATCTCTCTCACTCTCTCTGATCCTGTCTTGTTCTCTCTCAATCTCTCTCATTCTCTCTCATTCTCTATCATTCTCTCTTCTTTTCTCTCAATCTCTCTCATTCTATTTTAGTCTCTTTTAATATCTCTCATTTTCTCTTAATCTCTCTCATTGTCTTTCAATCTCTTTCATTTTTTCTCCCGAGAATACTCGGGAGTTCGCCGTTTTTCTCTCGTCTCAGCATCACGGCGTGCCCGCCAGTAATGGTTAATGGCGAAATTGTAGCATTCTCTCAGTCGGTTCGAAACCTGGGGCTCATATTTGACAGTAACTTGTCCCGGGTTCCCCAGGTTGACGCTGTTTTCATTAGGGTGCATTGTGCTCTCCGCCAGCTCTCTGTGTCACTTTGGCTTTTTTCAGCTGCCTTGCGTACCACTTTCGTAATAACCCTGGTTTTTCCACTATTTGATTATTGCTGTGTTGTTTACAGTGACGTCTCGAGGGGGCTCAATACTCGCCTTCAGTGTCTTCAGAATTGCTGTGTGCGCTTCGTCTGCGGCGTTCCGAGGGATAAGCATATTACCCCTCACCGCCGAGCTCTTGGTTGGCTCTCAGCACGGGACCCTAGACTCTATTTTCTTGGTACTGAACTCTATGTCATCCTTCGTACAAACTCTCCTGACTATCTGCGTTGTAAAATTGTCGATCGTCCCGTGGCTGCCGAAGATCCTCGTCGGCGACCGAGGAGTGCTCTTCTCCTTCCTCGCTTCAGCACTGAGGCCTATCGACTATCGTTTTCGGTGGCTGGAGTCTATTTCTGGGAGTCTCTTTCCTCCGAGGTGTGTGCGTCTCTCTCTCTCTCTCGGTTTTTCGTTCCTGGCTGAGACAGCATCTATTTGATACGGAGTTTCTCAGGGACAAGTCCGTGAATGCGCTGACTCTTTTTTGTTTATTTTATTGTATTCTTTGTTAATTTTATTTTATTTTACTATTGTTCTGTTTTTTGCTTCTGTTTCTGATCTTGTTCTCGAGTACCACGCATGGCATATTGTGAATGTGTGGTACTTATCCAACATTGTTATGGATAAATAAATATATCTATCTATCTATCTATCTATCTATTCTCTCTCATTCGATCTTAATCTCTCTTATTCGCTCTTAATCTCTCTCATATTTTCTTAGTCTCTCTGATTCTCTCTCAATCTCTTTTATTCTCTCGTAATCTCGCTCATTTTTTTTCAATCTCCCTCATTCTCCCTTAATCTCTCCCAATTTCTCTCATTCTCTCTTTTCTCTCTCAATCTCTCTCATTCGTTCTGAATCTCTCTCAATCTCTCTTATTCTCTGTCAATCTCTCTCAATCTATCTCATTCTCGCTTAATCTCTCTTAATTTCTCTCATTCTTTGTCTCTTTTATACTCTTTCAATCTCTATCATTCTTTTTCAATCTCTCTCATTCTCTCTTAATGTAGCTCATTCTCTCTTATTCACTCTCAATCTCTGTTAATCTCTCCCAATTTCTCTCATTCTTTCATAAACTCTCTCGTTCTTTCTAAATATCTCTCATTCTCTCTCAATCGCTCTTATTCTTTCGTATTCTCTCTTATTTTCTTTCAATCTATCTCATTCTCTCCTAATTTCTCTTATTGCCTCTCGATCTCCCTCATTCTCTCTTAATCACTCCTAATCTCTTCTTATATCTCTTAATCTCTCTTATTCTCTCGCAATCTCTCCTATTCTCTCTCAATTGCTCTCATTCTCTCTCAGTCTCTCCTATTCTCGCTCAATCTCGTTTATTGTCTCTCAATCTCTCTCGCTAACTCTTAATCTCTCTTATTCTCTCTTAATTTCTCTCATTCTCTCTCAATCTTTCTCATTATCTCTCAATCTCTCTCATTCTTTCTTAATATCTCTCATTCTCTCCCAATCTCTCTTATTCGCTCTTAATCTCTCTCATCCTCTCTCAATCTCTCTGATTCTCTCTTAATCTGTCTCGTTCTCTCGTATTCACCCTCATTTTCTTCTGATCTCTCTCATTCTCTCTTAATCTCTCTTATTGTCTCTCGATCTCTCTCATTCTCTCTTAATCTCTCCCAATCTCTCTCATTCTCCCTCAATCTCTCTCATTCTCTTGTAATCTCTCTAAATCTCTCTCTTTTTTTCTCAATCTCACTCATTCTCTCTCATTCTCTCATAATCTCTCTTATCCTCTCTCATTCTATCTCAATCTCTCTCACTCTCTTACTCTCTCTCTCTCATTCTCTTTCAATCTCCCTCAATCTCTCTCATCTTTTCTTAATCTCTTTTATTTCCTCGCAAACTTCCTCAATCTCTCTCACTATCTCTCATTCTCTCTCAATCTCGCTCAATTTCTCTCATCCTGTATCTCTTTTATTCTGTTTCAATCTCTATCATTCTTTCTTGAGCCCGCTGCACACGACGCTTGTTTTGCTGCTAGATTCCTTGCGGGCTCTGCAAAACTCGCGGGTTCGTGCGGGTTCTAGCAGCAAAACAAGCATCGTGTGCAGCGGGCTTTAATCTCTCTCATTCTCTCTTAATCTCGCTCATTCTCTCTCATTCTCTCTCATTCTCTCTCAATCTATCATAAACTCTCCTAATTTCTTGTATTCTCTCTTATTCTCTCTCGCTCTTTTTAAATATCTCTCATCCTCTCCCAATCTGTCTCATTCTCTCTCATTCTCTCTCATTTTCACTCATTCTCTCTTATTCTCGCTTAATCTCTCTCATTCTATTTCAATCTCTCTCCATTTCTCTCATTTTCTTTAAATCACTCTGTTGAAATTACCGGTGCGATATCTGGTTAAGGGGGGATCGGGGTGAGGAACGCCGAGGGAAAAATGACCGAGTTCGTTTGGATAATTCCGTCACCCTTGGGTGACGGTTCGAGTTAATACTGAGTTTATTTGATCTAAGCCGTGTACAGAGATGCAATCCGCAGGTTTTTCCTTACTCGATACGAATTGCCAGTGAGCGGTCGGGAGATCCTGTGCCGTCGAGACTCGGTTCCGAACGTAGTCCTTCCAGCGTGAGGGGTGGCTGCTCAGCCACGTGAGTGTAACCGAGGAGTCCGTCCAGAGATAGATCGGCACGTTCACCAGCTCAATTGTATGTCGAACATAGTGAACGAGTCGAACCGAAAGAACTGCCGCCGACAATTCCAGCCGAGGAATTGTGAGCTGCTTGAGAGGAGCTACCCTTGTCTTGGAGCAGACGAGGGTGACCGAGGGAGCGCCGCCGTTGGTGATGACTCTGACGTGCAGGACCGAAGCCATTGCCAGTTGCGACGCGTCCGAGAATCCGCGAATTTCGTCCCGGAAGTCCGCTGGTGAGTGGTTTTCCGAGAGAGCCCTATCTGCCGTGACGTGAGAGAGTACACCCGGATAAATTGTGTAGCATTTTCGGGACAGGAGGCCACCCGCCATGCGAACTCCCACGAGAGTTGTCGAGACAGCAATGAGTTGATCCAGTGTATCCGCTCCGCCGTATATATTGTCCGCATAACTTCCATTGATGTGTAGGAGAACTGCGAGAGGAAATTTTTTGCATTCGTTGACGACGAGTTGGAGCCGTACCCGTCCTGAGAGCAATGGAGTTGACCGGAATCTATCGGTCACCGTGATGAGCAGAAATGGAACCGCATTGAGGTGACCGTCGGCCGAGAGCATCCACTGGAGATTCCAGCCCTCGTGATTAGCCTGAACTTTTCGGAACCTCTTCGTGATGTCCGACGAGAAGAGATACCATAGCCGCCGAACCCAGAGTAACATCTCAGAAATGTCGAGTTGCATGTGAGCACCCGTGTGCAGAACAGTGTTGAGAGAGATCCCAACGCTGGTCGCGCTGGAGTCTTTGAGGAAGACCCTGAGCTTGTTGGTGAGAGAGTCGTCCGTGAGTACGTCGTGACGAAGAAGATGATGTACCAGAGACAGTTCTGGCGTATTCAAAGAGAAGCGCCGCAGATGATCAAGTTGCACATCCCGCCGGATGACCGTGGTGTAGAACTCCGTGGCCGGAGGGGGCTGAGAAGGGCGCCGAACTGTCCGACCGAGGCCCCATTGAGCAGAGAGGCGTGAGTCAATGGGTTGCCTCACCGAGAGCTTCACCGATGACCGAGTAATGGACAGCCCATAGCTGTTGTGAGAGAAAATAACAGGGAAATGAACTTCGCAGACCGCTTCGTCCACGAAGGGCTGCGAGCCGACCGTTCAGTCAATTGCGTTCTGAATCCAGAGCGCAGTGAGTAGTTCCAGGTAACCACTGAGATTTCGATTGACCGCCACATGGTGAGAATGAGTAGTCCTCGGAACCGCATCCAAAACTGAGCTGAAACAAATCCAGTCGAATGCCGTCCGTTGGGAAATCGGCTCCGACTCCGACTCCTTAATATTCTCTGATCCGATGAGTTGACCCTCTGAGTCTACCACGATGAGGAGATAGAACAATCTTAGAGTGAGAGAGTCCGGATTCACGAGCCACACCCATGAAAGATGAGCGCACGAGATCAAATCCAAGGTGAACAAGGGCTGAGTAGTCATGAGACAAGCCAAGATGTGAGCGTTGGTAAGCGTGCGCTGCTCCGAGTGAGTCGGTCGGAGGATGAGTGCGACCACTGTTCGAGTGGTTCCGCCGGGGGAATGACCGACACCCATGATGCGGATTGGAGAGCACCGCCGAGAAACCCGCAGCTGATCCAAGGTGAACGTGAGTGCCGATCTGGGAGCAACGAGCATCCTCGTTTCAAGAGATGAGCCGAAGAGAGAGATGAATGTTGATAGACCCGTCTCGTCTGTAGGGCGAGTTTCACGCAAAACGTCGCCATGGTAAGGTACGACCGCGAAGGGAAGAGCCCGAAAACCGCCAACGACCTTCGGAGCAGCTGCTGTATCAGCAGCTTTGAGGTGAACGTAAGCTCCGATCCCAGGTTGATGATCATGTTGAGGTGAAGAAGGGAACTGCAGTGATAGATGACCATGCAGAGAACCGTACACGATGGGGGGCGAGTTTTCCGCGAAACCCCGCCATGTTAAGAGCTGACCGAGAGAGAGTGGCCAAAGGAGCCGAAGAGCCTCGGATTAGCTGCTGTATCAGCTACGCCGCGGTGAAAGAAAGATCCGATCCGGTGTAGAGAATCATTCCGATGCCGAGAGGTGCACCAATGAGAGAGATGGCCGTAGATATAATCGTTTCGTTCACGAGTCAAGTGAATTGGCGCGATAAGCAGCACCAACTGTCCATCAGCTGTGATAGTGGATCCATGACAGCCGAGAGCGAGAGCACACCGGAGAGAGAGATGAGGCACTCGAATACAGATGACGCCCACAGCGATACTCGCGACCGATCGATGAGCATTGACGAGAGAGAGAGAGAGGACGCGCAAGCACCACCGAGCACGTACACGGTTATGAGCCGAGAGTCTGAAATGGCCGCGAGCACGAGAATCAAACCGGGAGAATGAGTCTGAGGACCGCACGCGAGTTCGAACCGAATCGTGAGTCTACGAGCTCCTCACGAAACTCGAACCGAAAAAGTGAGAGTCTGAGCACACACGCGAGAATTCACACCAAATCCCGAAAACACTGAGCAGCTGAGCCTCACCTAACGATCAGCTGAGCGCACGAGTTCGAGCCAGATGAGTGCGAGAGTCCACCCGGGAGTGAGAGTCTTACAGAGGCACACGAGAACGACCGAATGGTGGCACAACCGGATCGAGCACAACTGAATCGAGGGTTCGTCGAAATACCCGAACGACGAATCGAGCACAAACGAATTGAGAATGCGTCGCAGAAGACACGAGCGATAAATCGAACATAAATCGAGCACAACCGAATTGAGTAGTTGTCGCAAGGCACGCGAACGACGAGTCGAGCGGATGAGTCACCGAATCGAAAATTGAACCGCGATGATGAGCCTCAGCCGTCGATCAGCTGAGATCACGAGTCCGAGACAGCTGAGCGCGGAAGTCTAAGAGGTACACACGTGAGAAACGACCCGAAATAGTGAGATTTGGAACATACGTGAGTTCACACCACACCGAGAACCTTCGAGAAACTCACGTAACCCGAACCGAACGAGTGAACTTGAGAACCGAGCACGAAGTTACTTCGAGACAAGAATCGTCGAGTAACACGCGAGGCACGAACCGAGCGAAAGCCTAACCAAATATAATGAGTCGGAGAACCGGGAACGCGTGAATCGCGAGCAACCGATTTGTCAAACGAGTCGAAAACTCACGAATGACGAACCGATAACTTGAGCCGAACTGGAGACGAAAGAGTCCGAAACACGCACGCGTCGTATGCGAGAACGAACGAGATCGCCGAGTCACCGATGACGCGCACAATCGAGCAACGCGAGAGCTCTACCGACCGAGAGAGAGAGAGCGAGGGCGAGAGTTTGAGAAACGCACGTGAGTTAACACCGGAGAGAGAGGCGGCGAAATACGCGAGAACACCGAACCGAGAAATAGTGAGTCTGTGAGCCGGGCACGAGCGAATTGAGCGTAAACCGATTTGAGAATTCGTCGAACAATACGCGGACGACGAATCGAGCACAAATTGAGCGCAGCCAACGAGATCTAGAATCGCTTGAGAATTAGTCGGAATACCCGATCTACGGATTGAGCACTGAGTCTAAAGTCACATCACATCACTATTGTCGAGAGGCACGCGAGTAGCCCGCGAATCAAGCCGAGAGAGTACGAATATAATCCCCGATCAGCTGAGCGCGAGAGTTCGTACCGATGGTGAGAGACGCAATAACCGGTGAGAGAACGAGGGAGAGAGAGAAAACGCGCGCTATTGAGCAGTGAGTCGAACGGCACTTCGCGGCACTATTGTCGGGAGGCACACGAGTAGCCCGAGAATTCAAGCCGAGAGCGCGCGAGTATCGTGCCCCTGTCAGCCGAGCACGAGAGCTCGTGCCGATGGTGAGAGACGCGATCACTCGGGAGAGAGAGAAAGAACGCGCGTGATTCAAGATGGCACTCACCGAGATACACGCGACCGTTCAACGAGAGCCGGCGAGAGACCCGGTGTCACCCGACAATTACTGAGAGCGCGCACTATCGCGAACCGCGAGCAAGAGCGTAGAGAGAGTCGCGACCAAGATGGCGGACACCGAGATCTAGCCGAACGATCGATTTCCCGTGAGAGAGCGAGAGAGCGCGAGATGCGCTCAGCGCTAGAGCCCGTGACACACACACACGCCGATAAGCGGGTACGAGCGCGTCGTTTATGCCCGTCGTGAGTGGAAGCGAGACAGCACGAGAACTTACCGGTACGCCGGTCGAGAACTGTATGAGATCCGATAAGATGTATGAGTCCGTGTCCTTATCACTTGCACAATCGATGCACTCGCGAGAAATTTCCTCCCCTTTTCCCCGCCAGATCCGGCTCGAAGGACCAAAAAATGTTGAAATTACCGGTGAGATATCTGGTTGAGGGGGGATCGGGGTGAGGAACGCCGAGAGAAAAATGACCGAGTTCGTTTGGATAATTTCGTCACCCTTGGGTGACGGTTCTAGTTGATACTGAGTTTATTTTATCTAAGCCGTGTACAGAGATGGACCTTAATATCGATGAGAACGCCGCGAAACCTCAAGCACGTGGCTCGAGAGCGAGAATGTCGAGAATGTGAGATAACGACTGTGACGCCACGAGGAGTCCGAGATTAATTCCCCTGTATCGAGTTACACCGCGCCACGAGAGTTGTACCCGAAATATATATGGAAATTCCCCGACAAGAATTATGTGAGAACCCGAATTTCCCTGAGAAAGAGCCGAAGGTCAATTTATATTAAGAGAATTTCCGGATTGCTGAATTGATCGAAAACACGTGCTCATTAGCCACGGTGGTTGAGCGAAGATTGATGAAAATCCGGGTTCTTGTCGATCGAGTGGCCGGAAAATCCTGAGAGAGAGCGCGCGAGAAGCGTTGACCGAGAGGTGCTGCCGTGGGTGATTTGAGCGCGAGCATTAAACATGATATTTTCCCAACACACTCTCATTCTCTCTTATTCTCTCTCAATCTTTCTCATTCTCTCTTCATCTCTCTTAATTTCTCTCATTCACTGTCTCTTGTATTTTCTTTCAATCTCTCTTCTATTCTCTCAATTTCTCTCATTTTCTCTTAATCTAGCTGATTCGCTCCTATTCTCTCTCATTCTCGCTTATTCTCGCTCAATCTCTCTCATTCTATTTCAATTTTTCTCCATTTTTCTCATGTTCTCTCAATCTCTCTCATTCTCTCTGAATCTCTCTCAATCTTTCTCATTCTCTCTTTATCTTGCTTATTCTCTCTCATTTTCTCTTTATCTTGCTTATTATCTCTCATTCTCTCTCATTCTCTCTTATTCTCGCTCAATCTCTCTCATTCCATTTGAATCTCTCTTCATTTCTCTCATTTTCTCTAAATCTCTCTTTTTTTCTTATTCTCTCTCAATCTCTGTCAATCTATCTCATTCTCTCTTCATCTTTCTCAATTTCTCTCATTTTCTGCCTCATTCATTTTTTTCAATCTCTCTCATTCTATCTCAATCTCTTTCATTCGTTCTTAATATTGCTCATTCTCTCTCAATCTCTCTAATTCTCTCTTAATCTCTCTCACCCTCTCTCAAGTTCTCTCATTCCGTCTTGATCTCTCTTATTCTCTCTCATTCTCTCTCAATATCTCTCAATCTCTCTCATTCTGTCTTAATCTCTCTTAATCTCTTTCATTCTTTCTGAAACGCTCTCATTCTCTCGAAATCTCTCTCATTCTCTTTCAATCTCCCACATTCTCTCTCTATCTCTCCCATTCTCTTTTAATCTCTCTCATTCTCTCTTATTCTCTCTTAATCTCTCTCAATCTCTGTCATTCTCTCTCAATCTCTCTGAATCTCTCTCATTCCCTCTCAACCTCTCGCAATCTCTCTTATTCTCTCTCAAGCTCTCTCATTCCCTCTTATTCTCTCTTAATCTCTCTTATTCAGTGTTATTCTCTCTTATTATTCCCTCTTATTCTCTCTCATATTCTATTTCAGTCTCTCTCAATTTCGCTTATTTTCTTTTAATCTCTTTCATTTTTTCTTATTCTCTCTCAATCTCTCTCAATCTTTCTCATTCTCTCTTAATCTCTCTTAATTTCTCTCATGCTCTGTCTCTTTCATTCTCTATCAATCTCTATCATTCTCTCTCGATCGCTCTCGTTCTTTTTAAATATCTCTTATTTCATCTTAATCTATCTATTTCTCTCTCATTCTCTCTCATTCTCTCTTCTGCTCTCTCAATCTCTCTCAATCTCTTTCATTCTCACTCATTCTCTTTTCATCTCTCTAAATTTTTTTCGTTCTCTGTCTCTTCCATTCCTTTCAATCTATCTCATTCCCTCTCAATCCCTCTCGTTCTCTCTTAATCTCTCTAACCCTCTCTTAAGCTCGTTCATTCGCTCTCAAACTCTCTCATTCTCTCTCATTCTCTCTCATTATCTCCCAATCTCTCTTATTCTCTCTCAATCTCTCTCAATCTCTCTCATTCTCTCTCAATCTCTCTCGATCTTCCTCATCCTCTCTCAATCTCTCTCATTCTCTCTTATTCTTTCTCAATCTCGCTCATTCTCGCTCAATCTCTCTTAATTTCTCTTATTTTCTCTACCTTATTCTCTCTTATTCTCTCATGATTTCTCTCAATCTCTCTCATTCTCTCGTAATCTTTCTGGATCTCTCTCAATCTTTCTCAATCTCTCTCATCCTCTCTCAATCTCTTTCATTTTTTCTGAAACGCTCTCATTCTCTTGAAATCGCTCTCATTCTCTCTCAATCTTTCTCATTCTCTCTCTTTCTCTCTCATTCTCTCTTATTATCTCTCATTCTCTCTTATTCTCTTTTAATCTCTCTCAATCTCTTTCATTCTCTCTTATTTTCTCTTAATCTCTCTTAATCTCTCTTATTCTATTTCAGTCTTTATTAATTTCTCTTATTTTCTCTTAATCTCTTTCATTTTTTCTTATTCTCTCATAATCTCTCTCAATTTCTCTCATTCTCTGTCTCTTTCATTCTCTTATAATCTCTATTATTCGTTCCCAATCTCTCGGATTCTATTTCAGTCTCTTTAAATTTCTCTCATTTTCTCATTGTGTTTCAATCTCTCTCATTCTTTCTCAATCTCTCTCATTCTCTTTTAATCTCTCTTATTCTCTCTCAATGCATCTCAATCTTTCTCAATCTCTCTCACTCTCACCCATTCTCTCTCAATATCTATCAATCTCTCCTATTCTCTCTCAATCGCTCTCTTTCTTTCTGAATCTCGCTCACTCCCTTTTATTCTCTCTCAATCTCTCTCATTAACTCTCCATCTCTTCTATTGTCTCTCATTCTCTAGAAATCTCCCTGAATCTCTCTCATTCCCTCCCCAATGGCTCTAAATCTCACCCAATCTCTCTTTATCTCTCTCAGTTTATCTTATTCTCTCTCTATCTATCTCATTCTCTCTATATCTATCTCGTTCTCTCTTAATAATCTCTCTCATCCTCTCTTATTCTCGCTGAATCTCTCTTAATCTCTCTGGTTCTCTCTCAATATCTCTTATTCTCTCGTAATATTTTCAATCTCTCTCAATCTTATTCTCTCTGAATCTCTCTTTATCACACTGAATCTCTCCCAATCTCTCTTATTCTCTCTTAACCTCTTCCATTCTCTCTGGATCTCCCTTATTTTCTCTCAATCTCACTCAATCTCTCTATATCTCTCTCATACTCTCTTCATCTCTCTTATTCTCTTTCAATCTCCCTCATTCTCTCTCAATCTCTCTTAATCTCTCTCATTGTCTCTTTTTTTTTCTCAATCTCTGTCATTCTCGCTCAACGTCTCTCAATTTCTCTCATTTCCTCGCTCTTGTTACCTCTTATTCTCACTTAATGTCTCTTAATCTCTCTTATTTTCTCTTAATCTCTCCTTATTTCTCTCATTCTCTCTCAATTTCTCTCATTGTCTTTTAGTCTCTCATTCTTCCTTAATCTCTCACATTCTCTCTTATTGTCTTTTATTTTCTCTAATGTCATGTCAATCTCAATTATTTTCTCTCATTCCCTCTCGTTCTCTCTCATTCTCTCTGAATTTCTCTCTATCTCTCTCAATCCCACTTATTCTCGCTTCATTTCTCTTAATCTCTCCCATCCTCTCTCGATCTCTCTTATTCCCTCTCAACCTCTCTCACTCGCTCTGATTCTTTCTGATTCTCCTTCATTCTCACTCATTCTCACTTGATCTCTGCTATTTTCTCTTAATGTCTCTTAGTGTATCTCAATCTCTCTCATTCTCTCTCATACTTTCTCAATCCCTCAGAATCTCTCTTAATTTCTCTCATTCTTTCTCAATCTTTCTAATTTTTTCTCATACTCTCTTAATCTCTCTTTTTCTCTCTTAATTTCTTTCATTCTCTCTCAATCTCTCTCATTATGTCTGAATCTCTCTCATTCTCTCTGATTCTCTCTCAATCTCTCTGTCTCTCTTTCATTCTCTTTCATTCTCTCGCCATCTCTCTCGTTCTCTCTCATTCTCTCTCATTCTCTCTCATTCTTTCTTAATCTCTCTCATTCTTTTTAAATCTCTCTAACTATCTCGTATTCTCTCTCAATTTCTCTCATTCTCTCTTAATCTCGCTGAATTTCTCTCATTCTCTATCTCTTTTATTCTGTTTCAATCTCTATCATCCTTTCTTAATCTCTCTCTTATTCTCTCTTAATCTCGCTTATTCTCTTCCATTCTCTCTCATTCTCTCTCAATCTCTCATAATCTCTCTCAGTTTTTTTATTCTGTCTTATTTTCTCTCGTTCTTTCTAAATATCTCTCATTCTCATCCAATCTCTCTCATTCTCTCTTATTTTCGCTTTATTTCTCTCATATTATTTCAATCTCTCTCTATTTCTCTCATTTTCTTTCAATCTTTCTCATTCTCTCTTATTCTCTCTCAATCTTTCTTATTCTCTCTTCATCTCTCTCAATTTCTCTCTTTCACTGTCTCTTTCATTTTCTTCCAATCTTTCTCTTTTTTTCTTAATTTCTCTCATTCTCTCTTAATCTTGCTCATTTCCTCTCATTCTCTCTGACTATCTCTTATTCTCTCTTATTCTCGCTCAATCTCTCTCATTATATTTCAATTTTTCTCCATTTCTCTCATTTTCTCTCAATCTCTCTCATTCTCTCTTATTCTGTCTGAATCTCTCTAAATCTCTCTCATTCTCTCTTTATTTCTCTTAATCGCTCTCATTCCTTGTCTCTGTCATTTTCGTTCAATCTCTCTCATCCTTTCTCAATATCTCTCATTTTCTCTCAACGTCCTTGATTCTCTCGATATATCTTATTCTCTCGTAATCTCTGTCTTCTTTTCTTTCAATCTCTCTCATTCTCTCTCAATCTCTCTTCTCGTCTCTCGACCTTTCTCATTCTCTCATGATCTCTCCTAATCTCTCTTATTCTATCTTAACTTCTCTTATTTTCCCTCAATCTCTCTAAATCTCTGTTAATCTCTCTGAATCTCTCTTATTCTCTCTCAATCTCTCTAATTCTGTGTTAATCTCTCTTAATCTCTCCCAATCTCTTCCAATCTCTCTCTTCTCTCTCAATTTCACTCATTCTCTCTCATTATCTCGCAATATCTCCAATTCTCTCTCAATTGCTCCCATTCTCTCTCAATCTCTCCTATACTCTCTCAATCTTTTTTATTCTCACTCAATCTCTCTGATTGACTCTCAATCTCTCTGATTCTCCCTCATTCTCATTAAATCTCTCTGAATCTCTCTCATTCTCTCTCAATCTCTCTCAATCTCTCTTAATCTCTCTCATTCTCGCTTAATCTCTCATAACTTCTCTCATTCTCTCTCTATCTATCTTATTCACTCTTATTCTCTCTCAATCTCTTTCGTTCTCTTGCAATCTCTCTCAATCTCCCTCATTCTCTCTTAATCTGTCTCAATCTCTCTTAATCTCTCTTATTCTCTCTCATTCTGTCCCAATCGCTCTCATTCTTTCTCAATCTCTCTCAATCGTTCTTAATATCTCCCAAATTCGCTTATTTTCTCCTAATCATTCCTATTCTCTCTTATTCTCTCTCATTCTTTCTAAATATCTTTTATTCCCTCCCAATTTCTCTCATTCTCTCTTATTCTCTCTTAATCTCTCTCATTATATTTCAGTCTCTCTTAATTTCTCTCATTTTCTCTTAATCTCTCTCATCCTCTCGTATACATTCTCAATCCCTTTCAATCTCTCTCAATTTCTCTCATTCTCTCTCAATCTCTCTGATTCTCTCACAATCTATCTGATTCTCTCGTATCCTCTCTTATTTTCTTTCAATCTAACTCATTCTCTCTCAATTTCTCTTATTGCCTCTCGATCTCCCTTATTCTCCCTCAATCTCTCCCAATCGCTCTTATTCTTTCTCAATCTTTTTTGTCCTCTCTCAATCTCTCTTATTCTCTCGCAATCTCTCCTATTCTCTCTCAATTGCTCTCATTCTCTCTCAGTCACTCCTATTCTCTCTCAATCTCGTTTATTTTCTCTTAATCTCTCCAATTGTCTCTCAATCTCTCTTATTAACTCTTAATCTCTCTTATTCTCTCTCGTTCTTTTTAAATCTCTATTAATCTCTTTCATTCTCTCTTGATTTCTTACATTTTCTCTTAATCTCATTTTTTTCTGTGTCTCAATCTCCCTCAATCCCCCTCAATGTCTCACAATCTCTGATATTCTCTCTAAATCTCTCTCATTCTCTCTCATTCTCTCTCAATCTCTCTCAATCTCTCTCAATCTCTCTGTTTCACTCTCGATCTCTCTCATTCTTCCTCATTCTCTTCCATTCTCTTCCAATCTCTCTCAATCTCTCTCAATCTTTCTCATTCTCTCTCATTCTCTTTTATTCTTTCTCAATCTCTGTCATTCTCGCGCAATCTCTATCAATTTCTCTCATTTTCTCTCTCCTATTCTCTCTTAATCTCTCCTAATTTCTCTCATTCTCTCTCAATCTCTTTCAATCTCTCTCATTCCCACTCATTCCTTCGAAATTTCTATTAATCTCCCTCATTCTCTCTTCATTTCTCTGAAACTCTCTCATTCCCTCTCAATCACCCTCACTCTCCCTGATTTTCTCTGATTCTCTTTCATTCTCTCGCAATCGCTTTTATTCTCTCTGATTCTTTCTTATCATCTTTCATTCTCACCCCATCTCTCTGAATCTTTTTTTTTCTCTCTCAATCTGTCTCAATTTCTTTCATTTCCTTTTAATCTCATCCTCTCTTATTCACTCTCAATCTCCTTATTCTCTCTCAATCTCTCTCATTCTCTCTTATTCTCTCTTATTTTTTCTCAATCTCTGTCATTCTCGCTCAAGCTCTCTCAATTTCTCTCATTTTCTCTGTCTTGTTATCTCTTATTCTCGCTCAATGTCTCTCAATCTCTCTTATTCTCGCTAAATCCCTCGAAATTTCTCTCATTCTCTCTCAATTTCTCTCATTGTCTTTCAATCTCGCTCTCTCATTCTTCCTCAATCTCTCACATTCTCTCTTAATCGTTTTTATTTTCTCTCATTTCATTTTATCTCTCTTATTTTCTCTCATTCTCTCTTATTTTCTTTCATTTTCACTTAATCTCTCTCTGTCTTTCTCACTCCAACTTATTCTCGCGCAATTTCTCCTAATCTCCCTCATTCTCTCTTAATCTCTCTCAAACTCTCTCATTCTCTCTCACTCTCTCTGATTTTGTCTTATTCTCTTTCATCCTCACTCATTCTCTCTAAATCTCTCTTATTCTCTCTTATTCCCTCTCAATCTCTCTTGGTCTCCCTTATTCTCTCTCTATCTCCCTCAGTCTCTCTCAATCTTTATCATCCTCTCTCAATCTTTCTTATTTTCTCTTATTCTCTCTTAATCTCTCTTATTCAGTGTTATTCTCTCTTATTATTCCCTCTTATTCTCTCTCATATTCTATTTGAGTCTCTCTCAATTTCGCTTATTTTCTTTTAATCTCTTTCATTTTTTCTTATTCTCTCTCAATCTCTCTCAATCTTTCTCATTCTCTCTTAATCTCTCTTAATTTCTCTCATGCTCTGTCTCTTTCATTCTCTATCAATCTCTATCATTCTCTCTCGATCGCTCTCGTTCTTTTTAAATATCTCTTATTTCATCTTAATCTATCTATTTCTCTCTCATTCTCTCTCATTCTCTCTTCTGCTCTCTCAATCTCTCTCAATCTCTTTCATTCTCACTCATTCTCTTTTCATCTCTCTAAATTTTTTTCGTTCTCTGTCTCTTCCATTCCTTTCAATCTATCTCATTCCCTCTCAATCCCTCTCGTTCTCTCTTAATCTCTCTAACCCTCTCTTAAGCTCGTTCATTCGCTCTCAAACTCTCTCATTCTCTCTCATTCTCTCTCATTATCTCCCAATCTCTCTTATTCTCTCTCAATCTCTCTCAATCTCTCTCATTCTCTCTCAATCTCTCTCAATCTTCCTCATCCTCTATCAATCTCTCTCATTCTCTCTTATTCTTTCTCAATCTCGCTCATTCTCGCTCAATCTCTCTTAATTTCTCTTATTTTCTCTACCTTATTCTCTCTTATTCTCTCATGATTTCTCTCAATCTCTCTCATTCTCTCGTAATCTTTCTGGATCTCTCTCAATCTTTCTCAATCTCTCTCATCCTCTCTCAATCTCTTTCATTTTTTCTGAAACGCTCTCATTCTCTTGAAATCGCTCTCATTCTCCCTTATTATCTCTCATTCTCTCTTATTCTCTTTTAATCTCTCTCAATCTCTTTCATTCTCTCTTATTTTCTCTTAATCTCTCTTAATCTCTCTTATTCTATTTCAGTCTTTATTAATTTCTCTTATTTTCTCTTAATCTCTTTCATTTTTTCTTATTCTCTCATAATCTCTCTCAATTTCTCTCCTTCTCTGTCTCTTTCATTCTCTTATAATCTCTATTATTCGTTCCCAATCTCTCGGATTCTATTTCAGTCTCTTTAAATTTCTCTCATTTTCTCATTGTGTTTCAATCTCTCTCATTCTTTCTCAATCTCTCTCATTCTCTTTTAATCTCTCTTATTCTCTCTCAATGCATCTCAATCTTTCTCAATCTCTCTCACTCTCACCCATTCTCTCTCAATATCTATCAATCTCTCCTATTCTCTCTCAATCGCTCTCTTTCTTTCTGAATCTCGCTCACTCTCTTTTATTCTCTCTCAATCTCTCTCATTAACTCTCCATCTCTTCTATTGTCTCTCATTCTCTAGAAATCTCCCTGAATCTCTCTCATTCCCTCCCCAATGGCTCTAAATCTCACCCAATCTCTCTTTATCTCTCTCAGTTTATCTTATTCTCTCTCTATCTATCTCATTCTCTCTATATCTATCTCGTTCTCTCTTAATAATCTCTCTCATCCTCTCTTATTCTCGCTGAATCTCTCTTAATCTCTCTGGTTCTCTCTCAATATCTCTTATTCTCTCGTAATATTTTCAATCTCTCTCAATCTTATTCTCTCTGAATCTCTCTTTATCACACTGAATCTCTCCCAATCTCTCTTATTCTCTCTTAACCTCTTCCATTCTCTCTGGATCTCCCTTATTTTCTCTCAATCTCACTCAATCTCTCTATATCTCTCTCATACTCTCTTCATCTCTCTTATTCTCTTTCAATCTCCCTCATTCTCTCTCAATCTCTCTCAATCTCTCTCATTGTCTCTTTTTTTTTCTCAATCTCTGTCATTCTCGCTCAACGTCTCTCAATTTCTCTCATTTCCTCGCTCTTGTTACCTCTTATTCTCACTTAATGTCTCTTAATCTCTCTTATTTTCTCTTAATCTCTCCTTATTTCTCTCATTCTCTCTCAATTTCTCTCATTGTCTTTTAGTCTATCATTCTTCCTTAATCTCTCACATTCTCTCTTATTGTCTTTTATTTTCTCTAATGTCATGTCAATCTCAATTATTTTCTCTCATTCCCTCTCGTTCTCTCTCATTCTCTCTGAATTTCTCTCTATCTCTCTCAATCCCACTTATTCTCGCTTCATTTCTCTTAATCTCTCCCATCCTCTCTCGATCTCTCTTATTCCCTCTCAACCTCTCTCACTCGCTCTGATTCTTTCTGATTCTCCTTCATTCTCACTCATTCTCACTTGATCTCTGCTATTTTCTCTTAATGTCTCTTAGTGTATCTCAATCTCTCTCATTCTCTCTCATACTTTCTCAATCCCTCAGAATCTCTCTTAATTTCTCTCATTCTTTCTCAATCTTTCTAATTTTTTCTCATACTCTCTTAATCTCTCTTTTTCTCTCTTAATTTCTTTCATTCTCTCTCAATCTCTCTCATTATGTCTGAATCTCTCTCATTCTCTCTGATTCTCTCTCAATCTCTCTGTCTCTCTTTCATTCTCTTTCATTCTCTCGCCATCTCTCTCGTTCTCTCTCATTCTCTCTCATTCTCTCTCATTCTTTCTTAATCTCTCTCATTCTTTTTAAATCTCTCTAACTATCTCGTATTCTCTCTCAATTTCTCTCATTCTCTCTTAATCTCGCTGAATTTCTCTCATTCTCTATCTCTTTTATTCTGTTTCAATCTCTATCATCCTTTCTTAATCTCTCTCTTATTCTCTCTTAATCTCGCTTATTCTCTTCCATTCTCTCTCATTCTCTCTCAATCTCTCATAATCTCTCTCAGTTTTTTTATTCTGTCTTATTTTCTCTCGTTCTTTCTAAATATCTCTCATTCTCATCCAATCTCTCTCATTCTCTCTTATTCTCTCTTATTTTCACTCATTCTCTCTTATTTTCGCTTTATTTCTCTCATATTATTTCAATCTCTCTCTATTTCTCTCATTTTCTTTCAATCTTTCTCATTCTCTCTTATTCTCTCTCAATCTTTCTTATTCTCTCTTCATCTCTCTCAATTTCTCTCTTTCACTGTCTCTTTCATTTTCTTCCAATCTTTCTCTTTTTTTCTTAATTTCTCTCATTCTCTCTTAATCTTGCTCATTTCCTCTCATTCTCTCTGACTATCTCTTATTCTCTCTTATTCTCGCTCAATCTCTCTCATTATATTTCAATTTTTCTCCATTTCTCTCATTTTCTCTCAATCTCTCTCATTCTCTCTTATTCTGTCTGAATCTCTCTAAATCTCTCTCATTCTCTCTTTATTTCTCTTAATCGCTCTCATTCCTTGTCTCTGTCATTTTCGTTCAATCTCTCTCATCCTTTCTCAATATCTCTCATTTTCTCTCAACGTCCTTGATTCTCTCGATATATCTTATTCTCTCGTAATCTCTGTCTTCTTTTCTTTCAATCTCTCTCATTCTCTCTCAATCTCTCTTCTCGTCTCTCGACCTTTCTCATTCTCTCATGATCTCTCCTAATCTCTCTTATTCTATCTTAACTTCTCTTATTTTCCCTCAATCTCTCTAAATCTCTGTTAATCTCTCTGAATCTCTCTTATTCTCTCTCAATCTCTCTAATTCTGTGTTAATCTCTCTTAATCTCTCCCAATCTCTTCCAATCTCTCTCTTCTCTCTCAATTTCACTCATTCTCTCTCATTATCTCGCAATATCTCCAATTCTCTCTCAATTGCTCCCATTCTCTCTCAATCTCTCCTATACTCTCTCAATCTTTTTTATTCTCACTCAATCTCTCTGATTGACTCTCAATCTCTCTGATTCTCCCTCATTCTCATTAAATCTCTCTGAATCTCTCTCATTCTCTCTCAATCTCTCTCAATCTCTCTTAATCTCTCTCATTCTCGCTTAATCTCTCATAACTTCTCTCATTCTCTCTCTCTATCTATCTTATTCACTCTTATTCTCTCTCAATCTCTTTCGTTCTCTTGCAATCTCTCTCAATCTCCCTCATTCTCTCTTAATCTGTCTCAATCTCTCTTAATCTCTCTTATTCTCTCTCATTCTGTCCCAATCGCTCTCATTCTTTCTCAATCTCTCTCAATCGTTCTTAATATCTCCCAAATTCGCTTATTTTCTCCTAATCATTCCTATTCTCTCTTATTCTCTCTCATTCTTTCTAAATATCTTTTATTCCCTCCCAATTTCTCTCATTCTCTCTTATTCTCTCTTAATCTCTCTCATTCTATTTCAGTCTCTCTTAATTTCTCTCATTTTCTCTTAATCTCTCTCATCCTCTCGTATACATTCTCAATCCCTTTCAATCTCTCTCAATTTCTCTCATTCTCTCTCAATCTCTCTGATTCTCTCACAATCTATCTGATTCTCTCGTATCCTCTCTTATTTTCTTTCAATCTAACTCATTCTCTCTCAATTTCTCTTATTGCCTCTCGATCTCCCTTATTCGCCCTCAATCTCTCCCAATCGCTCTTATTCTTTCTCAATCTTTTTTGTCCTCTCTCAATCTCTCTTATTCTCTCGCAATCTCTCCTATTCTCTCTCAATTGCTCTCATTCTCTCTCAGTCACTCCTATTCTCTCTCAATCTCGTTTATTTTCTCTTAATCTCTCCAATTGTCTCTCAATCTCTCTTATTAACTCTTAATCTCTCTTATTCTCTCTCGTTCTTTTTAAATCTCTATTAATCTCTTTCATTCTCTCTTGATTTCTTACATTTTCTTTTAATCTCATTTTTTTCTGTGTCTCAATCTCCCTCAATCCCCCTCAATGTCTCACAATCTCTGATATTCTCTCTAAATCTCTCTCATTCTCTCTCATTCTCTCTCAATCTCTCTCAATCTCTCTCAATCTCTCTGTTTCACTCTCGATCTCTCTCATTCTTCCTCATTCTCTTCCATTCTCTTCCAATCTCTCTCAATCTCTCTCAATCTTTCTCATTCTCTCTCATTCTCTTTTATTCTTTCTCAATCTCTGTCATTCTCGCGCAATCTCTATCAATTTCTCTCATTTTCTCTCTCCTATTCTCTCTTAATCTCTCCTAATTTCTCTCATTCTCTCTCAATCTCTTTCAATCTCTCTCATTCCCACTCATTCCTTCGAAATTTCTATTAATCTCCCTCATTCTCTCTTCATTTCTCTGAAACTCTCTCATTCCCTCTCAATCACCCTCACTCTCCCTGATTTTCTCTGATTCTCTTTCATTCTCTTGCAATCGCTTTTATTCTCTCTGATTCTTTCTTATCATCTTTCATTCTCACCCCATCTCTCTGAATCTTTTTTTTTCTCTCTCAATCTGTCTCAATTTCTTTCATTTCCTTTTAATCTCATCCTCTCTTATTCACTCTCAATCTCCTTATTCTCTCTCAATCTCTCTCATTCTCTCTTATTCTCTCTTATTTTTTCTCAATCTCTGTCATTCTCGCTCAAGCTCTCTCAATTTCTCTCATTTTCTCTGTCTTGTTATCTCTTATTCTCGCTCAATGTCTCTCAATCTCTCTTATTCTCGCTAAATCCCTCGAAATTTCTCTCATTCTCTCTCAATTTCTCTCATTGTCTTTCAATCTCGCTCTCTCATTCTTCCTCAATCTCTCACATTCTCTCTTAATCGTTTTTATTTTCTCTCATTTCATTTTATCTCTCTTATTTTCTCTCATTCTCTCTTATTTTCTTTCATTTTCACTTAATCTCTCTCTGTCTTTCTCACTCCAACTTATTCTCGCGCAATTTCTCCTAATCTCCCTCATTCTCTCTTAATCTCTCTCAAACTCTCTCATTCTCTCTCACTCTCTCTGATTTTGTCTTATTCTCTTTCATCCTCACTCATTCTCTCTAAATCTCTCTTATTCTCTCTTATTCCCTCTCAATCTCTCTTGGTCTCCCTTATTCTCTCTCTATCTCCCTCAGTCTCTCTCAATCTTTATCATCCTCTCTCAATCTTTCTTATTTTCTCTTATCCTCTCTCAATCTTTCTTATTCTCTCTCAATCTCTTTCAATATCTCTCATTATCTCTCATATTCTCTCGATCCCTCTCAATCTCTTTTAATTTCTCTCATTCTCTCTCAATCTTTTTAATTCTCTCTCATACTCTCTTAATCTCTCTTTTTCTCTCTCAATTTCTTTTATTCTCTCTCAATCTCTCTCATTTTCTCTCAATGTCTCTCATTCTTCCTTAATATCTCTCATTCTCTCTCAATCTCTCTTATTCTCTCTCATTCTTTCTCAATCTCTCTTATTCGCTCTTAATCTCTCTCATCCTCTCTTAATCTCTCAAATTCTCTTTCAATCTCACTCATTCTCTTGTATTCACTCTCATTATCTTCCGATCTCTCTCATTCTCTCTCAATCTCTCTTATTGTCTCTCGATCTCTCTCGTTCTCTTTTAATCTCTCCCAATCTCTCTGAATATCTCTCTTTCTTTCGCAATCTCACTCATTCTCTCTCATTCTCTCTCAATCTCTCTTAATCTCTTTTTTTCTCCCTCAATCTCTCTCATTTTCTCGCAGTCTCTCCTATTCTCTCTTATTTGCTCTTATTCTCTTTCAGTCTTTCGTATTCTCTCTCAATCTCTCTCATTAACTCTCAATCTCTCTCAGTCTCTCGCATTCTCTTTGAATCTCTCTGAATCCTCTCATTCTCTTCCAATCTCTCTGAATCTCTCTGAATCCCTCTCAATCTCGCTTATTTACTTTTAATCCCTCTTAGTCTTGTTCGATATCTCTCTTTCTCTCTCAATCTCTCTTATTCGCTCTTAATCTCTCTCACCCTCTCTCAATCTCTCTGATTTTCTCTCAATCTCTTTCATTCTCTCGTATTCTCTTTTATTTTCTTTAACTCTCTCTCATTCTCCCTGAATCTCTCTTATTCCCTCTTAATCTCTCTCATTCTCTCTTAGTCTCTCTCAATATCTCTCAATCTCTCTCAATTTCTTTCATTTGCTCTCTATCTCATTCTCTCTTATTCTTTTTCAATCTTTCTTAATCTCTTTTTATCTCCCTCAATCTCATTCTCTTTTATTCTCTCTCAATCTTTCTTAATCTCTCTCATTTTCTGTCAATCTCTCTCATTCTCTCTTAATCGCTCTTATTGTCTCTCGATCTCTCTCATTCTCTCTCAATCTCTCTTATTCTCTCTCAATCTCTCTCAATTTCTTTCATTTTCTTTTAATCTCATTCTCTTTTATTCTCTCTCACTCTTTCTTAATCTCTCTTTTTTTCTGTCAATCTCTCTCAATCTTCCCCATCCTGTATCAATCTCTCTCGATCTCTCTCATTGTCTTTCCATCTCTCTCATTATTCATCAATCTCTCACATTATCTCTTAATTTTTCTTATTCTTTCTCATTCCATCTCAAACTCTCTCATTTTCTCTTATTCTCTCTCATTCTCTCTAAATCTCTCTCATCCTCTTTTAAACTCTCTCATTTCCCCGCAATCTCTTTTAATCTTTCTCATTCCTACGCATTCTCTCTCAATTTCCCTTCATCTCTGTTATTCTCCCTCAATCCCTCTGAAACTCTCTCATCCTCTCTCAATCTCTCTCATTCTCTCTTAGTCTCTCTCATTCTCTCTCATTTTCTCTCATTCTCTTTCAATCTTTTTCAATTCCCCTTATTCTTTCATCATTAGCCCTTGGTAACTTTCCAGAGGAATGGAAAACATCCGAGATAATACCGATTCCCAAGGTGCGTAAAACAACACAAGCTGACGAATTTCGACTAATCAACATGTTGCCCCAATATTAAAATGTCATTGAAACTATTGTTAAGGAACAACTAGATATTTAGATAAATATAATATTTTAACGGACAAGCAATACAGATTCAGGACAGGGAAGTCCTGTGAAGAAGCAGTACAGGTAACCTTAACGAAATGGAAAAAGGAGATTAGTGCAGGAAAAGTAGTGGGAGCTATCTTCATGGACTTAAAACGGGCGTTTTAAACAGCTGATAGAAGCATACTCATAAAAAAGATGGAAATGTATGGTATTGGCGGGACCGTTTTCAAATGGATTATATCGTATCTATCGAACAGATCACAAGTCGTACGTATCGAACGAGAAAAATCAAGTCAAGAAAAGACCAAGTATGGATTTCCGCAAGGCTCGATACTAGGATCACTACTATTCATTGTATATATCAACGACATAATAAAAGAAATTGCTGATAACATAAACATAATACTCTTCGCCGGCGACATGATAATATATACGAGTGAAGAAAGCTCAGCTAATATTCAAAGAAAATTAAATTACCAACTAATTTGCACAGAAGTGTAAAAATAAGTTAAAAATGAACTCCAAGAAGACGAAGTTTATAATCATCAAAGGACCTAGACAAACCAAAGGGGAACACGTGCAATTAAGGACTAGAGAAGGCGTACAGTTGGAACGAGTCGGGAAAATAAAGTTCCTGGGAGTCATGATCGATTCGAAACTGAATTTTACAGAACATAGTAATTTTATAGTGAAAAAGGTAGGAAAAAAAATAAGTTTTTTGAATAGGGTAGGACAATACTTATCACCAATGACTAGATGTACAGTATACAAGACGATAATTGCGCTTCACATAGAGTACTGCAGTACGATAATGCTAAATATGAACAAAACTGACATAGATGTGATACAAAGAATGCAGAAACGTGCGATGCGAGTGATACTACAATGCAACAAGAACACGAGAATTACAGATGTGCTGGAGGCGCTATGTTTTATGAGTGTTAAAGAGAGGATACAATATAATGTAATCATATTTATACATAAAATGCTACGGGCAGAGGACAAAAAGGGAGACCCCAATAAAATAATTCGGCATGTGGGAGAATGATGCGCTAGGCATACAAGACAGGCAAGCAATATCGCAATTGAATTTCGGGGGAGGTCAATGGGACAGAAAGACCCGTCATATGCAGGATATAAGCTATACAACATGATACCTAAGGAGCTGAAAAAACTAGAAAACCTAACGGCTTTCAAACATGCGGTAGCAAAATATATAAAAAATGTACAAGTACTAGAGTAGAGGGTAGGCGAGAAGAAACTCAACGAAGGGGGCGAGATAACTTAATATATATAATTTGTATAATTTGTAAAATCGGCAAATGTGGGAACGCATTGTATGTAGTATACAACTTTGTAATGTAGTATACAACGAATGTAGTATACAACGAATGTAGTATACAACGAAATGTAGTATACAACGAACCATGCAACTTTTGTAGGAAAAGTTTTCGCCTAAGTCTGGCAAGTTAGAAAATATTTCTACTGCTAATAGTTATTGCCTCACCCTGTATAAACCACATAGTAAGTAAGTGTAGAACTAGTATACTGAAATCGTAATGATGTCTGCTCGCCATCGATGCCTGGACCTTTAATTTTGTCAGGTCTTGGCCCCCCTATTTACGGCACTGTTCAAGTGACGATGTTCACAGCGGTCAAGATCTCGCGGAGACAACACATTCGGCCGTTTGAGGCGCTGCCATAGGTGAAGCGCTTATTGAAACAGCGAAAGCGAGACAAATGACAGATCGTGATCGAGTTCAATTTTGAGGTTTCGCGTTGCGGTCATTCAGCAGAAGCGAATATACTCGACAGCTGAGATATATGCGTAATCAACGATATTTGAATGAAAAATATTGTTTCGTATAATTGAGATGTAAAAAAAAGAATATCATTCGATTAAATGGATGAGTTAATAAAAAAATGAATTGTAAATTTTCCATTGAATAATAAGAGAAAGAATTATTTATAAAAACGATTATTTACGATTGAAGAATATTAAATTGACATCAAAGATAAGTTTTTTCATGAGTGAAAAATTTTTTCAAAAAATTTTATTTTACATTTAAACTGGAAAACTTATGGAAAAAATTCTCATGTTGGTAAAAACTTCAGATTACTTTTTTTTTTTACTTTTCGAGTCATGCCTGATGCATGAGCATTGTCGAAAAGACTCCGGCAATTATTTTCGTGGAAAAACGTTATTCCTCGTTGTGGGGGATTTATAAATATTATGATAGTAATGATGATGATTATGATAATTATTATTCGTATAATTATTATTATTATTATCATTAATATTATTTAATCGGTATTATTGCGCTGTGGCACGTCACAATTTTTTTTAACGCTGGCTGCTTGAAATAATCCTGCGAGTGATTAGTGCGTCCGAGTCGATATTTCCATAGGTTGAGAATTGCTCTCGGCCATTTGAGTGGGAAGTTTTCTTTCGTTATTGATAAAAACTATGAAAACTAGAATTTCTCGAAATTCATACAACATAACGGACACGAAGGAACGGGCGAGGAGACCCTATAAATTATTGTAGTAAATAAACCGAAATCCCGTTGTGTGAGAAAAATCATTATTATTAAGGTTATTTATAATCAGAATGATTCCGGCAACCGGCTTGTTACGATTGGACCAGGACACGGTGAAATTTTTTTCAGCTCTGAATGCTTGAAATAATCCTCTGGTTTGATATTCCCACAAAATGACAACTATTCTCGAGAATTGAAGGGTGAAAATTATTTCTCATAAGTTAATAAGACTTTAATAATTAGCATTTTTCGGAATGCATCGGCACGTTTGATAAGAAGGCATGGTCAAGCAGATCCCGAAAATAATTATGTTAAAATAACGGTAACCTTCGTTGGGTGAAGATATATGTTATTATTGATTTCATTTCTAATAATGTAGGTAATTTTGAACAAAATTATCCGGAATGAGAATCCAATTTCAAAAATGAGAGTGAATGATAATTTTCCCATACTTGGGTGAAATTCTTGTTTCTCGACAGTCTCTTCACGCAACAACTTTACCAACGAAAAAACCTTCAACGAGGAAAAGTTGATTCAAAATCGGAAGTGGCTTGTCTTTGGGATTAAGGAATTTTTTCAAAATTTTCTTTTTCCTCATAACTCGGATGCATAGACATACGAATAAACATTCCGTTGGGTTGCGATACCCAAGTATGGGAAAATTATTTTTTTCTCCAATTCTCAAAATCGTCCCTTAATCTCAGATCATTTTCTTCCGAGCGACCTATTGGATTTGCGGCGTACTTTTTGCTAGCCGCATACTGAAAAATACAGTCAAAACTCAGTCCAATTTAGTTGAACATATCCACGCATATGGGTTGTGAAAAAAATAACTTAAAAAACCAACTTAAAATCTTGAGGACCTGAAATTTCAAATTTTCAATCATTACTCCGATTTTCGTGTCAAAGCTTTCTTTATGAACCTTTCCACTTTAAGATGATATCGAGGAATCATAACTTTACCCAAGTATGGGAAAAGTATTTTTTAGTCAGATTATGAGATCATCCCCTAATCTGCGATAAATATTTTTCAAGGGATCTTCTTGACTCGCGTCATACTTATCGCCAGGTAGATGCTCAAAAAATACGGCAAAACACAGTCGAATTTTTTTTAACCTGTCCATGCGTTCATGTCATGAACAGAATAAATTGGATGAAATCCCGTTACGTTACAGACCAAACCTTCCGGATTTCGAATCGCTATCCAATTTTTCATATTAATGCTTTTTCTATAGAAGTTTCGAGTTAACTATGATGAGGAAAAACAATAATTTCACCCAAGTATGGGAAAATTGTTTTTTATTGAGAATTTCTAAATCGGCCCCTCATATAACATTATTTTCTTTCTAGTGACCTATTTGACTCGCGGCGTCCTTTTCCGTAGCCAAAAGCACAAATATATCATCAAAATTCAGTCCAATTTATTTGCAACCCGAACCCAGTCACTGCAACCGCGTGATGAAAAGGAACGTGAAAAAACACCGTATGCCAGTGAGCACCGGCGATTTCGGATTTTCACACATAATTCCACTTTTCTCATTTAATCTTCCGCCATAAAACATAACAGGTGAAGATGACGTTATGAAATAATAACTTTACCAAGGCATGGGAAAATAATTTTTTGTTCCGATTCTGGAAATCGTCCCTTAATCTCAGATAATTCTATTTAAAATGACGTCTTCTACTCGGCAAATACTTTTCGCTTGCCGGTAGCACGAAAATACCTTAAAAACTCGGTCCAGTTTTTTTAGAACCTGTCCACGAATATTTGTGACGGATATTTTTTTTTTTTTTCTTTTCGAATTCTATGACCTTGAGGTCCAGCTATATCGGATTTTGCTTCATTATCACAATTTTGGGATGAATAATTTTCTTCTAAAAGTCTTGAGGTGGATACGATGTCGAAAAATGACAATTTTACCCAAGTATGTGAAAATAAAGTTTCGCTCCGATTCTGTAAATCATCCCCTAATGTCAAATGATTCTGTTCGAAACGACCTATTCGACTCGTCAGATAATTTTCGCTTGCCGTAAGCTCATAAATACTTTCGAGCCGCGGGACAACTTTTTTGAACCCGTCCACACATGCATGTCATGGAAATTTATGTTTTTAATACTATAGCCTTAGAGACCGGCTTTATCGGATTGTGATGCATTACTCCAATTTTCTCGTGAATATATATCCTTTAAAAGTTTTAAGATAGACACGGTGCCGAGAAATAATATTTTTGTCGAAGTATGGGAAACTTGTTTTTTACTCCGATTCCTAAAATCGTCCCCTAACCTCAGATAATTTTACTCCAAATGACCTGATGTACATGCGGTGTTTTTCGCTAACGATATTCTTAAAAATATCGTCAAAACTCGCAACAATTTTTATTAACCTATCCAACCATCCGTGTAATGAAAAGAATAACCTGAAAAACCATCGCATGAACTTAGGGACCGGCAATTTCAAGTTTTCAATCATTACTCCGCTTTTTTTGTCAATGATACTCTTATGAAAGTATCGGGGTGGAAATGCTGTCGAGAAATAATAATTTTGCCCAAAAATGGGATAATTGTTTGTTACTGGGATTTTGGAAATGATCCCCTAATCTGGAATAATTCTTTTCCAAATGACCTATTTAACTCGACGCATACTTTCCGTTAGCCAGCCAACCAAAAAATACAGTGAAACTCAGTCCAATTTATTTCAATCTATTTACGCATTCATGTCATGGAGAAAGTGCAACTAAAGAAACCGCATCACGTTACGGACCATCCCTGTCGGATTTCGAATCGGTATCTCATTTTTCACATAAATGCTTTTTCTACAAAAGTTTTCAGTTAAAAATGATGAGGAGAAATAATAATTTCGACCGAGTATGGGAAACAATTTTTTTGCTCCGATTCTGGAAATCATTATTAATACTGAGCTAATTTTATTCGAAATGACCGATTCGACGTGCCGAACACTTTTCGATTGCTGGATGTTCGAATATTGCTGGAACTTCAGAACAGTGTTCATCCATTTCGGATTTGGAATCAATACCTCATTTTACATACGAATGCTTTTTTTATAAAAATTTTCAGATGAATACGACTAGGAGAAATAATAATTTCAACCAAGTATGGAAAAAAAAATATTGCTCCGATTCTGGAAATCATCCCTTAAACTCAGATATATAAATTCAAAATGACCGATTCGACTTGGCAAACACCTTTCGCTTGCCGAAAGCTCATAAACACCTTCAAAAATGACTCCAAGTTCATTGAATATCTCGACTCATGAACGATATGGAGTATTATGTATTATTCCAGTTCTACAGCCGTAAAAAAAAAAAAAGCTATGTCAAATAATAAATGTCGATATGTCGAATAAAAAAAAACTATGTCGAATAAAAAAGCATCATTCCACTTTCCTCATGAATACATATCCTATAAAAGTCTTCAAATTGATACGAAGCCAAGAAATGATATTTTTGCCCAAGTATGGGAAAAATAAATTTTTATTCCGATTTTTGAAATGATCCCCTGATCTCGATTAATTATTTTCCGAGAGACCTGTTTTGGAAACGCTTGTTCTATAAAAATTATCAGTTCAATATTATGTGATGAAATTATAATTTTCACCAAGTATGGGAAAATAAATTTTCGCTGCGATTCTTCGAATCATCCCTTGATCTCAGACATAGAAGCTCAAAATGACCGATTCAACTTGGCTAACACCTTTCGCTTGCCGGAAGCTCAAAAATGATTCCAAATTCATTGAATATGTCGACTCATGAATTAAATGGAGCATTGTGTATTTTACCAATTCTATAGCCGTAGAAAGAAAGGCTATGTCGGATAATAAAGCAGTATTCCACTTTGCTCAAAAATACATATCCTATAAAAGTCTTCAGGTGGATGCGATGCCGAGAAGTAATATTTTTGCGCAAGTATGGGAAAATTATTTTTCACTTCGATTTTGGAAACGATCCCCGAATCTCGAATAATTTTTTTCATAGCGACCTATTTAACTCGCCGCAAGCTTCCCGCTAGCCAGCAAACCAAAAAAACACAGCAAAACTCGCGTCAACGTTTCTTAATCTTTCCATGAATTTCAGTCATGGAAAATTCGTGTCCGAAGATACGCCAGCACGTTAGGGACCCGCCCTTATGGATTTCGATTCGATAATCCATTTCCCATATAAACGCCTTTCCATGAACATTTCCAGTTCAATGTTATGAGGTGTAATTATAATTTCCACCAAGTATGGAAAAATGAATTTTCGCTGCGATTCTGCGAATCAACCCTTGTTCTCGGATATAAAAATTCAAAATGACCGTTTCAACTTGGCAAACATCTTTTGCTTGCCGGAAGCTCAAAAATTACTCTAAAGTCATTGAATATCCCGAGTCATTAATGTATATGTATTCTTATTATGTATTCTTCCAATTCTATAGCCGAAAAAAATAGCTATGTCGGATAATGAAGCATTATTAAACGTTTCTCATAAATACATATCCTATAAAAGTCATCAGATGGATACGACGCCGAGAAATAATATTTTTGCCCCAGTATGGGAAAATTATTTTTTACTCCGATTTTGCAGACGATCCCCTAATCTCGAATAATTTTTTTCCAAGTGACTTATTTAACTCGCCGCATACTGTCTGCTAGCCAGCAAACCAAGAAAACACCGTGAAACTCGCGCCAATTTTTTTAAATCTTTCCATGCATTTCAGTCATGGAAAATTCGTGTTCAAAGATACGCCAGCACGTTAGGGACCCGCCCTTATGGATTTCGATTCGATAATCCATTTTCCATATAAACGCCTTTTCCATGAAAATTTTCAGTTCAATGTTATGTGGTGAAATAATAATTTTCAACAAGTATGGGAAAATAAATTTTCTCTCCGATTCTGCGAATCAACCCTTGATCTCGGATATAAAAATTCAAAATGACCGATTCAACTTGGCAAACATCTTTTGCTTGCCGGAAGCTCAAAAATTACTCTAAAGTCATTGAATATGTCGAGTCATTAATGAAATGGATTTCATATGTATTCTTCCAATTCTATAGCCGAAAAAAAATAGCTCTGTCGGATAATAAAGCATTATTAAACGTTTCTCATAAATACATATGCTATAAAAGTCATCAGATGGATACGACGCCGAGAAATAATATTTGAATAATAATTCTATATGTAAATAATTATTATGTGACGAACCGACGTATCGCTACCTGCGGTCATTGCAACACAACAGAGTCATCAGATTCCAGAGAGTACGCCGACTCTTGCGACAGTCACTCTCTGGAAACTCGAGCAAACCGCGCGTCAGCAGATTCCTCTTTTCGTCCTCGGACTCTTGCTACCTTACCAAATGACCTAGATTATTCGACCCCTTGCATCACTTATAACCTGGATTATTGGATCCCTTGCATCAGATTTCGTAAACCCCTTGCATCACCAGATTTCGTAAATCATCGAAATTTCCATCCATCGATGATTTCTCAACTCATGGGTTTCGAAATCATCGAGACCTACATCGATCGATGATTTCTCAATCCACCCCCACGAGACCCTTGTAGCCGGACGCCCAAAGCTAACGAGGGTTCTCTCGACATATTATAAAATTAGTCTTAATACGACGCTCTTAGCAATCGGTCGAGAGATCCCGTTCCTTAGCGGCAAGTCCGTTCGCGTACTTAGGTTCTCGCGGGCGTGATTGACGTGATCTTCTCAAACCCTTGTTGTAGACAAGTGTATAAGAACTCATTAAGTGAAGGAACACCTTAGCGGCGCTTCACTACCTCTGTGATATGATTGTTCGTGCCAATTACCTTAGCGGCATTGCGCGTCAGTGTATCATAGAGTATAACATTTGTAACAACTTAAACTATTATTGTAAAAGTGACTGATCGATGTGTGTTCTTACTGAATAAATACATTCGTGTGAAACCAGCTGTACTCCTTCATTGCATCACAGTTCATCTGATCATCACGAACTACAAGCATATACAAGGTGAGGTGCTACCCAGCTTAAATAGGACAGAGAATCCATTCGCCGGGGCCTTTGACTTCAGCGAATAAAATAATAATAATAATAAGTTACCACGGGATAAATAACCCGTGTGTAACAATTAATATATATAAATATATTATAAATAATTCTATAGCCGTAGAAAGAAAAGCTATGTCGGATAATAAAGCATTATTCCACTTTTCTCAAAAATACATATCCTATAACAGTCTTCAGGTGGATACGTCGCCGAGAAATAATATTTATGCCCAAGTATGGGAAAATTATTTTTTACTCAGCTTTGGAAATCTACGATATTTTTACTTCAAGTGACATTGGACTTGCGGTTTCTCGTTTGCTAACGACATGCATGAAAAAATACCACTAGGCTAGGTATACTATTTTTGATCTTATTGACGCATGCGTGTTATTAAACGAATAACATAAACAACCTTCTCATGAGCTTAAGGACTAGCAATTTTGAATTTTTAATCACTACTTGGCTCTTCCTGTTATCACTGTTCTCAAAAAAATTTCCAGGTGGAGTTGCTGTCGAGAAATAATAATTTTTCCCAAGTATGGGAAAATTTTCTTTCATTCTGATTTTATAAATGATCCCCCAATCTCGAATAATTATTTTCCCAGTCACCTTATTAACTCGCTGCATGGTTTCTTCTAGCCAGCAAACCCAAAAATGCAGTGAAACTTGCTCCAATTTTTTTGAACCTTTTCACGAATTAAAGCCATGGAAAATTTATGTCTAAAGAAACCCCATCACGTAACGGACGATCCCTCTCGCATTTTGAATCGATATTCCATTTTTTGTATGAACGCCTTTTCTCTTAAAGTTCTCAGTTCAATATTATGAGGTGAAATAATAATTTTCACCAAGTATGGGAAAATAAATTTTTGGTCCTTTTCTGCGAATCATTGCTTGATCTCAGATATATAAATATATTTGAAATTACCTATTTGACTTACGAGGAAGGTATCCTAGGTTGATCTCTCCGATTTTGATCTAAGTCTTATATGTGTAGTAGATCGAGAACTAAGCCTTTTTTTTACCGGCCAAAAATCACTTTCAGAGGGTGAAACTACTCTCTAAAGATGGAGGTGTCAAGCATCATCTTCGTTGTTTCACCCATAAGAACATAATATTTTTTGACCAAACCGACTGTCAAAGTATTCTCATTATGAGGAAGGAAAAATGTAATTTTCTCATTTAGAGAAAAACAAATCAAGGAGACGAATTACCCTTAAATACGATTCGATTTATACAAAACAATGGTCAAATTCAATTCTAAAAATCTGAAAAATATATATATATATTGCGTATGATTACAAACAAAAGTTCTAGGATTTTCCCAAACAAAATATTGGACTGGGTAACTACCCCTGAACGCCGATTATCTTGGGCGTATGCGAACAATGGTGAAATTCAAATTAAAAATCTGGATAAAATATAAAATAAGTCAAAATATCGTATTATGCTGCGACAAATTACTCTTAAAGTGATATTCTACTTTACAACCTTAAAAAACTTGGATATATTATGTACTTTTTTTTCGTGAAAATCCGAAACTACGTCCTTTTGATATAGTGTTCACACCAGATTTCATATAATGTTCAAACCCAGATTTCCAAACTTGAGTTTGACTATTTTTCGCATACACGCAAGAAGAACAGCGTTCGGAGGTAGTTACCCCGTCCAATATATTTTTTTCGGGAAAATCACTACATGGTGTTTATACGGAATATATATTTTACCCCGATTTTTAATTCGATTTTGACCATTCTACGCATGCACCCAAGATAAACAGCGTTCGGGGGTAGTTATCCTGACCAAAATTTTTCTTTCAGGCAAATCCAAAAACACGTCAATTTTGTTTGGTGTTTATACGCAATATCTATTTTTCTCAGATCATTAAGCTTGAATTTGACCATTTTTGCATACACACGCGACGAACAACTTTCGGGGTAGTTACCCCGTCCAATATATTTTTTCGAGAAAATAAACGAATACGTCAATTTTTTATGCTGTTTATACGAATATATATTTTACCCAGATTTTTAAGCTTTAATTTGACCATTTTCCGCATACACCCAAGATAAACAGCGTCAAATTTTTTTTACGGGAAAATCCAAAAACACGTCAATTTCCATTTATGTTCATACGCAACATATATTTTTTCAGATTATTAGACTTGAGTTTAATCATTTTTACATACGCGCCAGGAGAACAACGTTCGGGGGTAGTAACCTATTCAAATATTTTTTTTCGGGAAAATCCTAAAACATATCAATTTTCGTTTGTTCTCATACACAATATATGATTTTTGCAGATTTTTAGACTTGAATTTTACCTTTTTTTTTGTATAAATCTAATCATATTTAGGGGTGGTTCACCCCCTTCATTTTTTTTATTGAGGAAATTACATTTTTTATTTCTTGTTAAAAGAAAACTTTTCCAGTCGGTTTGGTTAAAAAATAGTATGTTCTTATAAGCGAAACAACGAATTTGATGCTTCACACCTTCCCTAGCGGAAAATTTCATCCAGCTGAGATACGGCCCATATCAGGCTGCCTTATTACCTAAATCCGGCCGTGACCAGGCTACGCATCAGGCCCACATCCAAAATGTTACGGCGTTTCGGATACAGGCAGGATCTGGCGCCTGATCCGGCCGGGATCAGGCACCCGGATCTTGTTTATATTTTAGCTACAATAAATAATATGTGTGTTATTTTCTTGTAATCACTTTTGCACATTTTATGGCGTGTTAATTAATATCGCACTTTAGTTTTCCATTATTTTGAAAAAAAAGTCATTGACTGGGATTGGAACCCGCGATCCTCCGCAGTCAATGAATTCATCACTTTCGATCCTTAAATAATCATTAAAAAAAATTAAAGATTTGGAGATAATTTTTTTTTACGAGTGTTTCCGGCTTCGTAGTCCGGACGTTTTTCAATCGAAATTAATTTTGAGCCTACCTGAGATTTTACCTGAGACCTACCTAACGACCTACCTAACGACTGACACGCTACCACTGCGCTATTGATTCCTTATTATTTTCTTGTATTTAAATTACATTAGAGTAAGAGTTCTGATGAAAAATCGCTGTCTCAACGGGCTGGATAGAACGAAGTGACTGCGTAAATCCGATAATACACAGTAATTATATTAATAAATATTGTTTAATTTTTTTAAGTACATTTTCCACTTTACGTTTTCTGTTTAAACACTTGAATTGTGAAAATATATCTATTTTCGATTCATAAAAAATGTATTTTGAAAAAAAAATATATTTTGAAAAACAAAAGATATTTTGAAAAACAAAAGTATTATATTATTGTGAAAAAGAGAAAAAATCGTAGTAGTTGCTACTATACAGCAATAGCAGTGACAATGATTGATAATGATGACATATATGGGCCCGGATTTTTGTTCGCCGGGATCCGATGATGCCTTATTGTCCCCTGATCCATCCCAGATCAGGACAAAATCATGCTGGCCTCATCAGACCAATCATTTTTCCAGTCAGGTGTGCCTTAGTAGCACCTGATCCGTCCCTGATATGGATAATATAAGGCTAGCCTTATAACCCGCAACATACCAAAATAGGATCTGGTCCAGATCAGGGCGTGATCTGGTTAGCCTGATCCGGCATGCCTTAACGATACCTGATGAGGGCCGGATCCTTTATCAGGCTAGCCGGACTAAATTTCTGCTCGGGTTCATCTTTGGAGGGTAGTTTCACCGCCTTACATGTTTTTTGGCCGATAAAAAGAAATACGTATCGCTTAATTTTTGATAAACTACAACATATTATATAATTTTGTTGAAAATCGGAGAGATCGACCTGGGATACTTTCCTTGTTAGAAAACACCTTTCGCTTGCCGGAAGTTCAAAAATACCTTCAAGACTGGCTCCAAATTAATTGAACCTATCAATGCATGAATGTAATGAAGTATGCAGATGTTGAGAAATAATAATTTTACCCATGCATATGTAAATTATTTTTAAAGAATTCAGGAATGAAAAAGGCCTGTATCTCTCTCTCTCAAAATATAGGATAGGATAAGATAGGTTAAGTGTAGGTTAAGGAAAACGTGTGAGCGGAGCGGGAGTCCGCAATGTACCCCGCAAGGGAAATAAACATTTTACTACTATGTAAATTATTTTATGCTCTGATTCTAAAAATCGTCCATTAAGCTCTCATGATTGTTTTCCATGTGACCCATTCAACTCGTGGCATACTTTGCGCTAGTATGATCCTTGAAAAAGACGGTCAAACTCAGTCGAATTTCGTTGAACCTGTCCATGCATGCATGTCATGTAAGAAATATTGTTAAAAAAATTCTATGATCTTAAAGACCAGCTATTTTGAATTCCATTTCATTATTTTACTTTTCTCATGGATGATTTTTCTATAAAAGTCTTAAGGTGAACACGATGTTGAGAAATAATAATGTTACCCAAGTATGGGAAAATAGTTTTTCACTCCGACCCTGTAAATCGTCCGCTAATCTCACATAACTTTGTTTAAAGTGACCTATTTAGCTCGTGTCATACTTTTCGTTTGCAATATGCTTAAAAAATACAATGGAACTCAGTCCAATTTTCTTAACCCTGTGTAGGCATTCATGTCACGGAAATTTTTTTTTAAAGAAACCTCATCACGTTACGGACCATCCCTTTCCGATTTCGAATTATTATTCCATTTCTATTGTCAATGCTTTTCCCATTAAAGTTTTCAGTTGTATATGTTGTGGGAAAATAATAATTTTACCAAAATATAGGGCAATTTTTTTTAACTCTGATTCTCTAAATCGACCCGTCATCCCACATTATTTTCTTCCAAGTGACCGATTGGACTAGCGGTGTTCTTTTCTCTAGTCACAAACTCAAAAGTACCGTCAAAATTCAGTCCAAATTTTTTAAACCTACCCCTGCATCCGTGTCATGAAAAAAAAAAAAAAAAAAAAACATTGAAAAACTATTATATGACCTGGAGCACCGGGATGTCCGAATTTTCAACCACAAGTCCATTTTTCTTATGAATGCTTGCCCTATAGAACATTACAGGTGACGATGATGTCGATAAATAATAATTTTACCCAAGCTTGGGCAATCTATTTTTCACTCTCGTTCTCGAAATTGGGTACTAATCTCGGATAATTTTATTTGATTTTACCTACATGACCGTTGGGGGATAGTTTTCACAAGCGAGAAGCTGAAAACCCCCACCACGATAGCACCGAATGTTACTCAATCTTTATACGTATCCAAGTCATGAGGAAAATTAAAACTTACAAACAATCCTATAATTACTTGGCCAAACCATTCCAGATTTTGAACAAACCTTTCACTTACCTCGCCGATGCTTCCTTCATTGTGAAACTTAACACTTGGAGAAAATGTCGAGAAACAAGATTTTTGCCCAAGTACGCGAAAAAATTTTTTCACCGCGTTTCCGGAAATTGTCCCCTAATCTTAGATAATTTTCTTTCACGTGACCTATTACACTCGCGACGTATTTTTCGCTAGCCAGATGGTTAAAAAGTACCCTCAAAACTGAATCCAATTTTTTTAAATGTGTGCATGCTTCCGTGTCATGAAAAAAAAATTAAAAAATGAACTTATGACCGTATGGACTGGCCATTTCGAAATCATAATCATTATTTCACTTTTCTTATGAATGATTTTTCTTTAAAACTTTCCATTCAAAGATGATATCGAGAAGCAATAATTTTACCCATGTATGGGACAATTATTTTTCCCTCTCATCCTCGAAATTGGTTACTCATCTTGGATACTTTTATTCAAAATTATCTGCACGTTTAGGAATTATATTAATAACAGTATTAATAACTCTCATGCAACGAGGACTACCTTAATTTCACTATAACAATTTATAGGATACGCTCGACCATTCCTACCATAACTGATTCCGACCATAACTGATATAAATATCAGTTATGTCGATGCATTTTTGAAAACGCTGATTATCGACGTTTGATTAAAGCATGAGATAAACATTTTACAGTTCAATTCTCGAGAATACTTGTCGTTCTATGTTAATATCAGACCATAGTCGATCTTAATGATTCGTAGCATTCATTTAAGTATTCAGAGCTGAAAATATGTCACCACGCCCTAGTCCAATCATATCAAGCTGGTTACCGGGTTTATTCCGATTATAAATAACATTAATAATAATGACACATAAAGAACAATCACAAATTCTGTTATTTTTCTGTAATAATATTTATACATAAATAACAACATCGACTTTGGTTATTTTGCTATAATTTTTTTCTGGGTCTCCTGGCCCCAGTGCGATAATGCCGTTTAGATAATAATGATTACTGTTACTTTTATTATCATCATTATTACTATTATTGCTATAATAATAACAATAGTAATAATAATAATAATACAGCTTACGGACGACGCGTTGATACGAAACATTGAGTACGTTTACACGACGCTCTAATTCCGGTGTTACGAAAACCGGTATAGTTAAACCAGACGTTTTCACGGTACCTAACACCCGCTTTATGACGTAAAGCGGGCGTTAGGACCCGTTTGCACGCACTTTAACGCCTGCTTTAACTACGCCGGTTTTCGTAACACCAGAATAAGAGCGTCGTGTAAACGTACTCATTGTTTTCAATATTCGGTCCACAACCCTTGTTTGTCGATTACCGACTGCAGCCTTCTGGGCATAGAATTTACCAGATTTCTGGTGAAATTATTCCTTTGCGATATCTCATTCCACGTTGCGTTGACGTGGGCACACAGATCTTCCCGGGTGCGATCCTTACCCGAACGCCAATCCCTAACCATCATGCCTTAGAAAACATAAGGCTTATAAAGTTATTAAATCGTACCAGTTGATAACAGTCTAAAGACTTTCGAGGAAAAATAATTTTTTTTTAGTTTAACGTTACAATAAAAACCTACTCCAGACGTTCTCGATCGGGTTCAAATCCGGAGACTTGCTAGGCCAGTTCAATAGCTCCAACTCCGGATGTTGATCGAACCAGGCCATTGTTTCCCGAGATGTATGCACCGCAGAATTATCCTGCATGAATATAATTCTGGGGTACTCCTCGGCAGGAAATCGAGTGCGTGCACACGGGAGCATTATTCTGTCTAATATTTGGACGTATTTTTCTGAATTCATTCTCGGGGAGATTTCAGTTAGCTCCATTAGCCCGGCAGATGACGTGCACCCCCAAAAGCCACACGTGATTCTCCCGCTCCATTGTTTTTTTACGACATACCTCGGGTCCAATGCAAAATCTTTTCCCCGTGGTCGATACACGTGTTGCCGTGAATCATCCGATGACTTGAACACCTAACATTATTAGAAAATAATTTCTTCTTCAGTCGTATGTTTACTTCCTTACACCAACTTATAAGTTTGACTACTTTCTAATGTGTTTAAAATATTTTTCGTCACTTCTCAAATTGACATGTCGCGTGACCAATGGAAAAAGACCCTAAGTGACACTTTTACGCCCTCTTGCAATTCTTAAAGCCACAAGGGCGCATATATACATATATATTTTTCGTCATTCGACGAGGAAGCCTTTGAAACGAAAAAAAATATCGACATGAAAAATTGAAAAATAAAATAAATCAATAAAACCAAAAAGGTGTAAACGCCGGAGATATGCCCGCGCTATTCAAAGAGATTGGTTGAATTGATGCCAAAATGGCTTATCCACGAAAAAAATGTGCTTCTCGAAAAATGTTCATTATTTAAATATTTTTTGCAGAGACGCCTTTTTGGAATTAACTTTATGGAAAAGCCATGCTGACTAATGCCAAAAGGGCGCGGGCGTATCCACTCAAAATATCCATGAATGATATTAATGATAAGGATAAAAATATTAATGATATTAGTACTCGTAATATGATATTGTTCAGGCCCAGTAGAGTTCGGTTTTAAAAATTCTAAGTTACCCAGAATTCATTTCTTGTTCAACCAAAGTTCATTTGGCATCAAAACGTTTTTTTTTGTCGAAATTATTTTTCAAAAATGTTTTTTTGATTTTTCTTTTACTTTGAATACATCCCGTTATGTCCCATATTTTTTCACCAACACTGAAATAGGTTAATGGCTATTATAGGTCGTTAAAAATGTTTAAAATCGTCAAAAAGTACAGAAAATCGAAACAACTATAATGAAATGTTTTTCCGTAAACCTGTCACAAAATATTAATTTTTAAAATTCGTTTCAGATTTTGAAGCTTGGGAGTGGTTTCTTCAATTGTTAGCTGTTACAACTCTATATAGCTAATTAGCATAGTGGTGAAATAATTAAAAAAAAAAAATTTTCGCATTTTTTCACACTGGTAAATCACCCAAATATATTTAAATATTAAATATATAAATATTGTAGGTGTATACACCCTTCTGGCATTAACTTAGTGGAAAAAATCGTGCTGACTAACGCCAAAAGGGCTCATTCGGCAAAATTCAACGTTGGGTCTTCTGTCAGGGTAAAAAAATGTGACAAAATTTTTTCAAATTTTTTCACCACCATGCTAAATAGCTATAGGTATTGTAGCAATCGAAAATATTGCCAAGTTTAAAAATCTGGAAAGAATTTTAAAAATCTGAATATTATGGCAGATTTACGGAAAAAAATTTCATGATAGTATTTTTCGATTTTCTGTGGTTTTCGACGATTTTAAATATTTTATAATTTCTTTAATAGCTATTACCCCCCCATTACTTTCAGCATTAGTAAAGAAATATGGGACAAAACGGGATGTATTGATAGTAAAAAAAAAAATTTTTTTATGCGAAATGAACTTTGGTTGAACGGTCAATGAATTCTGGAGTACTTAGAATTTTTTAAATCAAGCTGTACAAGCTGTAATATCATTAATATTAATATCATTATCATTAATATCATTAATGAATATTTTTATTTGTGAATACGTCCTTTTGGCATTAGTCCGAAATTTCGTTACTAGTAGAAGGGTGTATCAATTGCGCTGGCGCCTTTTTGCCTTTTAATTTTTGGCTTCAAAGAAAATAGCGGCTTCTTCCGTTTTGACAGTTTTCCTATCGCATGATGAAAAAGATGTATATATATTGAAACGTTTGAGATTTACTGGCGAGAATATTCTATTGCGTAATTACGCAATACGATATTTCGCTCTGAGTTTATGACTTCTCAAACAATGTTGTAGATTTTATTTGTAAAACGTCGACTGTCGGTGAAATGAAGACAGAGTTCAAGTTCTGGACTCGAGAAGGAAACCGGAAATGAGATTGATGCTCATTATTATTTTTCTGAACGGCAGAAGGCCCAAGAAATTGTATTCGCTTTTCGAGATGGCCTCAGAGTCCTAACCACGACTGTGAGCTATAAAAGCTACGCGTTGGTTGACCCTTCATCATTGGCCATTGACAATGGATTTTGGGTCCAAGTTATTCTGTAATCGAGAAGCGAAAATTAAATGATTAGTTCGTGTCGTGAAGCGACGCGAGATATTCAAGGAGCAAAATGTTACGACTGAAAGATTTCGTTTAGCAAAACGATTGACATTAATGAAAAAAGGAAGTTACGGGAATTTCATATATGAGGTAATTAATTTCGGAAGTGATTCGAACTTGAAGATTGATTAAAGTGTTGATTTTGTAGCACTGTTAAAGGAGAAAAGGAGACTCTGTTTCATCGTTGTTTCGTACGTGTCAGCATCTCGTTTCAATCGTGAGAGAGCTTCACGATTGAGGTTTATTCGTCTGAGTTGCGTCGGTACACGTCGCCACGTGATTTTGAATTTAATAGACTTGATCGGCGTGCTCGAAGAGCACGCTTACGTTATTCGAACAATCGGGTTTCTACCAAGAGGTACTTCTAGCTGTGGTCCAACATCCGGTCGCAGTGACCGGGGCTTTCCATAGTTCGAGGGGCTCTACCTAGGGGTTATTAGGATGCTGAGAATCGCACCCGCCTTGAGATCCAACTTCTGAGCGCAGTGCTCAGGGCTTCACTCTCGACGGGCTCCCTAGTATCTGGAATCTTTATTGAAACACGAGTGGTTTATTGATTTGTCTTGAAAAAGACAAATCAATTACGTTATAAGTGAATCGCCTTGAGAAAGGCGATTCGATGGTGAATTTTCTAATTGTCTTGAAAAAGACAAGTCGTGGGTGATGACTCGATGGTGATTGCGTCTTGATCGGGTTGTCCTCGAAGATGATAAGACGTCGGGTCAGTCTCAGCTTCGAGCTGCGGTGTGGTTGAAGGTCCTCGACTTTCGTGAAGCGGCGAGAAGCGCCGGTAGTAAATCCGTTAAGCGAAAGCTTAACGCGGTATATGCTCACATTACGTTTATGTCAAAATGAGAGCGAGTCTTGCCCGCGAGGCTCTTAAATACTTTATCGCGATCCATCGGCGCCGCGATTTGATTGGCCGATGGATCCGTGGTAGGGCAATTTCACCGAGCTTTCGGTGCTTTTGCACCTGGTATGCTCGTGACGTA